>NW_004624748.1:27442381-27570586 GCF_000247695.1 Heterocephalus glaber | reverse complement strand
AAGATGCATTATGTAAAGGTACAATTCCCAATGAGAAATGTAATTGTGTTGTATACCTACAATGTACCAATAAAAGAATTTAATAAAAGAAAGAAAATGTAGTTTTAAAAAATAAAGTGGAGTACTACTCAGCCATAAAGAAGAAGAAATTAGAGACATTTGTAGCTAAATGGATGCACATTGAGGCGATACTCTTAAATGTAATAAATAGGATGCATATATGTAAATAGCAAATAGTTTCTCTGGTGTGAGAAACTGAAAGTGTGAATCAGGATCAAAAGGCATAATAGGTAATGTGAAATAGGAAGAAAATGTTCAAAATGGAAGGTGAGATGGGAAGGGTAGGGGAAAGGAAAGAAGGGAATGAAATTAATATGAGAAAAGGAACAAATGGAAACAAGTCAACTTTTAAGGAGTAAAATTGCTTGCTAATATTGTTAACCATCATAATAGCAGAAGTTTAAGTAAAAAGTAGACTAAGAATAAGGTCACCAAGTCTTTTAATGAGTTGTACAGAGACATCTGAAATTGAAAATAAATGATAAAATCCCAGAAAAGAGAGGTATAGTAACTTTTTCTTAGGAAAAAGTAAGAATAGGGGCTCGGTACCTAACTTAGAGGTAGAATGTTTTTCTAAAATACAAGATTCTGGGTATTGTCTCTAGCACCAAAAATAATAAAAGATTAGTACTGAATAAAAAATAAAAGAGAAATTTTAACAATTCTTCCTCCCAAAACATACACATTTACTGTAGTTTTAGGGATATACGTACTAAAGTATTTTTTTAAAGTTTGAGCTAAAATATAAGATAAATATTACTACAGATAGATAAATGAATAGAAAAGTTCTTATGAAAATGGAGTTAAACAGTGGTTGGAGCATTAAGGTAGTAGTTATACAAGTAATCACTAACATTTCTTTCAACTTCTCTGAATGCAAATTTTCTTATGCCGTATTGAAAAACTGAAGCAAACGAAAATATCAAGTGGTAATGGGAATATTTATTTTCTTGTTTGGTCTAGTATAGTACAGACTTTCTGGACCATTGTCAATTTGCAGAGTTAGGTTATTAGTACTAATCTTGCAGTTTTGGAGGAAATTGTAACTATTATGTCATTGTGCTGGACATTTTCTTTGGTTAAGATTAGATTCTTTGGACTTGAGCATTATAGGCCCAGTGTAGATTTCATTAAACATTATAACTGGAGTGGCAATTAAAGTAAACGTTGTGCCCTTTGAAAATGGGGATGAGTACAGACATAATAATAGCAACCCAGTGGCTTAGAGGAACTATCTGAGGAGCCAAATGGTTAGTCTGAAGAGCATTTTTGTTAAATGCCTTTGAAGACATTCAAATGTTAGCGACAATTCCAATAGTATCCAGACTTCATGAAGGGTTGAGAAAAAAAAACAAAAAACTACTAACCTATGATTATAAATGTCATCTTGTTAGAGCTTATTTCAAAAAAATCTTACTCAAAATAAATGTGGAGTTGGAAGAATAATCTGTTGTTTCTTAAGAGTTTGGAATAGACAGTGATATAATGGGCCATGCACAAAAAATGACATTGGATTAAGGTAAGTTGTAACCAAGGCTACGGGAGAAGAGAGCAATAGGTAGTATGATGGAAAAAGTAAGGCATTTGAACAAAGTGAGCTACATATCAGAAACCACGGTGTACATAACTGGAAAGGAATAAAATGGGAAACTTTAATAAAGACAAGGATTACCCAGAGTAGAATAGAAACAAAAATGTTGATAGGATATACAGCTTCTTTCCATATTTTCTTCTTGAATATATATTAGTGCAACCCGTCTGGAAGAGTATGGAGGTTCCTAAAAAATTCAAAGGAGAATTACCATATGATCCAATGGTCTCATTCCTGAGTATGAATCTAAAAGAAATGAAATTAATGTGCTCAAGAGAAATTGTGATCCCATGTTCATAGCATCACCATTCATAATAGTTAATGAATAGAGACAGTGAATTACTACACTAGTGAATGGGCTTTTAAAATGTGGTACATATACACGATCTAATTTTATTTAACCATAAAATAGATAGGATCTCATCACTGGCATCGAAATGGATAGAACACGAGATCATTATGTTAAGAGAAATTAGGCAGATACAGAAAGGCAAATATCACATGGTCTCATTCTTACATAGACTCTAAAAAGTTGATCATACAAGTCGAGAGTAAAAGGTCAAGTAGGTAGTTAGTGGTTGATCAATGGGTACTAAGTTTTAGTTAGATGAAAATAAGTTCTTGTGTCTATTTGATAATAAGGTGGTAATAGATAATAATAATATATTATGTAAATTTTTTAACCTAGAAAAAGAATTTTGAATATTTTCACCATAAAAATGATAAATTTTGAGGAAATAGATGTTTTCCTGATTTGAACATTATGCAAATATACATATCTCAGAACATCATGTGGTACACATAAATCTGCATATTTTTAAAGTTTTTATGAGTTAAGATTTTTAAAAACAGGTGAAAAATATAATAAACCTTTCCTTTAGACCATAAATCTCATGAATGTTATCCTAATGTATCTTCTTCATCTCTATATTCACACTACAAGTCTTATTGCTTGAAACTAGTGCAGATTTCCCGTAAAGCTTTTAAGCTTCAGGAATCTTACATAGGTCTCTTCCAAGGCTTTGGAAAGATCCCCAACCAATGTGTACTCAAGTTCATATGTTTCTTACTAAACATCAGCCAGTTTTAAAATTCTCGATTTAAATTTTATTCTGTAGTTTATCAATTACCTTAAAGTTTACACGATTTCAGGCTCCTACATGTTGGAATCTGTCATTTCCTAAATTTTAATAGATTAACAATCAATTAATACTGGTGGGACAATAATGGATAAAATAGGGATTGAATGGTAAGATATGTAGAAAACTTGCAGAACTATTACTACAACTTAGTGAATGTAGTTTTTAAAAATTCAGTTCTTACATATATTGCATTGAAAACCACAACATTTTCTTAAAATAAACATAAATCACAAATAAAATATATATGCATGTTCGGAGAAAGTTTGCAAGTGGAGACAGAAATGATCAACAGATATTAATTGATGTTTTAAATCACCTCTCTTAAATAAATAAATATAAAGCCCATAAAAATACATGAGCTTGTAAGCATTAAGCTTTTTCTTTTAAAGCAAAATATGCAGTGGGACATACATATTTTATTTTTTTCTAATACCTATTAAGAACAGCCCCAGGCAATTAGTTTTAATTTCTAAACAAATTTTGTGGGAAAGTGGGTGGCCACTGGAGAAATAAAATACTGAGATGTAAGAATTTCAAAATATTTTCCTAAAGCAAAAGAGGCTATGATAACTGAGTAAGCTAGTAAAAAATGATGATGCCTTTGAAAAGGTTTTGAACAAATTAGCAGGCATTCTGTAAATGTTAGTGAGGAACCACATAAAGAAGTCATATTTGAGAACATATTTGATATCATATTTGAAAATCTCTACTAAATATTAACTTTTTAAATAAGGAGAAAAGCAGGATAAAATAAAGTTGTATCCTTAATCCTATTTGTAATGATCATGTTAAAAGAAGCAGCATTAGGCATATTAATGTGTTTACTTCTCTAATTTATGATTCCTTTCCTTCTTTAATGAGATCTGCTCTACAGCCCATAAAATAATTGTTATGGTAAACTGACTTTTTAAAATTAGCTACACACCAGTTGGTCCAGAAACCTATTCCTCTAGACCACTCATGCGCAAAATACCTTTGTGTGAAATCCTTTCCAAATGTGTAATGACTGGAGTTAGTCCAGAAGTTTGCCTGCAGAGTCTCTCTGCGTGACTGTTAGTAGGAGCATCTATGCAATTTCCTTTCCTCAGAAGTATTACCACCAGACTGTCATGCAGGCATGCTTGGGCCACTCGCAGGTTGACACAGAAAATACATTCAACCCAAGTGCTATTTCCAAAGAATGTGTTTTCTTTAACCTGCAGAGATTCTACCTGACCTAGTGTCTGCCTGAGTGGCACATTGTTTGAGAGAGATGCTTTTCAAAGCCTCTCAGGGGAGCTGGAGTAGATTTACATGGAAAGATGCAGGCTGTCCTTAGAACCATTAGCTCATTTTTTTTCATGTTCTCAACAACTGTTTTTCCTGCATTATCTTTCACAATGTGATTGTTATTCTACCACAATAACTACTTGTGGAAGCAGGCAGGCTGGGTCAGGAGGGGTTGGCTCCATCCTTTCCTCAAATTGGAAATCCAAGCCTGTAAAATACTCCAGCTAAAAAGGATATAGACGCGATGTAGCACCAATAGTGTTTGAAAAAACTGTTTCAAAGTAGCGAGGAGAGGAAAGGTAGATCTGGATCATGCATGTTCATTTTCTTCTTAGCAGTCTTCTAAATCAAAGAGTCTAATAGCAATGGATATGTTCCAAAATAGTTGCTGATTAACATAAATATTTTTTAAATGTTCCAATTTATGTTCATGGAAGGATCCTGCATATCTGGAAGAAAAATGAATCCTTGCTTCAGAATAATTAATATCAGTATCTTTTGTAACACTTAAAAAACCCTAAGGTAAAATAAGGAGAAACAATCAAGGGAAGACTGAGAATTACTTAGCATTTATTTCATTATTCTACTGAATTATGTCACCCCCACCCATATTTTTCTCTTGAGATTGATCATTTAGTGTGCAAAAGCAGATTATGAGTTCTTCTACCAACACTGACAAATACATCATCCTTATGTCTTCTGCTTTACTTTTAACATTTGAATTGGCATGATCATTAGCTCCTTTAATTAATTTTATAAATATATAAAAAATTTCTAAATACAGGATTTGATCTGGTTGTTAGAAACTTAGTGGTGAGCAAAGTTTGTGCACATTGAGAATTCTCTGCTTGAGGGCCGGGGATTTAGCTCAGTGGTTTTGCCGCCTGCTTTGCAAGCGCAAGGATGCGAGTTCGATCCCTGGTACCAAAAAAAAAAAAAAAAAGAGAGACAGAATTCTCTGCTTGCATATACTATTTATTTAAATATACTGTTTATATAGACAGAGAACTGTAGAGCTGAAAAATTATTATTTTATATGAGTCCAACATTTAATATTAAGAAATTAAGAGATTTTACTGGGATCAATACAAGTTTGTGTTAGAATGCATAGCCTCCGGGCAAGATTTGATATTATTTCCAAAAAACACCAAAAAAGTCAATCGAAGAGGACAGACTCTCAACTGGCTGGTAGATTTAAACATAGGTCCAAAAAAAAATTTGATAGACAAATCACAAGATTATATACTATATTTTCCACTATTTATTGAAAAGAAAATAAACTCATTTTCCCTGCTTAGACTTTTCTCGAAATGAGCATGTCTACTCATTTGAAATATTTTTCAAAGGAAATTTATAGTTTATTTTCAGAAATTCATTTTATGGCCAACTGCTAATGAGTGAGGTTGTAGAGTACAATCCATAGACAGGAATCATAAAGGGGAGAGCACACAGAGGACAAAATGGGCTGTAGTCTAAGTCAGATCAATACTCGCAGAGCTATAAAAAGGAATGAATGATAGAAACAGGTAAGAAGTGACTGAAACAAGCAACAACTCTCATAATTATACTAGATACTTCCCACTGACATTGTCTAGTGCTAAAGAACATGGTAACCAAAGCTGTGGTCTACAGCCATGTATCAAAATATGATATCTGTGAGAATAGAGTAATATGTAAATGATGGAAAACATGAATAAAATGCAATATCATCGATATGGAGAGAGAAATGGAAATAACTACAGATAAAACAACAAGCACAGTTGAGCTGTAATAGTTAAGGTGGATTGTCAATTTAATTGGCTTGGGAACTGCCCAGGTGATTAGTAAAAAGCACACATTTGGTGTGTATAGTTGGGTCACAGAGACATGACATAGGGGTCTATACCTGGTCCTTCCCCACTCCTCTCTGGTGCTGTTTCCTTTCCCTGTTTCCTAACTTCCATGAACTACGTAATTCTGTGATGAAATTGGTTTCAGCTATGATATTTCTGCTGTGGAGCCCACTAACCATGGACTGAATCTGATGAAACTGGGAGCCAAATAAACCTCTCGTCCTTTAAATTGTGAGTGTTCTGTATTTTTTCCTGTAAGAAGAAAGCTGACAAATACAGAAAATTGGTACCAGAGAAGTGGGGTCATTGCTGTGACTGTACCTGACAATGTGGTTTAGAAGCCTTTGAGCCTGGCTTGCAGGAGGTATTTGGAAAAGTTTGGCAATTCATTCTAGGGAATCTTTAGAACTGAGTAAACATAGCCTAAGAAGAGACTCTGGTCAGAGCTCAGAAAATCAGAATCCTAACAGGAACGTGAATAGTAAATGTTAGGCTGAAGATATTTCTGTCAGTCAGAAGGACATCACTGGTGGTGGTACTAGAAGTTATATCTGTTAGGCTCTGGAAAGAAACAAAACAAAAACAAAAAACTGCATTTTGCTCATGTCCTGGTACTTTGCAAGAGATTTGGAGTTTTTAGCAATGCTGGAACAGAGATTTTGGGGGGATGGAATTATTGTGCTTTGGCTATGCATGAGATAGTTTTATGGTGTAAGGTAGAATTATGATCATATATTCACTTGAAGATTAAATATAGTTTAAGGAGATATGTTTGGATATCAAGTTCATAAGGGACTGGATGTGAAGATTAAGGTGCATTGTCAACTGGAGTCGCTTGGGAGCCCCCTTAAGGATTAGTGGATCACACATATAATCTAAGGGTCTATAAATGGCCTGTGGTCCCCTTTTTCTGGATCTGTTCCTTTGCTCTGCTTCCAGCCACCACTCACTACCCATCTTTCATCTGCCATGCCCTTCCACTGTGATATTTTTGTCTTGGAGACAGCTGGCCATAAGCTGAATCACCTGAAACCATGAGTCAAAGAAGCATCTCCTCCTTTAAGTTGCAGGTGCTGAATATTTTTTTCTAGAAATGGTAAAGTTGAATAATATATGAA
Organism: Heterocephalus glaber; assembly: GCF_000247695.1. The sequence continues at coordinate 27,563,574 of NW_004624748.1, read as the reverse complement.
ATAAACTATGTGTCACAAGAGCATCCTGGAAAAACTGCGGTGTGTGTGTGTGGTGGGAGGAAGACACAAGGTTGAGACTAAAATGTTACTAAAATGTTAGAATTCAGGTTGGCTTCAGGTCACCATTGGGCTGCATTTTGTTGTAAGTAGTGATTCTGTATCTCTGAAGGTGTTCTTTATACCTTTGTAAGATCTAGACTCCATGACCATCAGCTAATTTAAGAAGATCACAGTTGATCCTTAAGAGTGAGATGATTTATTAGGAAATGAGAAAAAAAGGGTAATGGGTAACAAATATTAATCTGTTCCTTTATAAATGTCACAAAAAGTGCATTTTTTTCTCACACTTAGCATAGGCATTAAATTTATTTATCTTTGCAAATTTTGCCTTCAAATAAATCCAACTTGACACACCTTCAAATTTCCTGAAAATGGGCTGGGGATTTAGCTCAGTGGTTTTGCCGCCTGCTGCACAAGCGCAAAGACCCGAGTTCAAACCCCGGTACCAAAAAAAAAGAAAAAGTTCTTGAAAATCATCACATTTATTAGCAAAAAATTCCTGAAACAGTGAACTATTATAAATTTGCAAAGCATATTCATTTTAATGCATATAATAAACATTTGTAAAAAGGGCAAAATAGTAAACATTAAAATCACACTGATGACAAAATTTTAATTACTTATGTTTAATTACTTTATTCAGAAAACTTGAAGTGTTCTACTGAATAGTTCATCTGCAATAGCAACTTTTGAACAACCAAAACGAGTAGTTACAATTTACTCATAGTTAAAAAAATGGTAAGTCATGGCATAGGCTAGTCATGAAGTAATGTAGAAAGACCAATCCTGCCTTCAAAACAAGTTAATGGATTCCTGAGTTGTGTATATCTTTATAGTCTTCCTTTAGCTTTTCAAATCTTTGGTTCCTACCTCAGCAAACAGTCAGATGACAAGAAGTTCACTTTTGTTCTCTTTTCATTTATCATATTTGAATATGATAACAGTATTCAGGTAGAGCCTGTTATTGAACACTGAATCTCTATGCATAAAACCTTTTAAATTAAAAATGAAAGATATTTATTTTGCATCTTAGTATTCATTAAAATGGTGACACATGACAAATTCATTTTGGAATTTAGTGCTCTGAAACTGTTTTGGCCTTTTACGATTGTATATTAATGTATTTCTCACTTAACTTATATCACTCTAGGCTGCCAAAAAGCTCAAAATTTACAAACAGAGTTAGGTATAGTAATGGTGGCTGTATTCCTTTTACAAGTACTTTTTTATGTTATTGTTACGGTTTGTGTCCAGCTGTCCTTCCAAAGCCTCATGCAAACATAGGAGGGGCTTTTCAGAGGTGGCTGGATCTAGACTATGTGATGCTGGGTTTAACTCTGTGCTACTGGGATCAAGGCTGTGTAATTACTACTTTGGTCCATGAATTGGCTTGGAATAATTCTGAGCATGGGTAATGAGAAGGCTCATCCTGGGTGAGAGGGCTACCCACCCAAAGGGCATGTAGCCTAGATAGAATATAAGGGATAGAAAGAGGGCTGCTGTCTTCACTTGCTGCTTCTTTGCTTGGATGCTTTGTTATTTTGCTGCTTGCTGTCTTGCTGTCTTCTGCCTTCCATGAACTGTTTCTCCTCTGCCATGTCACTCTGCCTTGGAGCAGTCAACTATGAACTGAAACCTCTACAAACTGTGAGCCAAAATAAACCTTTCCTCCTCTAACTTTGGGTGTCAGCTATTTTGTTTCAGTAATGAAAAAAGTAACTAAGACATTTTTATATTACTTTGATTTTTCTTTATCTGTTGTAATGATTCTTTATTTCGATGCTTATCATTTTAAAAAACATGTAGATATAGGAAAATTTAAAAATCACTAATTCTATTTTGAAAGTATAGTACAAACCTTCAAGCAATATTTTATTCAAAATGCTCAAAATAAGCTTAGACTTAAAACAAGTAGGATAAAAACAGTGAACTTGATAACGACATTTACAAACTAATGACTTTGATAAAAAGATCTATTATTTCAAATTCTATTAGCAAAGTAATTTCCATCCTTAAAATGTGCTTTCAAGTAAATTTTGTTCGAGTCTCAAAACAGTCTGTGAGAAAAATAATAAGATCTTACCCACTGACTCTCCTAGTGTAGAATTCAGAAACTGCAGCATTTCAAGGTGTCTTATGATCTAATCATTACTCATTTGAGGAAACATAAAGTGTTAGCTATTTTCTTGATGCTTTAGTTGACTTGAAATTCATGTTTAACAATTTATCTTCTTAAGAATTTTTGCAAAGTTACTTAGTCCCTAGATGCTTCAGTTTCTCTATCTGTAAAAATGAATATTGTACCCATTGAGTAATATTGATAAAATAATTAAGATAACTCATTTGAAAGACATATAATAACGCTTTAATAATATTAGATATTCCTATCATAATTTATGACATAAAAACTGCTCTCAATTTCCATATCTGGTACTGGTATGTAAAGGAGGATGATACATAATTTAGCATGATGCTGAAGGCTGAGAAACTGATGTACAGTATGTGATGTCCATGCAAGTCGGTACTTGATTTTGGGTGAGTTATAAATATGTGTGATTTTTTATGAAGTAATAAAGTGATTGTAAATTTCAGGGCTCTTTAAAGAGTCTCCAGAGGTTGACTTGTAAAGGCTCTAAGAAATGTACATTTCTTAGAGAATCCAGAAAAACAAAGATGGTGGTATGATTATCAAGAATCCAATCTGGGTTATTTGGGGACATTTTGAATATATTATATATTGAATTTGGAATAAGACGAGTCTAGATTCCAGTAGTAAGAAAGAGTATAATTAAAAGTGGCCTGGAAACACATAAAGTCTGTGAAGACTCTAATATAACAAAAGGAAAATAATGTAGGACAATATTATTCTTGAAAGACATATCAAATAAAAAATATTGGCTCAGCATGGTGATGTATATATGTAATCCCAGCACTCAAGAGGCTGAGGCAGTAGGATTACTGTAAGTTCAAGGCCAGCCTGAGCTATGCAGTATGATTTCAAGGCCAGCCTGAGGTACATAGTAAGACTCTGTCTTAAAATATCAAAAACAAACAAACAAACAAACAAAACCCCCAAAATATTGTTTAATGAAATGATTCTCTAGAGCAGTACAGTGAAAGATTCCCTAGTATTACAAGAGAGAGATAATAATATATGAACTTTGTAGTACATAAATAAAGATCAAAGAGACTTTAACACAGATTAGTTATTTTTGTTAAGAGTATGTAATTGGAATACAAAGGTCATATTTTAAAAAGCTAGAAATCAGAAAGAAAGTAGTTGAGTTAGAAGTTTAGGCTATTTATTGGTAAAGTATAATTAGTTCTAAAATTGAAATTGCAATGTATATTCTTTCAAATTTATGAACTTTAATGTGCCATTGTATATAATAGTAATTATGTTGAAACAAAAACAAAACTTATTTGCTTGATTCTATATTCAACCTTCCCTTTTCAGTATTAATACAGCCAAACCCTCTACAAGGAGGTTTGCTTGTAAAGAGATCTGATATGAAATTTGAGAAACAGTTTAAATTCGGTTTTGAACCCTTCAAATAGTGTACCCTTGGAAAAAAGATCATTCTCTATTGGAATTTCTGCATCTAATTTGTATAATCAAAATTGTGATCTAAGCCCTTTTTACAAAAAAAGACCCTAACAGACATTTTAAGAAAGAGATACATGTTATACAGTTGAGCCATGTTGGTGCAATAGAGAAAAAAAAAAAAAACAGAGTTGATTAAACCCTGTTGGGCTTTGTACTAACTCAGAGGCCTCTGGGAAATTAACAAACTACCTTAGGCTTCAGTTCCCCTCATCTGTAAAAATGGAGTTATTCACACTTACATAGGAAAAGTATAGTGGGCATTAAACAAGCCAATATGTGTAAGCTGCCTAAACTGCTCTTGACAAAGAGTGGGCTTTCAGTAGATGGTAGCTATTCTTGTTAAATTACTTGGTAGAGATTCTTAAGTGAGCTTGATTATGCATGGTTTTAAAAGTGAATCTAAATAAATATTTAAATTTATAGTTTCTGGTTTTAAAATTATAGATAACACATACAATTGTATAAACTGAAATATAAAATTCAGTAACATTATGGAGACTAGGTTTTTTTTCTTATTTTAGGACAGCATTTTTTCCCTTCTAAGGAAGAATAAGGGGATATTTACCATTATATTCTTAAGATGGGATCTACTTTAGCCTGAAGACAAGCCAAGAAATACTATGATAGTTGTAATAATAATGATAATTATAATAAAAATAAAGGACAGTGGATAGTTTCTATTCTAAGCTTTGCACATGTATTCTCCCATTTAATCCTTTCAGCCACCCTTTTACCCATTTTAAAGATGAGGACTTAAGGGCAGAGAGGTTAAGTAACTTGTGCTAGGCCACATTATTAGACAGTGGTCTCACAGTATATGGAACAGTTAGTACCAGAACAGGCTGTGCAAGGAAAAGACTGAGAAGAAGTAGGAATCTTCTAAGCACTATTTTTTCTATATTGTAGAAGAAAACTAGTAATGATTCTGTTTGGTTTTGTATTAACCACTATCACCATAACCACTTCCATATTCTTCATTCTCTTTTCTTTAGGATGTGATTTTTGTACTGACAATTCCACTGAGGAGTTGTTATCACACATGGAAGTTCTCAAATTGCCATACCCAGTGACCTGTTCTCAATGTGCCTCTAAAGTCACAGTGCCAAGACCCCGTGAATATCTTTCTCTTGCTTGAATACTTGCTACTGTTTCCCACACTGGCTATTTGCCTCTCTCCTAGGTTTGTACTCCCTCTTCTTTATGATGCTATAATTGAAACTAGTTCCAAACTCACCCTCCTTTATTCTATTCTCAAGCAAAGTCAATCAATGACAGGACATTAAATGTGCTTCATATAATGATTCTGAAATATCAATTCCAAAAGGGAATTCTTCTTGCCCTGCATGACACCAAGAGTTTCATCCTGAATCATTCAGATAACAGTTCGACTGTCTACTTATTTAGGTCAGTATCCTACTAAACTGGCTTAACTCTGCTCTTTTTCTCGAATCTACCTTTAAGGTCAGTCTTAACTATTACAGTTTGTAATTTATATATAGGTATTTGTTAATTTCGCCACTCCTTTTTCTCTTGGTCTATGTTTTATTTTTCCCTGCTTTTTCTCTTTCACTTTGACAGTTCATAGTCTATATGGCAGCTAGTATCATAGGTTTACAACGGCTCTCAGATCGAAAGGCAATAAAACAAAATTAAAACTTCTTACATGGTCTATAAATGAGAAAAGCATATAAATGTCTTAGATTGTTTGGAATAGTCTTCATTTACATGAGTTGTCCTAAATCACTCTATCATTTTACTCTCAATACTTTTTTATGTCATATTGAGAGTGTCCTTTTCACTCCAAAAACAACAAAAACCAAAACAAATACAAAACTCTTGGTGTCTGGTAAATCTAAGATGCATGCTAAAGAGAAATGGTAAAATGAGCCTACTCTTTAAGACTCACTTTTATAGACAGGGAGATAAATACTGTGTGAGATGTTTATAATAAGCCTGTAACAAACCCTGCCATAATAATTGGACTAGCAGTTTCGCTGAGATTTGCAACTATTCATTAGAGATAAGGGCCTTTGAGTTGATTAAGAAGAGATTTCAAGGGAATCTCTAAATGATTCTTATCAAGTTTAAAAAGGAGATGAATAGTGTAAAATGGGTGTGGTGGGCAAAATAATAGCCCTGCAAAGATATTGTGGCCCTAGTCCCTAGAATTTATGCAGGATTTGTAGATGTGATTAACCTAAGGACACTGAGATGAGGAAATGAGCTTGAATTATCTCAGTGGGCCCAATCTAATCACAAAGGCCCTTGAAAAAATATTCTGAAGTATAGTTAGCAGAGGTATGACTGAAAAAGGATGATTAAGAATATTGCTGGTTGTGAGAAGGAGCCCATGGGACAAGAAATATGCATATCCTCTGGAAGCTAGGACAACAAACAGACATATTCTTGCATACATCCTCTAAAAGAGAACACATGCCTGATATACTGTAGCTTTAGCCCAGGGAGAACCATGTCAGAATTCCACAGAAACACAAGATAATAAATTCCTATAATTTTTCACAGAGCAATAGAAACCTCATACAACTAGATGTGACATGTTTATAATTTTGGCTTCTCTTTATCACTAGTAACGATATGAGCTTATTGAATGTGAGGTCATTAAGGATGGTCAGGATTCCATTCACTATTTTGTATGTGTATCCCAGACTATAGTTCTGCACAGCCTAATCAATGTGTCTCAGGTTTAGTTGCCTTCACTCCATCTCTAAGGTGGGTTTCTTTGATAGCTATGATGAGAAAAAATGTCCCTGACAACTAGTATACAAAGAATCACTCAGAAGACAAGGGGCTGTGCTTGGGCAGAGACAATAGTCTTGACTATCCATGCTGACTGTAAGCAATGTTGCCTGGAACTCAGGGTCTAACCTCTGACCCTGTATGGTTTCATTGGGTTTGTAAGTCCCTGATTTCTATATTTCTGGTACCATAGTCGTAAATTCAAGTTTGCCAGGGTTTTGAGTTTTCACACCAAACTCTTTATCCTCTTCCCTAGCTTGAGTTTCCATATTGCCCTAGAACACTTGAGAAACATGATGGGGCCCGCTGTACAACCATAAATTATTAAATGTATCTATCTATTTCAGGGTCATGCTGAAGCACTTTAGAAGACCTTGAAGTGAGAACAAAGACAGGAGATACTCTTGATCCAAATGATATGAGAGAATGCCAAGAAAATTAAGCAATGAAATCAATCACATCTCTTCTTCTGTCTCCTCTTGAACATTTTAAAGTCATTTCAAGTCAAGATACATATTGCATCTGTATCTGCCAGTCTTCATGAAGCCTTGCTAATCTCTGTGTCGTCTCATCTTTTCAGTTGAAAAATTTAAGTGTTTTTTCCTGATTTATTGTTAATGATATTCACTAAAGGTTGACTTTTCAGTGTAAATATTTTCTCCAAATTTTATAGGCATTTTAGCAAATGGCCTAAGAAAATACTTCTTGAATTTCTAGATTTAATTTCCTAATTAATCTGTAAAATGTGTCCAGAAATATACCAAGATGATCAAACTTCTTATATAAGGAGTAGTACCCTTCCATTTACAGTCACATCAACAAAATTTACAACAAGCCTTATATTTTTGTATAATGCTTATGTCAGTTCAATATTTCTCAGTTTTATGGAGAAGTAAAAATTGTACACATTTATGGTATGCAACTTCTTTGAATTACTAATGTCTTCGTTACTTTCCTTGTTTCTGGGAAAGATACCATCACCCACAATTTACTGGAGGAAAGGTTTATTTTGGCTCACAGTTAGAGTCCGTGGTCTGGTAGCTGCCAGGAAGAATGGCATGTTTGAAGGATTTGGAGGATAGCTGCTCCTGTCTTGGCAGTGCGGAAGCAGAGGGAGAGAGACAATCCTTTCAGGTCACGCTCCAGGTTCCACCTTCCTACAGTACACTCAGCCGCTGAACTCACTGGTGCACCCACAGATCAATACAGCACACCATGAACCACTCACCTTCCAAAAGCCCCACTTCTGGGCACATAAGGCTTTGGGAGGATTGCTCAATCAAGCTTAACAACTCGTTCATTAACTTCATGCAATTATGTCTTTTGAGTCAGTTTTCCACCTTTTAATGATCACTTTTTCTGCTCCAAACTTAAGCCCATCTTTTAAAAAGTGGAGATATTTATTAAGTATAATTTAGCCAAACTGTTGGTAACACACCAAGAATACTGTGTAATACTATGCAGGCATTTTATATAGTGATGGAAAGCCCACAGAGACATTCACCCACAAGGTCACTGTTCAGCTCTTGGCTCTTTTTCCGTTAGCAGCATATGTCGAAGATTGTTCCCCCTCAGTCTTTCAAGAGTCCCTGCATTCTCTCAAAGGCTGCATACTATTGTAGTGTGTGCAGCACAACAATTCTTGAGGTTATTTTTAGAAAATACCTGACAAATATTAAGCTACTAAATTGGGGATATTTCTTTCTAAACCACTTAAATTTCATTCTTCTGATTGTTTTTTTTTATGATACTCTAGTAGGTGAAGAATGGTGTTTTCCTTTTAGTCCACTCACTGGTTTTCTTGACTAGAAATCTAGACAGTGTTGCTTAGGTTAACATGAAGGAAAAGAGGCTAGGACCCAAGACCTTGTAACAAAGCAACAATTCTGGCTTCACCAGGTCCTACTGAATCAGAATCAGTGTCTTTCATGAAGTGATGCATATGCATATTCAATTTTGAGAAACACTTTAGGATATGGTTCACTCAAACCAGTACTAATTGGTCCAATCTTGCTGAACAGTGTTCTCATTGTTCTCAGTCCTGTTATTCTTGGTCATCAAACACTGGGTAAGAACCTCCAAGAAATAATGGATCTTCTGTCTCCTCTCAATTCTTCACTGCTTTGAATGTCTCCTCTTATCTATCCATCCCTGCACCCTCACCCTCAGTCTTTTCCACTGGGCACTGATAATGGTAATTAAGTAATAAAATAAAAGTGATGATGAAGAAGATGGTGATGATGATGATGATGATGATGATGATGATAGAATGCTTTGTAATGCATCTATAACTTATAAGGCATCTTCTAATCCTTCCAACATAACATACCTTCCCTACATCTGATTCTTTTCTACTTGGAGTACCTCAGGATCATAGAATCATTTCAACTACTTTTTTGCTCTAAGATACAATTTTTAGAAAATTATTATTTCAGTCTCACAGAAAAGCCCCTGGTCTTTTGAGACTTATGACACTGGTCTGTTCAATCAGGCCTTTCCTCATCATGACTGTTATCTTCCTTCTCAGTCACTTTTTCTTATTCTTCTAAGGTTTCCACACCCACCCTCTTTCTTCTCTGATAGTGGAACACATGATTCAACAGGACTATTGTTTGACCTCCATTTCAATGACTTTTCTCTCCACATTTTTTAATCTCTCTTTCACAGATACAACTGTACCTTACTGTTATTAAAAATTATTATACCTTTGAAAATTGTATGACTTTTAAAGAAATTACTTTATTGTACTAAAAAAAATCATACAAATTTTTCTCCTAATTCTGCTCAGTTTCTAAAGTCCATCATCATTTTCTTGCAAAAACTTTTACCTCTCATTCCCTTGTCTCTTTCATACATTCTACACAAGATTCTAATTCAGCTTGCCCATTATTTTGCTTTAGTTAACAACTATATCTGAACAACTGGATATTCCTGGAGAAATACATTGCCCAACTACTTGATTTCACTTTAAATTTGTTAGCACATTTAAAAGAGCACTAAATTCCTCTAAATTTTGGTATGTTTTTCTACTCTCTAAAAACAGAGTTTTGTCGCTTCTCACTTTTGTTTAATACTCCTATATTCTCTCTATATATCACTCTCCACTGATAACTTTACCCAGATAAGAACAGGACAATAAATGTCTTTACAAAAGACTTGCATTCTCTTCCTAACCAACCAAAACAATATATGAGAGGTACCTACCACTAACTATATGCCTGGCATTTCACAGCCCATCTCATTCCACCCTGAACTGCAAACCTATGAAGTACTTTCTATTATGATTATAAATGATGAAATGGAGGAACAGAGAGGTTAAGTACCTGGCTGAGGTTACACTGGAAGCTGGCATTAAATCCAAGTGGTTAACTCTGGAGTTCATACATCAATCACTGAAATAATGGTGCTTGCTTTCAGCCTATAAACTGAAATATATAGGCTGTGCTCTCTCTCTCTCTCTCTCTCTCTCTCTATATATATATATATATATATGTGTGTGTGTGTGTGTGTATATATATATATATATATATATAGAAACTGCTCTGTACTAGACCATGCTTTGTGATGTTGTGGATAATAATTATACCAGAAAATACTAATTATTAGTAACAACTTCTTAAAGAATATTTTCTTAGGAGCTCAGTGTTGTTCTAGTCTCTGCTCTAAATCCGATCAATTTTCATCCTGAATAATTAGCTTATTGCTACTAAGGTTTAGTTGTACCATTATATTTCTAATGAAGAAGACTAACTGCTAAGCATTCTCTCATATTAGTATTAATATACTAATATGTTTCATGTCCATAAGCACCAGTCCATTTCTGGTTATGTAATGAATGAAAGATGATCAGAAAGTACTTGATGCTTCACATGTTGAAGTGTTGGGTATATGTGTCTGTTTCTTGAATCTGGGCAAGCACTCTGACTACCCTGACCAATAGAACGTATAAGAAGTGACATTGTTTTTCTCTTGGTTTCTAAGAGTACATCTTTTAGATCACCAAAAAGTTTGACCACCCTGGTGTATTCATCACATAGAGAAGCCCTAAAAATGAATTGGCAAGGAAAGTAGCTCTACTGGCGACAGTCCTTCAGTTAGTCCTGCCAATGTCCTCAGGATATGAAAGAAACCATCTTCAATACCCAGAAAGCATCTGGAAACCACTCAGTAAACCTATTTGATGACATATAGAAGAGAGAAACAATTCAGCCAAGCTAGGACTGAATTTTTATAGCCTTCAAATCATGAACATTAAAAAATGGTCATTGTTTTTAGCTACCAAGTTTGGTGCACCACAGAAGATAGGCAGACTTTAGTACTACTCATGGGCTTAGGTTGTCAAGTTTTCTCTCCTGTCTTAAACAATTGTAGAAAGAATGAAACAATAACAATAAACAAAGTAAATCATTTAATCTTCTATCAGTACAAGAACAAAGCTTGCACCTGGAAATGGAATGTTACATCCTCAATGTCTATGCATAAATTGGCTCAATTAAGAACATCCTAAAGTGAGGTCAGGTACAAACTCAAAAGGCACTGAATGGAGTCACTGTCAGAGGCAACAGAAGATGGGTAATCATGGATTTCTCTTAAAAGGCTAATGTGGGAGCACAGGATTTCTCTTATCAGGGGTAATGTATACTGAAACAATATAATCAGCACAACTTATTTATCTGGCCCTTCCCTATTCACTGAAGGACTTTTTTAAACTTTAACCTTGAGAAACTATAATGGTGGAGGCTAAAAATTGAGGCTATGTTTGTGCCTCCCTTATGGACCATATGAAAAATTTTAGTAATTAAAAAAATTAAACAAATGGAATATTCTGCATAGGAGTTGAATAATTGAGAAGCTAACTTACCTATATGATAATTTGTTGTGATTACGTGTCTGACATTCAGAAAAATAGACATATGAGTGATAATAAAATCTGTGTTCATGGGCCTGTAGTATTTCCAAGGAGCTCTGAAAAGCCAAATATATCTGACAATTAAATTCAGACTGTGGGGGAAAAAAAGCTCCTAGAAAACTGTATAGGAACTTCAGACTCCTGAGAAGCTGTTTTCCTTTGTGTGACCAGGAGCAGAAGAAAGCTGGAGCCAGCTGGGACCCTCTGGTAACTCTTTTTTTGTCAACATGTCTGATTGTAGTGGCTGTATGAGAGAAAGTTTTCCTGTTTCCTTTTCACCTCCCAAGTCTCTCACAGTTCCTCTTTCAGCCAGTTATAATTTAGGGTCTCATAAAGGTATGGGTTTCTGGGAAAACAATTCCCAGCCTTTGTCCAACTCACAACACACAGTCCAGGACTGTGTTTCATATACAGTTTATGAACTGTGTGCAGATGTGTTGGAGTGAATGGGGGAGTGCAGAACTGTGTTACGTGGCCGAGGGAAACCAACTAGAACAGGATTACATACATCATCACAGGTGACTAATGAGTTGATGCTAATTTATTTTTACCTCACACTAAGGTAATGCTTGATAAAACACAGTACTTAACTTTTAAAATGTTAGCACAGTGCTACTATGCACATAGTAGGTGCTGAATAATGTTGAATGAACAGATTTGCAATATTCAACATAATTCCTCAGACTACTTTTGTTAAATTTTCAATTACCATAGATACTGTAAAATCCAAATACACATTAAATCCAGTTTTTCTGAAAGTGTGGCATCTAAAAGATTTATAGAAGATAGAAGATTCTTATTCCAGGCAGTTTGAATGTTTGTATTTTCCTTTGTCTTTGACTTCATTGGCTTGTGATGTCTGTTTTCATCATATGCAACATTAGTGGAACATGCAGCTCTACCCAAATCATACACACTTTTCAATTCTGCTTGGATTGTCTAGACCAACCTTATGAAATGTTGGGCTGGATTCGTCTGGGTGTGGCAGATATTAGACCTCAAGAAATCAAAGGACTTCTTACAAATATCTTTCAAAAATGCAAATGCTAGAATACTATTCAGGTGCATATGTATACTTTCACAGAGTAAAGTGAACTGAAATTGGATGTTGTATTTTATATAATCATTTCTGCAAAAGCCCATTTTTGGATACTAATATTTGACATGGTTAATTTTTATTAATTTGTTGGAATTGTTTATTGTTAATAATACAAATAGATAATTTTTAATTATCCACAAGTAATGTTTCACTATTAATGGTTTGAAATGGGTGATAAGCAAACCAATTTGAAATAAAATATGAACATGCACCATTGTGTTACAACACTATACACTTTCTTGACAGTTAAATTCTTAAAAAATTTGTAGTATGTATTGTATATGTTTATAGTACATGTATTAAATAAAATATGGCTAAAAATAGATATGTGTTAAACTTTAAAGTTCATGACAACTGCTGCCATTACGTTATGTATTATACTATATCTAAATCAAAGGCATAAATCTTCACTAGTATTTGTGCACATTTTACTTTCTCTGTAAATTCAAACATTTCCTCCTACCATAGCACTTCTCTCATCTTTTAATTGTAGTGCATAAAATTCAGAGATGTTTAATGAGGGCTACAAAAAATAAAATGAATTTATAACGAGAGTTTCCTATTTACTTTAGAGGAGTCTGTAATCAAGGTGATCTTATATTTGTCCTCATTTGATGACTTGATATAAATCTTGGAAGCTCTTGGAATCTTGCTACATGTAGCACCTCTTTGTTTCTAGTCTGAGAAAGAGGGCAGATGAATATTGACTTCACAATGTCACCTTCCCAGTATCTATGATCAGGCCATTACAAAGATTATAAACATCTCAGATTATCTAATGCTGCAATCACAATGAAGGTGCCCAGGTGAAAGAGCATTTAGGTTGTCAAAGGAGCACAGAGTTAGTCAGGGATTCAAGGAGAAAAGAAGCAAGGGCCAATATTCATTGAACTGCAGAATTTGCCACTGGGTGTCGGGTAGAGCTCATTTTAAAATCTTTTTGATTGCTCCTCCAAGTTCCACTTAAACCAAATGTAACAGAAAAAAAAAAAAAAAAAAACAGTATAACTTTATGAAAGAGGCCGGAAAAAAGTGACACTGATTGATAGAGAAAAGTTATTTTAAGGTTTATGAAAAAGCCCTAAGGGACATACAGAATTTTGAAAATATAATATTGTCAAGTCATTTCAGAAAGGCATAAAACCATTTAATTTAAATATATGTGCGATTTCACTCCTCTAAAGTGCTCTGAATCCCACTGGTCTGCTTGAACGTAAAGAGCACCCTTCGCAATCCTTCCGGACCAAAATATCAGTTGTATTGAGCAGTGCCCTAGGCAGTCTAGCCTTCCTACCCCATGGGATGCGGCAGTTCCTTATCTTCAATTTCTCTTCTATAGGATGTAGGATTTTCATGGTATCTCTCCTACTCTACCTTTAGAGAGAATATAAATCTTCCTAAAGGAGCTAGAATCATGTTTAAAGCCTTGCACTTTGGTCCAGAATGATTCAGGCAGGGACAGTAACTTCCTTACCAGTGATCTTTAATTTTGACTCACAGATTTCAGCTCTATAGGAGACATTTCTGTGTCTGTGTTCAGGCAGTCCCAAGCTTCCCTGATGAGACTGATAGAAAAGGCATTGACTTGCATCAATTGTGATGATAGGTTTTATGACTGGACTGAGATCAGAAATTCATTTTACAGACCACTGAACAATTGCTAAATGCCTGCTCACCTCAGTTTCCAACCATTTACTAATAATTTTAGTCCTGGGGTAGATTTTACAAATACTGGTCAGATACTACAAGAGTGAAGTTTTGAATTACTGGAAAGAGAAGCATGATTTTGTTTTAAAAGGTGACTTCACTATCCTCTAAATATTTTTTTTAATTTGTTTGTTGTGTAAGTTCTTTTTAATTCATAAAAGCAACTGATTTAATGTATCAACATTCTTACTACCATTTTAAATGAAGGAATGTGTAATGAATTGAATTAATATTGAAAAAGCAATTCATTTAACAAATAGCTTATCTTTTCTAGTATTCTTTTATATACATATTTAGTGTTAAAAGCATAGTCCTCAAGAGCTAGAATTTAATAGAGACTTAAATGTAAAATACATTTAAAATAACTAGAGAGATATCCTGCATCAAAATTATTAGTGTTCTGTATGAATTTTCATTTTTTTTTGTGAGCAATAACATGGTAACAACTAAATTTAAATTTAAAATATATTGACACATTATTGACTCTAGGCTAAATTTGTCCCTAAATTTCAGAGACTTACAATGAAAGAAATTATTTTTTCCTTGTGTAATGGTTTGGGATGGGAATTTTATTTTGGGTGCCTATTGTCTCAGGATTTAGACTGTAATATGCAAAAATTATTTTTCAAAACTTTGACGGGACAAGTCCAATCAACTGGAAGGGGTAGAACATACAGAGTGTATTTGAAAAGTTCCTGAGAAATTGTATATGTTAGGGCCCTCAATATCAGGGGAGAGAACTAACTCTGAATTCTAAGAGAAAGGGTTGCTTGGCTTATAGATTTATAATGTTCAGGGATACATTCATTTATGGAGGAAAACAGGGGCTCAGGGAGTATCATGATTTCTGACCATTTCTCTGTCAGTGAATAAGGAGCTTTCTTCACTGTTGTCTTTACCCTTAGGGTCTCTCTAGTTTTAGTTGCCTCCAACTGGGACAGGAATACATTCTCACAGTCTCAAGAAAAATAAAACAATAATAATTATCTTACTGTTATTCAAATATACACTTGCAATTTAACAACTTTAGCCTTGTTTAACAATAGCTAGGTCACATGCCTATGTCGGCAATTAGGAGATATATATTTAATTGCAACAGAACATATAAACAAGGAGGATCTGAAGAAATTGAGATGTTTATAGCTTGTGAAAACTTGTACCATACAGGCATAATTAACAAATCCCCATTATACAGGAGAACAAACTTATATTTGTGAAGTAATATTTTAACTCTTTGATGTGAAAGTTATACGATGACTATATTTTGATTTTTTTCAGTCAAATATAGTGTTATTTTAGTTATGAATTTACTAGCTCTAGTTAAGATTTTACATACCCTGTTTCAAGATCAAAGTGAAATTTAGATTTTTGGTATAAGGTTATCTAATTTCAGAACATGCCTTAGACCTCATCAAAATGCTTTAATTGGTTGATTTTTGATCCTTAGGCTACTATTTTCAACCTCTGCTCCAAGCCTGTCAATTAGATGAGATGAAAATTTTGTTCATAATGGAAGGTATTAAAAACTGGTAGTTTGTGGGCAAGTAATAGGAAAATTGCTCAACCTTCAAGAATAATATTGCTGGGCCGGGGATTTAGCTCAGCGGTTTCGCTGCCTGCTGCGCAAGCACAAGGACCAGAGTTCGCTCCCCGGTACAAAAAAAAAAAAAAAAAAGAGTAATATTGCTTGTGACCTGTATTTTGGAGACTAAGAAGGTCACATGGAAGTTGATGGAAGATATTTAAGTTAAACCTCAAGAACTTCAATTTTGAGAGGCTAATTAGAGCTCATGTGGCAAGGCTATGAGCATAGGCTATAGAAATTTCTCCCTACCGAGAAAGAGCCAATTGCATTTGTGTTACTTTCTGGTCAAGAAATATTATGAAGAGTAAAACGTTAACTATTAACCGAGGACCAAAGATTTGATTTTCCTGGGCTATTACAGCTACATTTTTGGTAAATTTTATGAGAAAAAATAAATCCATGAGTAATGATAATATTGGACTTCATGACAAGGGTAGTGAATTGAGCTTTTATGGGAAAAAATAAATCCACGAGTAATGATAATATTGGACTTTCTGACAAGGTTGGTGAGTAGAGCATTTGAAACAAAATTTTAAGAATAAGTAAGATTCTTATATTAGATGTGATGGAAAGTTCATGCCTGTTATATTCCCACAAATTGATATTTGAGTTTGGCATACATACATTAGGTCGGCTTCAATTCTCAGTGTTCCACAGGTTAGGAAGTGTATGTATGCAAACACACACACACACACACACACACACACACACAAGCACACAGCACTAGAAAATATAGAGCAGGTAAAAGTATGAAATAAAGTGAAAACTATAGGACCAACAATAAAGTCGAAGTTCTTTATAATCCCAAATAAATTGAATACATTACCTTTGAAGATGGGAAAGCCATAGCAGTGTTAATAATAAGAAAAAATTTAAAGGAAGATGAGTATACAGTACACTTTCCTAAAAGGAACCATTTACAGTAGACAGTGTTTGAGATGAGTGAAATGAGGAGCATGAGTCTACTGTTTTGGAAAGCATGCTAGTCCATCTTTGTGGAATTTCCCAAGGTAGAGGTACTATAAAGACACTCCACTTTTCACTGCTCAGTAGTTAATTACACACCTACCTGAATAGCCCTATGTTCCTGAACTTATCCACCTTGTATGGCAGAAGAAAATTACATCATTATGGTTATTGTTTTCTCCTGACTTCGTCCCTCACTAAGTAATGATGTCATGTTTACTGGAGAAAAATACTGAGGTAGGCATATTGGTGGAACTTCTGTTGCCTCAGTAACTCTCTGAGTTTTAAGTCATTCAAAAAGAGATGAATGGAATTTCTTTTTTAGTTGTTTCTAATTCGTTTTTTCCCTCTTTTTCATTCAGAAACGAGATTTAAATCAAAGCTATTTTTTCTGGTTCTAGATAAAAAGTTGAAACATAGAACATTGATTATATACTTGAAAGGACATTTCTATGATTTCATAAAATGAGAAATAGTGTAAAGAAAGTGTTGTAAAGAAGTGTAAAGTGTAAAGAAGTGCTAATAAAAATTCTAGAATAAAATTTGTATATTAGAAGAACTATGTAAAAATGCCTCTGAAATTTACTTTTTCAAAACTAGGGTAAGAAAATTACGTAATATGTACACCAAATACTATTACGATAAGCTATCAGTTTGGGTAATTTTTAAAATTAAGTTTATTGGTACAATTTAGATGTACATAATGATCACATCATAGGGAATTTGTGCCTGTACATGATATAGTTTGGGGTTTTTTTTCTCATTCCTCTACCCTCCATTTTAAATCCTGTGAATTTTGTAATGGAGAGTCAGTCTAAGGTGTATGTTAGGAAGGAGTGCCACATTTTAGTCAAATATGTCAATAGTCATAGATGATTTTGTACTCATAAAGAAACATGTATTCTTTACATAAAGCTGTGAAACTCAATAATTACAGTGACAAAAATATTATGCTTTTTAGAAACATTTGAATCAGAAAATGTGATCTTCAACCTCCAAGTACATTAAGATTTCATTAATTGGAAAATGAAGTTTGACTTTCATTTATTTTTCTTCCAGCAGTGATCACAGTTGTGGACCACTGCTCCCTACAGCAGCACTGCTGTGTGATACTCTCACTTCCTCTCTTGGCAGAGAGCCACCCTTCCACAGCAGGGCTCTCTGGAACTGGTGGAAAAACTTAGCACAGTGCTTATGTCTGCATATTTAGAAAAAAGAGACATATGCATAGCTAAAATTTTGAATCTTGACTGAATAAGATGTGAAATTACAGAGCAAGTTGATTTGAAAATTAACTGTGGTATCATATATTATTTTTATCATTAAAGTACACAGTGAAATTTTGGTTTATACATAAATAACTTTTCAATATCACTTTACATTACTTCCTTTTTACTTTTTTCTTTTGCAGATGAGTAAAAACAGTAAGAGTTCAAACCAATAAAAACTGCAAAATGTCATAGGTGCTGTTTATCCTTTTATCACACTTAAATTATTTCATCTTGAGGAAGGAAATCAGTCGTGTTGTTAAATTATGGCCTGGCTTAGTGCTCTGTGAGGAAGAACTTGACTATGGGCAGCCAAGGACCATTATGACTTCAATGCACACCTAGGTCATCTCAACTTGCCTTAATCTTTTCTCCATTCTCCACAGTCTGTTTAACAATCAATACCACTGACATTCATACTTCCTTCCTTCTTTGTTAGGGCTTTGTCTGACCTCCCCAAAGCCCAAGCAAACCTACTGTGGTGCCACCAGTGAGGGCTCAGTTTAGGGATTAACCGGCTTTGCCACATATTAGGGAGAGATTAGTTGAAAAAAATAACAAATAAAGGAAACAAAGAAGCAATAATCTTTTGTCTGACAACAATCTAAGAATTTTAAGGAGTCACACTAATGAACAGAAGAAATCTACCAATTTTTAAAAATATATTAATCAATACTAGAAATTTTATGAAATATATGCATTTAGATTCCTCAGCATTTATTAATTCTAATAAAATTATAGTTAATTTATTTAATTTAGTTTCCTAATAATTTGTGAAACAAAGACAAATCTTGACTAAGGAGAGATTCAGCTAGAAAGAATTATCGCAAGGTGGAGGGAAGGACATGTCAACAGGCGACATGAGCGACAATTACAAAATAAGGAGAACTCTGGCTATAAGATCTGCAACTCTCTGAAGGGTTAGATGCAAAAACATTCATTTCTCATTTATAGAGAGGTGTAAACAAGGCTGGAAAAAACTGCTTGTGGAGAAACAAGGATGAAAGACCAGTGCGTCTTGAGATAGGACAGTAAGTCAAAGAATATTTTAGTGTATGAGAGCACATTCTAGGGAATATTAGTGTGTTGGCTGTGGCTAAGGTGTATCTCGGGTAAGGACAGAGTTTTATCTAAACTTAACAGAAGTCTGGATAAATAGTATGTTGCTGTTGATCAGTGGATACAATAGTTCAGCTAATATTATGGTTTAGATCTGAAGTGTCCTGCAAAGGCCTCATGAGCTCCTAGTCAGGCTTTTGGAATATGATTGAATCCTGGTGCAGTGTCTCCCTCCCTAACCGCCCCCCTGCTCTCTCCACTTCCTTTATGCCTAGAAGGGAGCAGCTTTTTCTCCCCTATTCTCCTGGGCTATGCTGCTGCCTTAGAAGGAGATGACTCTCGACTGTAATTGTGAGCCAAAATAAATGTTTCCTCCTTTAGGTTGTGGGTGTCTGTACTTTGTTCCCATGAGGAGGAAAGTGACTAAGACTGATAATCGTTGATGAGGCAAAAATGGGAATGTTGAGAGTCTTTGGCAGCACCATAGGTAAGCAAAAAGACATACGATTTTTTAAATGATTTAAACATCACTAACAATTTTAAAAAGGTGTTATAACTATAATACAAAGGAAAAATTAAAATATAAAATAATTTATAGTAAAATAATATGTACTTTAAAATAAAAATATTAAAACATAAATTTACTGGAAGTTAAAGTACATGACATTATTGTATCTGCACACAGATTTACACAGAATAGGGTGGCTGCAAACGATGACTTAAACAGTTGTTTTTTGGTGACTTAAAATCTGTGATCAGTGTGCCCATTAGTGGTGTGATTTTTTTGTATAATGAAGAACAAATCTTGGAAGTATTCCAAAGCCAACAATATTTTTAAAAGTTTGTTGTATTTATGAAACAAGGTTTTATATTAAAATTAGGAAAGCTGGGCATGCTGTCAGGGCAAACCTGCAGTCCCAGCACTCTGGGAGGCAGAGGCAGAGGACTGCAAGTTCAAGCCCAGCTTAAGTGCAATTTAGGGAAGATTCAGACAGACCCTTTGTCAAAATTAAAAATAATGAAAAATGGCTTGGAATGTAGCTCACTGTGAAGGCTCTGGGTTAAATTGCAGGTAATACAAAAATGAAAGCAAAAGAAATAAACAAGCAAACAAAATAAATGCTGCAAAAAAAAAAATGTGTGTCCACCCTAAAATCGAGTAGTGGCCAAGATAACACAAAGATGAAGAAAAACCTCCAAAAGAGTGATAGGTGGTGTATTTTTTTTTTTTTTTTTGGTGGGAGGAGATTGTATAAGATGGTTTTAACATTCCTCTAAGATTGGTTAAATTTTAGGAAGGCTTTTTCAGGATGCAGGCACCTAACTTCCTCTTCCTTGGGGAATTTATTTTAGAAAACTTTCCATTGCTTTCTCTGGCTCTTTGAGATATAAATCTTCTCTCAGCCTCCAGACAGTTTTACAACCTGAGAATGTCTTTCTCAATGACGTGGTAGCCATTTCTTTAAAGTGTAATGGAGAAAGGAAAGACTCTTCCTTAGACTTTGTGGAAGAGTAGGACCCAACATAGAGCGAACAATTAGCAAACTCACAAGGTGTAATTACTTTGAGGAAGCATCCTTTTAACAACTTCGAGTGTTTTCCCTCTAGCTTACCTCAGGACCTTAAAAGCACTCTGTCTTTTGTTTCAGGTGTGAGTTTTGAGTTGGCAATCTTTTGTTTCATTGCAGTCTCTCTGCTCCCGCTGCAGACGTCTTGAACAAAGTCTCTCTTGACTCTTTCTCTTTTCTTTTTTTCCTCGTTTTTGGTATGGGGGATCAAACTCAGGACCTTGCACTTGCAAGGCAGATGGTGCCACCACTGAGCTAAATCCCCAGCCCTCTTTCTCTTTTCTGGTAAAAATTTTCTTGGAGAAATTCTTCAAGAATCATGGCAGTAGATCCACATCCCAGAATTCTCCATAATAAATGTCAGCAACATCACCCTGTTTACAGTAAAATCAAGAATATCCCACAGAAGTTTTCTGAAAGGCTTCTACTATTGGGACAACTTCCTGGAGAGCCACTGATTTAAATTTTAAGTATCTGGCACTTCAAAATCAGAATGTATAATCTATTTCCATACCATTTAGGGGTATATAACCCAGAAAAAGTTATTTGAACACTCTAAGATTTAATTATCTGCTCCTTATAAATACATAATAATGCCACCCACTTTTTACATGATATTCAAATGCATTTTGGACCAGAACCACTTTGTACATAAGTTACAGCATACGTTTTCCAGTTAAGCCAATTCAACTACATCTCAGAGAAAGAAATTGAGAACATTTAGAGGGACTGACTGGAAGCAGGTAGTTACAGGTTTCCTGGACCTCCTGGAGAAAGCTATTGAAGAACTAATTAAGGCCCAAAGAAAACATTGCCTAACAAAAAGTTAGTTGTAGGTGAGAGACAAATGCAAAACAACAAACAGAAAAAGAGTGGGGATTTTGCCAAAGAATTCTAAGCAATGAAAACTTTGAATAAATGTGTAAATACCTAATAGTTTCTCTGGTTTAAGAAACTGAAAGTATAAATGAGGATAAAAATGTATAATAGATAATGTGAAACAGGCACAATAGGTCCAAAGGGGAAGGGGAAGTGGAAGAGGTAAGGGAAAGGAAAGAAGGGAAAGGAATAAATATGAGACAAGAAAAAACGGAAACAAAGTCTTTGTAAATAAAATAGGGAAGGGTGGAGGGGGTGAACAGAGGATAGGGGAATGGGGAAAAAAGTAAGAACCGAGATATATTATGTAAAGTTACAAACTCCCAATAATGAATGTTAGCATATTGTATACCTAAAATGTTCCAATAAAATTAATAAAAATTTAATTTCTTAATATGGTCCTTCTAAGGAATATTGCCAAAATATATTAGTAAACACATTGCACATTTATACATATTTGCATCCATTTAAAGTTGTATGAAAATAAATTTATTGTAGTTTATGGTTAAAAAAAGATTTACAATAGTCATTTTGAAAATTACTCAAGAAAATTGTGGAACTTTCACTGAATTCACTGACTTTAGGTTGTCGTGCTTCCAGGCAATAAATGGCTCTTCTGTATTACAGACTGTTTACCAAGGTTGATTATGACACTTACGTGTGCCCTGCTCTGTGCTAAGCCCTTTCTATGTATTAATTCTTCACAATCTCTTGGCATGAAAGTTTATTGTCTCTTCCACAAGGGCAAACTTGGACACAGGAATTGTAAATGCTCTCTTCAAGATCATAAGACTACAAAGTGGTGGAGGAGTCCATATCTGTACTCAACAATTGCATACCTGAGTTGGTGTTCATCATTATTACATTGCACTTCCTTACTTAAGCTCATAAATACAAACATGACAATCATCACCCTTCAAAAATATTTACTGAGGGTGTCAGATATGAGTTGTACAGAATATGAAGGGCCAACATGAACAGATTTGCCTTCAGAGAATGTTCATTCCAGACAAGGAAAAGAAGGCAGTAGGAATCCAATTTTACAATAAAAAAAAATAGAGAAGAGATCTTACATAGAACTTTAGAAATTTGGAAAGAAACATAGCTGCTAGGTGGGAATGTCACAGATGCTCTTTTGAGCATGCTATTTGTCCAAATATAGAGAAGAGAGTAGAGACAAAAGTTAAGTGTGCAAATTGCATCATTTTAAAGTCAGAAGGCCCAGCTCTTGGTACAAAGACATATATTTCCGTCCATAAATTGAGTATAAAATGAAAGCTGAACCTGGATCCAGGGCTATTGTTCAGGCAGTGGTTCTGGTTCATTTTCCTGGTTGTATTTATTCTAATATTGTGCACATTCATTCTGACTGGTACATATAAAGATCGAAACACTTATTATCTATCTTGAACAACATTTCTGCTTACATTATAAGTTTTTGTGCATATATAATCAGTTTATACTAAAATGTTTTATAAAATATTATATGGATAATAACAGTAATGATTGCCCAGGAATATTTCATAAGTTTATAACTTAAAATAACTCAAGTATACTTCCTGATGTTAAAACTTTGTCATATTCACCTTTGACTCTCTAATGTCTGTCTTCCCTAAATGTGAGATTCTGTACTTTTTTCACTTATCTATCTGCATAGCTAAGGACTGGGATCTATGCTTCTTAGCAGGGAATGGGAAATGATTTGCATAAATCTGATTGCTGCTCTTGGCCATTTAACCTACAAAGAGTAGAACAAGGGCCAGGGATTTAGCTCAGTGGTTCCGCCACGGCCTTGCAAGTGCAAGGACCTGAGTTCGACCCTCAGTACCAAAAACCCCCCCCAAAAACAAGAGTAGAATAAATTTGCCAGCTAGTATGTAAACATAAAAGGAAAACAAACAAGTACTGAAAAGCAAAAACAAAAAGAAAATTCAACCCAGACTGCTGTTATGTATCTGACTTACGCTTAAAACCAAGATTTAGAAAGGCTGCACATATAGCCAGGGCCCCCTGTGCATCCTTGAATGTAGAACTATTCAGCAGCTTGGTTTTAAGCCCTATCCTTGTCCAAATTTGGCACTTAAATTTGTCCAGACTGCTTCTTATCATTTTTAGAAACACATTCTTAATTCGACTGATTTTTAACGATTTCCATAGATGAAAATCCTCATTAATTTTAGGGACTTAACCTGATTTTGTACCCCAGTATCTACCAAAGTGCTTTGCATGTAGCAGAAAATAAAATATCAAAACCAAAAATATCTATAAAAAAATTCTTTTTCTATGTTTTTGTTTGAATTGTGAATATCTTTATTTAATTTTTATATATTGAAGAAAATATATATGAAGTAGGAAGAATCTTAAAACCCTTTAAAGTGAAAATTTTCTCTTCTTAAAAGAGTCTTTAAGTGACATAATTTTCCCTAAAGGCATCTGAATTGACACAAAAACTTCTGCTTTTTCTTTTTAGTCTTAAAGAAACACTACAAATTGGCCTTGGAGAACATTTGTATTCCTGTTTGACTTGATAAAATCTTTTGTAGTTCACTGCCATCTTCATTATGCATGAAATGTGACTGTATGGAATATACCATGACTCTAGGAGCAATAATGTATTACCTTGAGGCTCACATAGATCAAAATCTGATAGCTAGATTGAGAGATAGAATAAAATGCAGGCTGGGCAAAATTTATTTTTAGTTGCAGTTTTTAGACTTGACAGAATAAAGGTTTTATGACTACTTGGTCTATTTTACAGTGAGTATCATGCATCAGTCAAAAAGGCAGATGGTCACCCTACTGCACTATAGGCTCCAATAATGTGAGTTCATTGCTTCTATTTCTTGAGAAAATATTTTGTCATTTAAAAATCTTCCTTTTTTATAGCCCCCAACCATATTTTTATCAGTATAATACTTCCAAAAATGTCTGATACTACCAACTTATCTCTATTATGCCTTATTCTTTACATGATTCACATACTAGTCCAGGTAATATCCCAGGGAATGTAAATCTTGAATGAAGAAATTTACAGAGAAAGTTACAAAACTAATTAGCCAGTATCAGAACTATCTTGTGCACTAACTAGTAGAAATATTTTGTATGGATTTACTGCTTATTCTTGGCTTACACTGGTTTTCCAACAATATTATTATCCCTTTTATTTATTTATTTATTTTATTAAATTCTTTTATTGGTACATTTTAGGTACACCACACAATTACATTTCTCATTGGGACTTGTACCTTTACACAATGCATCTTGGTTCTTATTTTTTCCCCATTCCTAGCTCTCCCTTCACCCCCTCCAACCTTCCCTATGTACAAAGACTTTATTTCCATTTTTTCCATTTCTCAGCATTTTTCCTTTTCCTTCTTTCCTTTCCCCTGCCCCTCCCACTACCCCTACCCCTTTGGACCTTTTCTTCCTATTTTGCATTATCAATTATTCATTCTAATCATTGGTACATTTTAGGTATACAATATAATGACATTCATCATTGGAAATTTGCACCTTTACATAGTCTCTCTTGGTTCTTATTTTTCACCCTTGCCCAGCCTTCCCTTCAACCCCTCCATTCCTCCCTATTTACAAAGATTTTGTTCCTATTTTTTCATTTACTCATATTAATCCCATTCCCTTCTATCCTTTCCCCTAGCCTTCCCACTTCCTTCTCCTTTGCCCCTTTTCTTGCTATTTCACATTATCTATTACACATTTTAGGCCTTATTTACACTTTCAGTTTCTCACACCAGAGAAACTATTTGGTATTTATACATGTGTGTCCTATTGATTTCACTTAAGAGTATCGCCTCAATGTGCATCCACTTAGCTATAAATGTCTCTAATTTCTCATTTTTTTATGGCTGAGTAGTACTCCATTTTATTAAAAACCACATTTTCTTTATCCAGTCTCCAGTTGATGGGCATTTGGGCTGTTTCCAAGTTTTAGCTATCACAAACTGTGCTGCTATGAACATTATACCCTTTATTTTTAATGTAACTCCTAAGTTTTGGGTTGTTTGGAGGCTACTCAGTAAAATACTATATTTCTCAGGCGTATTTGCAGCTCTCTATGGAATGAAGATGATGAAAACAACTTCAATGACCCCTTAAAAGAAAATCTCCCAGTCCCAACATAGATGATAGCAAGAGCTAGATTAACTTCTTCAGATCTAGACATTAAAAGTTGATCACTGAGAATTGCAGAGCTGCTCTATTAACCACATCCTGTTCAAATATACTATAAAAGAGATATATATGATATTTTGAAACCTCTCTAATTTTTGGTCTTTGTTATAACAGTTCTGACTGTACCCTAAGAAGATACAACATTTAAAATTTCTGTTTCTATTTTGTACATCCATTCATTTCCTCATGTTGATTCCTTTGGTCCAGCTGAGAGATGCTTAATTATTCTTCTCTTCTAACATCATAATTCCTTTTCTCATCTACTCTCAACTCTCTTCTATATTTTGTAATCAAGACAGTCAATTCACTTTCTTTTGTGATTTATATGGATTTTTACATTATAACTTATTAATTAGCATATTTCTAGTGTATCTAATATTTACATCTTCATCCTCAGCCCTCAGCCCATTGCTTGGTACACACTGTTATTTAAGAAATGTGACTTGGATGAATGAATACAGAAAGTTCCAAAAGGGAACCAGAGAATAGCAGCCCAGAATGTTGGATCTAGGAGTAAGCCTCTGTGCTGGGCTTCCCTCAAGGCTGAAGAATAAAGAAGAACACCAAAAATTGAAGGCTTGATTGTTATGCATGTGTGCCTCAGGGTTTTTTCCCTTAATTTTAATTTTAATTTTTTAGTGCCAGCTGGCAGAGCCCACTCCTCCCCTGCCAGCTGCCTGCCTGAGATGCTGGCCAGCTGCCAACAGCTGTGCCTGTGGAAAGCTCACTCCCCCAGTAAGCAATGCAGCCACTATTACTCCATTAGGCTTTCTTCAGAATATGTATTTCTTAGCATTGTTAAATATTATATGAACAGCTAAATTTCTTCCAGAATTAGAGTGGATGTGGTTCTCTAAAATGTGTAGTTCAAATCAAATTTATTCTAATAGACTTGTTTATGGATTATAGTCACACTTTAGAGTTTTCTTTGCAATTCCCAGGTGTACAAAAGTGTTCTAAAACATAAATATCATAACAAAAATAGGTATCTAAGTTGATTGTATATTTCTTATTGCTCTGGCTGGTGAGACAGTTCAAGTTCTTTCCTTTTTTTGCCTCAAGTTTGTATTCATGTTCCTATCAGTATTGACCATAAGTTGTCACCTAATGGAATCAGTTCAGTGACCTGTACAAAATAAATTAACAGTATCTATCTATTTTATACCAGATATGTGTCCAAATCACGGTTGGGGATCTTGTTAGCTCCCTCAGTTAAAAGTTCAGTAAAAAAAATGAACAGTCATGGACTTTCATCCCTGGGGGTGCCTTTTAGTGTACCAGAGGCTCATTAACACAACTTTTACACTGTGACTGCCCACAATATACTTGTTCTAACAGGTTTTCTTACTCTGAGAAGTAGTAAATGTCTTGCAAATCCTATTGACATTTAATTTTAAAATTATCTTCTGTATTTGTTTGCATTTTACTCATGATGCATGCATAATTCCAATCTGTTGAAATATTGATTCTGATTTATGATTTAGTAAATTAAGTAATAACCAGTTGGGTTTCATATTAAATTTCAGAAGTGACTCAAATATATTATATTTATATTGCCCTTTAGAGTTTCAAAGAGTCCCTCCATGAATACTATCTGTGAGCTTATTTGGGAAAAGTATCATGTTTAATTCATATTTATATCCTTAGCATCTAACTCAATTGTAGCACATGGTAGCTACATAACACAGGATTTTTAATAAACTAATTGGAGTTTCTCAACAAGTCAAAAGAAATGATGAATATGATTGCCTTAAAGCCTGCCCACAGATTTTTTTTTAGCAGTACTTGTATTAGTTTTCTATTGTGGTTGTAACAAATTTTCACAAAACTGGTCACTTAAAACAATACAAATATACTATTTTATACTTCTGAAGATTAAAAGTCAAAAATGTGTCAAAAATCAAGGTTGAGCTCCAGTCTTCTAGAGGCTGTAGTTGAGAGAATGCCCCTTTGCCTTTCAGTTACAGGGGCTGTCAGGCCTTGGTATTCTGACATCTGCTTTTCTCATCACACTGACTTCTCTGACTCTGACTGTTCTGATCTCTCCTTTGGAAACCTTTGTGATAAGTTTGAGCCCATCTGGATTATTTCAGATGATCGTCTCATCTCACTATCTTCAATCATATCTCCTTCGCCCTATAAGGTAACATTCATAAGGCTCTGGGGTTAGGAAGTGATATATTTGTGTGCACAAGTATGTGTGTGGGGAGTTGTTTAGTTTATCATACTCCTCAATAGATTGAGTCAAGCGCCCCTCCCATTGAACATAATTTGTCTTAGCAATCTGTCTAGAGAATGCAATAGAATGACACAACATAATTTTCTAATCTAACCAATAGGAGTCAAGACAGTTATTATTTGGCTTTTTCTGTTTTTGATTTTGCAATTCTAAGCTACAATACAAGCAACCTGGTTTTACTGATGTCATTATATTAGGGAGGCTAACTAGAGAAAGTAGATACACAAACACGTGCACACACACACACACACACACACACACACACACACACACTACGTAGAGAGCCGCTCAGGCTTAGCAGCTGTTATAGACTTACAAGTTTCAATCTTTCCATCTTAGACAAAAGACAGATGAGTTGAGGAAGATGTTGAGAAAACATTAAGTTTCAGCCACCATCTGGCTACAACCATGGGAATGATCTAAGGAAGTCTCCAACCTGATTCTAGGGAAAAAAAATCATGAACAAAATAAATGACTGCTATTGTGTTATGCTACTATTTTAGGGTTATTACACCACAATAGATAATCCGGTAAAATAAAAACTATTTTTCCAATATTACAGAAATATTTTTCACAAGGTAAGGGAAACAAGAGGTGGAGAAATTGGAGAGGGGGAAGGAAAAGGAGGAAGAGATGAAAAAAGAATTAAGAAATGTTATGTATATGCACTAACTCCCCCCAATAAATGTAATCATTGCACACTGCAAACACTGAACTGCAATCATTGCACACTGCAAATAAAAGTAAAATTTTTAAAAAAATTAAAAAGGAACAGTTTTAAACAGTAGGTAACAAATAGGAACACTTGAACCACACTCAAGTCAGGGACAAAATAGACAACGATTGACAGTACTAAACAAGATTCTGACCAGATCTCTCAGGTGCAGGCTTTTACCCTTTAATGTGCTGTGACTTTGAGCATTATCCTTTAATATCTCTGCATTTCAGTCTTCTCATTTGTAAGATGATGATGATGATGATGATATGTGCAATTCTTATGAATGTTCTGAGGATTTAATGTGATAATATGGATAAACATAAAATAGTATTTCATATTAATACCACTAAGATAATAAGATATAGTTAGCATTTGAGTTAAAAATTCAATGTCTTTTTCAGACTTATCAGGTACCTTTCCAAATGGACTCATAACTGCTCAAGGATATTTGATAAAGATGTCCATATTACCTGGATTCTAGCTTTAATGTACCACTTAGAGGAGTTATGGGAAAAAAACCCAAATATATCAAATTCATGGCAATATTGGCTGGAATTCTTTATCTTTAACATTTATAAAGTGTTGATAAGAGATTCTAAAAGTATTACAAATACCTTCACACTTAGAAGTTCTTAGATTATTCCTAAGGGATAATACGCTTGTTAGTAAATCAATTCTCTATTCTTGTTTCCTACAATCAGCACATCTTTACACCTCTATTACTTCATCTACTTTCCTTCTTACCTTTTACAATTTAATATTCTCATCTATGACAGAGGAAAAACATTCCACCAAATTGGTGATAAGAAAAAACTTATGGAATCCTGTGTTATTTGTACCATCAAGACTTACCAGCAAACCTATTTCATATCCACAGTTGTTTTTATTTTATGACACTTAGCCATTGTTTTATAATTGGACTTAAAGCCCTCAAATCCTCCCATACCTTTCTTTTTTCTTCATCAAATTGCCTCAAAATACAAAGCAAAACAACAAAATACAGTCCATGAGCTCTTACATTGTCTTCTTTCCTTACCTACAAACTTATGTGTAAGTCAACCAGTTATTGATGGCAGGTACGTTTAATGTTTAATCCTAGCTGATGTATTCTCAGACTGTCATGACAAATTTGTGTCTCTGTAGGGATTTTAATTATTGTTAAAAGAAGTTCAGTGTCATTCTGACGACTTAGACTTTAATTAGACCTCCTCCACAAAGGTCCAGTTATAGAAAAACTAAAAAAAGGTTTTGTCACATATTTCTTTATCACTATTTTCCTTTTACTATGCTTCTCTGTTTAAAATTTCATTTCTGGGCCTGGGATTTAGCTCAGTGTTTTCACCGCCTACTGCACAAGCTCAAGGACGCAAGTTCAATCCCCGGTACCACAAAAAAAAATTCATTTCCTCTGAAATCCTAGGCAGATACTTGACACACAGCTACATCTCTACATCCTGGAAGCTAAAGACTGACCAGTTTCAAAGCAACAGTCTATTTGTACAAGGCACAGAAGTCTCATTAGTTGAGTATCTTTCTTTGGCAGTACTTCTTATGTTCCAGGGTTTGGTGAATCATTTCTTCTGTCATTAAATATGTCAGGGAAAAATTCATCTACTAGGTCACTCTTCAATTTCTCATTCACCCTGAGTGGAACTACACACTTTATTATCAAGACAAATCCAAGTTGGTAGTTAACAAAGATCCTCTTAAGAAATTGAATTATGTAAAGGTAAGAACAAATAAAGTGTTTTCTTGATTTTTGATATTAGAGTAAAAACCTAAAGTCAATGAAATTTTTGGTTTAGAAAAATAGTATAATAAGTTTATGCTCTTATCCCAGTACTCCAAAAGGAAGGATGAGATGGAATTGAGAGTAGACTTGTTCTATAAGTGTTGCAATAGGAAATATCTTCTTGTATTGTTTTTGCTACTAAAAATAATGATTTTAGATTCTTACAACAGTAAGACTAAAAACAGAAGTGGAAAAAGTCATTAGAAGAGGAAGAAATGATTCAGATATTCAATGGCAGGGTGAAACCTAAGAAGAAACTGTCATGAACTGGTTCCCTATGATGGAGATAGGTGACAAAATTTTGAAGAGTGGTATTGAAATTGTAATTGATTCCTCTTTTAAATTGTGGTGTGATTGTTGCAATTTATCAAATACACTCATTAGAAGTAGGTATACCACAAACTTTAGTTGCTGAAGCTTTGGCGAATGGAAAAAAAAAAAGATAAGGCTTCCACAAATGACCAAATGATCAGGAAAAGACAGGTATATATAGAGAAATATGTGCATATCAACAATGCATTAGAATCAAAATTTGGAGGAAAACATCAACATGAAAATAGTTGAAAATCTTGGCACACTTTAGGAAGCCTTTTGACAATAAATTAAATGGGGCCTCTAGCATGCTTTTTATTAATATGAATGTTAATTCAAAAAGTCTGGAAGAATTTGATTGTTATTCTAACTTTTTAATTCCATTTCAGATGTTTCTTGTAAGTTTAGCAGCTACTTAAAACAAGTTCTCAAACTGAACTGGTAATTCCTCATTTTCTCCAATATTTCTTATTAATGAATAACGTGCACATATTTGGAAGTAATTTCTCACTTTTCTTTCTCATTTACTTTATTAGGTCATCAGGCTGTATAAATTCTTCTTAACAGTTTTCAAATCTCTCTACATTCCATCCCTGGTACAAAAAGAAAAAGAAAAAGAAAATCTCCCTATAATTCATTATCCCTCCCCACAACTCTCACTCAGAATTGTAATTCTCACCTGGTGCTATGGAGTGAATGTTTGTATGACACCCTTCAAATTCCTGTGTTAATCCCCTACAGGCTAATGTGTCCATGTTTTGAAATGGAGCATTTGGGAGGTAATTAGATTTAGATGAGGTTGTCAGGGTGAAGCTCCCTTCATGGTATTAACTCACTCATAATATAAGCTTCACACATATGGAGTGCTTCTCATACATTCAATTATAATGGAATGAATTATGGGAAAGGATATGCTCAATTGACACAGCTGACTCATCAACCTGTCAATCACGTTGTCAATCACGCTCTGGAAGACCCAGTAGAAGGCACCCTAGATCCAGTGAACCCAATGCTTTCAGGGGGTCCTGCTATTTTTTCTTTCTACTTACATGAGCTGGCTCACTCCATACTGTTTTTGGATTGAACTTTGCTGCTTTTTCCTTACCATCGCCTGCCATGTTCAGTTCTTTGTTCCTCTCTCGTGAGAACCTAGGAACCCATCTGGGACCCCATATTCCCTGGTAATGATTCACTGTCCATGATAAATCTTTATTTGTAACTTTCCGTTGCATGCTTGCTTATCTCTTGTCACATTGGGTTGTCATTCTTTTTTCTCCTGCCTCCCTATACTTTGTAAGAAATATGAGTTCAGTGACTATGTCTTTTCTTTGTTGTTGTTACTGGGGATCGAACTCAGGTCCTTGCGCTGGCAAAGCAGGCAGTGAAACGACTGAGCTAAATCCCCGGCCCTAGTGACTATGTCTTGACCGTTGGTAAATATTTGTGGAGTGACTCACCTAAAGTTCTGTAGCAAGAAGTGGTTATTCCTTCCTAGTAGTAGAAGCCATAGTTTTGTGATCTAAACTGTCCCCAGTTACTTTGATTTTTGGGAATTTCAGGGTTGTTTTTTTTTTCTTACCTAAGAAGTACTACAAATATGTATAGCTTTAGAAATAATGTTTTGGGTTTTTTTTTTTTTGCTATTTAAATAACAATGCCTATTCTTTTGGAACACAATTTGTCTATTAAGCCTCAAGGCTTAAGAATGTAGAAGTTACAGAAAGTTTCATTCTACCATTAAATTTTGGAAAGCAATTTTGAAAGAGCAAACAGAATCCAGGAGTTATATTTAGTTTCTAAATTGGCATTTAGTTGGAGCATAGTATTGAAAATTGTCTTTCAATTTTCTGTTAGCTTGTCAGCTGGTATGTATTCAGTGACTCTAAGATATAATATCTGCTACCACAGTAGCCTAAGTATCTTAAAAATCATCTGTGACTAATAGAATTAAATTTTTTTATAGAATATGTATGTTCTTATATAATAATGACCACAAAATACTGTTGTTTTATATTAAGAATATAATAAGAAAAATCATCAATTGTTCTATTCACAGGGGAATAAAAAAAGGATAACAAATGGCTTTAGGCTTGTGGTGTATTAATAGGTAACAATATACTCTTTTTTATCTGAATAATAATTACATAATTTTTTAGTTCAATTGTACTCCTAGAAAAATCTATTCAGTAACAATACCTGGAATCATGTATTTTT
The DNA here is from genome assembly GCF_000247695.1 of Heterocephalus glaber. Next base: position 27,530,644 of record NW_004624748.1, on the reverse strand, counting down.
CATTTTGCAATAATTAAATCATGCCAGGCATAATACCGGTTGCCAAGACAAAGGAATTTTTCAGCTGTTAAATTTCATAGTTGTTTATAAAACAGGAGGTACTTCAAAGTTTCTTAACCTGGTCTTGTCATTTTAATTATAAAGATCAAATGTCAAGCTGTTTTTACAGTAGTGTTTAACAAAGCAATTTTCTACAATTCTAATCCTATATAGTCTATTTACTTTGTAATATTTGAGAATAATTTTTAGGACTAAAATCTCTCTTTCCCTTTTTTTGCTAAAGTAGGCACTTTACAGATGTATTAAATATGATTACCATTTTCCTCCTTAATTTTATTCTAATACACTCAGATTAGTTTACCTGCAAGATATTGTGAATTTGTGTAAATGTAAAAAATAAAAGAAGGGGGGAACAGCACCAATATTAATAAGACTCAATTGTAGTTGATTTCTTATTTATAAAATTGCTTCTTGAAGTACAACTTCAAAAGTTGTTTTTCACTCCTATTTTTGAAGGGTAAAAATGTGTTATTTTGTTTTTTGTCATCATGTCCTTGTCAGGAGAAGTAGGCAGTATATTTGTTTCCTATGACTGTCACAACAAAATGCCACAGAGTGAGTGACTTCCACAGCCACTGACTTTCTCACACTTGTGGAAGGTAGACGTCCAAGATCAGGTTAAGGCAAGTCTTGGGTTCCTTAAGGCCTCTCACCTTGCGACACAGATGACCACCCTGTCACTATCTCTGCACAGGGCCTTTATTCAGTGAATCTGAAATGTTTCTCTGAACATCCTAACCTCTTTTGTAGAACCTCAGTCAGACTGGATTAGGGTCCACCTGAAATAATTTATTTTCATTTAATTACTTCTGTAAAGGTATATCTCTAAATACATTGATTTTCTGAGGTTCTTGGGGTTAGTTCTTCAACAGACAATATTTTCAATATATGAAAATTTGAGAGACACAATTTAGTACGTAACAATGTCAGTTGATCAACACACATCATACAAATTTTTTCCATTTTATATTTTTTAATAAATTATTGCAATAAATTCTTTTGTATAAGAAAAAGGTTTGGGAGATCTGTGGATATCTTTGTTGAAAGCATCATTGTGGTATTGTTTAATTTATTAAAGATAATAATTCTCACTTAAATTATGATTACATTACCTAGCTTTATGTAAATATGTCTGTCTTATAATTTCCATGTCTTTGTTTATACATTACAGATTGTATTTATTAGGAACATCACTTGAAATTAACCTCTTGCTTTGCTAAAACATAATAGAAGGAAAAAATACTTTAATATGATTACTACAGGGAATGATAACTTTAAAAGAGAATATTGATAACAAAGAGCAGAGGAGAAGAACTATAAATGAAAACCTTTCTTGATGTGAGGTCTCTAAATATAAATCTAAATGCTATCAAATTGGTTAAAACCAATTTCCCAGAAAAGTGAGGAAAAACTGTAAAAGGATGAGATTTTAATGAAATAGAAAATGTATAGTTGATTGGTTTTTTGAAATCCCTATAATGTATTCACTCTGTAACACATTTTAAATTGATTTATTATTAAATTGATGGTGATTTATTCACTTAGTAATTGAACTAAATATCTTTCATCAAAAATGATGATAACAGTTGATTCATTCAAAAAGTATATCCACGTGGAACTGCATATAACTTAGATTTGTGGCACTAGATTAGGGTGAAATGGCATATCATAAAGTAGCATCATGGAGTACCTGAAAAGTACACCCACCTTAATTTTTCCCCTACCAAATGGGATTACACAAAGTCTCATTGTTTTTTATCTCTCACACATTGTTCTTTATCTCTCATGATTTTTACAAAATCATGATTTCAGCTTCTTGATTTCTTTTTTTTTTCTTTCTTTCTTTTTTTTTTTTTTGGTACTGGGGATCGAACTCGGGTCCTTGCGCTTGCGCAGCAGGTGAAGAAACCACTGGGCTAAATCCCCGGTCCAGCTTCTTGATTTCTAAATACATTTTTCCTTTCTGCAAGACTTCTGGCTTTTTTTCATCAATGACATTTTAATAAACAAGTTATTAATGGCACCTTTGAATATATATTATATGATAGTTATCTGGGATACAAGTTAAATGGGAACTGCTTGCCTTCCTCTTCCTGAGATCTACATACAGAGACAGAATAGCAAACCAATGATGCAAGACAGTGCTTTAACTGTAAAATAGAGGTAAATACATACTTCTTAGGGCCAAAGAATACTTTTAGTCCAATAGTTATATTAACAGACATTATCAGGAAAATTTCACAGAACAAAAAATTTTTGAAAATACATTTGGAAGAGAGAATGAGTAGAAAATGAGGAATTCTCAGTTTCTTAGAAAAAGTATAGAAGAATTCAAAGGAGTATCTACTAGAACATGTTCCAGGTTTGAAAAGGAAAGTTCAATTGGCATGGTACCAACTATTAGGGGTGAAAATGTGGAGAGTGAGACTACAAAAGGAAGCAGGGCCCCATTTGTATCAAAGCTTGTATACACTGCTATTTCTTCTCACATGCAATAGAAGTTTGGAGCTTGGTTCTGGGGAAAATATCCTTAGAGGACATTACACTCAACAAAAATGATCAAAAACAGCAATTTCAAGCAGTGCATATTTATTATCTTACAGTTTCCATATGTCAGCATTCCAGGCATGGCTTACGCCTCGATCTTCTTCTCAGGGTCTCCCAAGGTGACAAGGAAGGTGTTGCTGTCTGGGGTTTATTTTCATCTGGATGCTCAAATGTGGAAAAATCTGATTTCAAGTTAATTTAAGATGTTGGTAGAATATTATTTCCTCATGATTTTATGACTGAGGGGCTCAGCTTCTAACTAGCTCTTGTTGGAGGTTGCCCTCAGTTTCTAGAGATCGCCCTCAGGTTCTAGAAATCACCCTCAATTCTGCTCCATTCCAAGTGTCTATTTCTTCAAGGTAGCAAGATAATTTGTTCCCTTTCTGCTAAAGTGGAATCTTATACATGATAATAAAGTACTTACAGCAACATTCCTTTATCTTGACTGCATTATATGGTTTAAAATAAGGACACAGTTCCGCTTACATTCAGGAACAATATATGTGAGGCAAATATTGATAATGAAATAATCACAAAGAATATAGGTTAGATCTAAATTATTCATATAACTCAGACCCACAGCATTAGCATCACCTATAATTTTATCAGAAATTCAAATTCTTACATTTCATCTTATACCTATTAAATTAAAAACACCATTATTTGAACTTACATGTTTAAATAAATATTCCAAGTGATTCTCATACTTTTTAGATTTTGAAACCACTAATTGAGATAAAAGATCTTCTGATTCCCCTAACAGTGAGGTTTGATGCATCATCTAATGATACTGGGAAATGAGTTGGATAGTGGGTTAAAATTCAGATGATATCCTTCAGAACTATGCAAAATTGTATTGGCAAAAGACACCAAACAAGAGAGACTAAAAAAATGAAAATTAATGTGTGAAGCAAAATTCAAATTTAAAGACAGCAATATGTGATTGACGAATGGGACTTTGAAGAAATGAACAGTGAAAGCAATTTCTAAGCAAAGAGACACAGTGAATTTTTATCTGTTTTATATATCTGGAGATGTGGCTTCAACACTGATGATACAATTGGGGATTACAAGGTGGACAGTGGTTTAATCTAGAAAGAGTCCATTGAATGAAACAATGGCCTGAGAAGTATCCTTTTATGGGATAGGCTAAGAAATTAGTAAAAGTAGTATTAACAAGTGTAAGAAGGAAAGCATGAGAGAAGTATCTTAGAAGCTTAGAAAAGAGTGTTTTTTAAAAAAAGGATCCAAGAGTGCTGCATCACACAGGGATACATGTGTTGGGATACTTTCAATAATGAATGCCACAACCCTAATTCAAAGCACTAAAACCAAATGTCTGCATAAGCAATGTTTTTTTCTTCACTTTAAATGAAAAGCTTGGCATGATAGATGACTGTAAACTCTATCACTCATATCTGGGTCCAGAACGTTAAAACATCTTACCAAAAATTCATTTTCTCTGTCTTTCCTTTCATTTGTCTCACAATTTCAGCTTGATCTCTTGTTCATGGGGGAAAGCATCATGCAAATTCTGGAAGAGGGCTCTAGTTGGCCCTGCTTGGGCATGTGGTTACTCAAGAGGATGAACTAATTCTACTGAATAGCCTGGATCATGTCTACTGGTGCAAGAGGAACAGAAAAGGCCAGGTTGTAATTCGCTAGGAACATTGAGAGAAGACTGGGGAAATTTCTGTTAGTATTGGCAATCAAAAGATACCTCAAAAAACTAGGGCTAGAGGTCCCATTTGACCCAGCTATTCCCCTGCTGGGTATCTTCCCCCAAAATTAAAAGAATCATATCACAGCAATATATGTGCACCCATGTTTATAGTGGCACAGTTTGTAACAGCTAAAGCTTGGAAACAGCCCAAGCGTCCATCAACTGGAAACTGGATAAAGAAGATGTGATTATTTTGTAATAAAATGTAGTACTACTCAGCCATAAAGAATGAGAAACTAGAGACATTTATAGCTAAATAGATGCATATTGAGGCCGTACTCTTAAGTGAAATAAATAGGACACACGTGTAAATATCGAATAGTTTCTCTAGTATGAGAAACTGAAATTGTAAATAAGGGTAAAAATGATGAAAACGAATAATTGATAATTTGAAATAGGAAAAGTTCCAAAGGTGTAGGGGTGGTGGGAGGGGAAGGGTAAAGGAAAGAAGGGAAAGGAAAAATTATGAAAAAAGAAAAAAAATGGAAATGAAATATATGTAAATAGGGAAGGGTGGAGGGGGTGAAGGGCACACAGGTAATGGGGAAAAAAATAAGAACTAAGATACATCATGCACAGGTACAAACACCCAATGATAAATGTAAACATATCATATACCTAAAATGTACCAATAAAAGAATTTTTTAAAAAATCATTGATAATCAGAGGTATTTCTGTAGAGAGGAGTGTACAAAAACAAGATTATACTGATTTAAGACTAAAGGAAAGGAGATGGTAGTGAATAGCTTATTTCATGTCTGTGATATCGTGGCTCTTAAAAATGCTTCTCATAAAGAAATTAATTAGTAAGAAACTAGATAGGGTTGTCTGACTTCCAGTTTTGACTCAGTCTTTTATAGACATGTATGCCACAGGAAAAAGAGAACCTAAATTTATTTCTGTAGTTTCATCTGAAAGAATCATCTTTAAATGGGACAAGAGGTTCTCTCTCTTGGTCCTGTGCTCCACAGATGCACCCATATCCAAAGAACAGGAAGTTCTCATGGCCATGACTTAATTTCTATATTATTTTCTACAGACTATTTTCCCTCTTGAAATTACTTCAAGTCCACTTTCCTAGTTTGTCAAGCTTGCTTCTCCATGTTGAGTGTGCAGTAGTAAAGCACACCACAATTGTTTGCCACCCTAAACCCAGCAGAATTGGAGAAAAATAAGTATTTTGGACTTTTTGCTGGCTGAAAATAAATTAGAAACCTAGTTATATTGACTTAGTTTGGATGTGAAGCTTTTCCAATGCTGAATATGGGAGAGAAGCACAGAGGAGGATGTGGACCTGCTTTCCTTGGACTCCATATCCCCAAAAGAAACACTCAGGAGTCTAAAATAAATGAAGTTGGCTTTCCACATACTTATGAGAACATATTTGTCAAAGTAGGAAGGTTACGAGCAGACTGCGAGTCTGGAGGGATTAAAGGCCATTTTAAATTTTTATTTTCATCAATCACTTAGTTATAAATAAGTTTAAATTAAAATCTGGCACTCTATGTGCTATCAAATTCTGGTTTTTTGCTCTAGTACTTTGTTTGCAATAATAGCCATAATTTACTTCTACCTGTGTCCAAGTTCTTAGGTAACACATTCCTACCCTGATTCTGGCCTTACCTATGTGAATCACTTTGGGCAATGGAACAGTATCAATCTAACGTAAACAGAGAACTAGTAAGTGCCTTTGCACTGAAGTTTGTCTTCAATTGCTACTCTGAGACTTTGAACATGTGAAAAAGCTGGAATAAGCTTGTTAGAGGGTAAAAGACAGATGGTGAACTCATCCTGTTACTCCAACTAACACCAAGTTGACCTTCAGGAATATGATTGCGGCCAGTATTAGAGCATCCAATTTCAGCTAAACCACTAGCTTCCTGTATAGATCAGCTAACTCAGACCAGATAAGAACAGTCCAACTGACATGAAGCACCATAGAAATGATAGGTATTGTTTTTTTTTAATCATTAAGTGTTGGGATGATTTCTTATAAAGCCAAAGCTACTCAATCCCTATGATGTCACTCTTTGTTTTTTACTCATTTCCTTTGTCTTACATTCTAAACTCCACATGATATGAAAGACTCAAGATCTAATCTACCTTTGACTCTTTAGCTTTATCTTTTATATCTCTCCCCATCTCTAACCTTGTACCTGGACTTGATGCCATTTATAACTACTGGCTAGCTTCCAAATATCCCAGGCTTTTCATAAGTTGTTTACTTTGCTTTTAACCTCTCTTCCAACCTTTATTACTCCTTGGATCCATGCTCTGGTCCCCCTTCAAAGGTAAATAGCTGCTTACTTTTTGATAGGTCAATTTCCTGTCTTTGAATTCTTTCTACTGTCTTAGCCTAGAGCATTCTCATTTTATAGTAGAGGTAGGGAATAAAAGAATGGAGGAGTCCCATAAAAGTTTGGGCCAGCCAATGTATTGACCTTGAAAGTAGATCATTGATTTGAAAATATCTAAACAAGTTGATTTTTTATTATCTGTCTTTGTTAGCAAGCCTGTATTTTGTGTATACGAGGTGTTTTCTTTGTCAGTCATACTTTCCTATCTTGTTACAAAACCATTTATTTTCCTTTCTTATAAGTTAGAGAATAGGTCAATATCAGAGGTATTTATTAATCCTTATTTGGGTCGAAATGGTTTTAAAATTTTAAACCTTTGATTTTAATAAGATATTTAAACTCATAATTATTTGAGTTTTAGTACTTTTTTCCATTTTGTGAAAGAATCAGCAGTGAAAAAATTTATTAAATTCTAGTTATTTAACATCTGTAAGGATTAAGTTGACAGAGTTGTTGTGATAGAATTAATATCCTCTATTTCTTGGCATAGGTAATTATGAATAATTTGAAGTCTGATCCTCATTCCTCCCCTTCGAGACACACATTTTGTGGCTTCTCAAAAAATTACCAGCTTATTTTAAAAATAGCTTATAAATCTAAGTTTGGAGTATGATAGTGTAAATAATAGCTTTATACTAAACTGTTTGGTAGGAAATTTTGGGAAGGATCATGATGCAATTAAAAGCATTCAGTTGCTGGGATCAGGAAAAACAGTGTGGGTTTAAATCTGGGCTTTGCTTCTTAGTAACTTTGTGGCTAGGAACACAATTCACACTCTCTTAGGGGAAGTTCCTTAATTTAATATAATGGGATTACTGTTAATACTAACTGAAATAACCTTAGTAAAGTGGCAAACAAAATGCATGACATCTAAAAGGTGATGACAAATGGTGTACTTCTTCTTTCATTCCTCTTAAAGCACCAAATTACAACTTTATTTTTCATCATATGTATTTCTTCATGAAGCACCACTCCCGTAACATACTGGAAATGTCTTACCTTCTGCCTCATATACAAACACAGTATTTAATGTATATTTAAAATGCTTGAAAACTTCTTTAGAAGTATTTTTATTTGTACTATCTCATTGGATTTTCTTCTTAATGTCCCAGTAAATGCATAGCAGGTATTAAATTTAGTTGGGGAGGCAAAATATCCACAAACTATTCAGTATTTGAACACTCCTCAAATATGTTTAGCCCCAAAATAAATGAATAGTGAAAAAATATATAGAACATTTTTATGGAAAATTATTTATATGCATAAAACATAAACTAAACATACACATTCGCATATGTGGTCAAATGCATAAGCACATATGTATATACATACATATATATATAATTTTTTCTTACTCAGAAACATTTGGGGATGATTTGTGTTGGGAGTCTTATAGTTAAAGTTCCTGGATATAATCAGGAGACCCAAAAAAGAGAGAGGAAAAGAAAAGCAAAAAACAAGTGAACCACTGCTGGACTAATAACTAAGCTTAATTGGCATTCCTGAGGTCACTCTGTCAACAATTCCATCCCCTGCCTGCACATTGCTTTTCATATGTTCTCTTTGTCCTGAGGACATGGACAAAAAATAAGTGTCATATCAGTATCAAGGGGGAACTCTTTGAGGATGAGAAATCTGACCAGATCTGAGAGATGAGCTGGGACTGTCCACATAAAAGGCTGCAGAGGACCTCCGGGAGCTGTTGGATCAGTTCAGGCTGACTTTGCACTCCTCTTTGGTCTCATGGAAACAGCTCTCATTTAATTCTGTATTCACTTTTCAGGCTTTGATTCTGGATCTCTGAATCACTGCATAGGATTTCCTGAACATAGATTCTAGAGCAAGAAATTGCTGTCAAGTGCCAACTAGAGGCCCATGACAACAGAAAGGAAGGCAGACAAGGTCCTGTGTATATTCAGTAATAAATTCAACAAGAAAGAGTCAGGAAATCTGGAAGATATAAGATCACAGAAAGGCAGAGTCTGGAAGAATGAGTTTGAATTTTAACTCTGCCACTTACAGTCTGGTACTTTTTGACAAGTTCCTGCACTTTACTAGTCCCCAATGTCTTCATCTGTGCAAATGAATATTGTAATAATACTGCATAGGATGGAGAAATCCTAAAGTGATTCACACAGATCCCTCAGCCTAATGTGTTGTCCAAAATAATTACATAAGTTTGCTAGTGCAAAATATGCTTTGATAACTGTAGTAGTAAAATATTTTCATTTAATCCATCCATAAAACTCTATATGTGTATGCATGAATTTATGTAGTTTGGGATTATATAGAAGGAGTAAAGTGTTGAAAATATGTATTTGAATTTGTTTTTAAAAACAGGCACATCACTAATGTACATCTGAGATTTAAATCCATCCATTATTCATCACTATTGCACTTTCTCTTTGAAGTTTTAGAATGTCAGGTTATACTCTTAATGATGTTTTTTATGCTACTCTAAAGAGTTGTAGTTTGGCTTCTGTGTGCTCCATCAAAATTTGAATTATGTTTTTGTAATTAGCATGTTTCACTTTAAACATTTTTTGCCTTTGTTTCTTTTTCTTTGATTGTTGTTTGCATGTAATGCTATCCTTAGCACATAGGAAACATTAGAAAATTCTTTATTATTGAATGCATCGATGAATAAATGAATCACTAAAATATGAAATAATGTTCCTTATAATAGGATTACAGAAAAAGAGTATACTCACAAATTCTAGAGTATAAATAATTGGCATAAATTTGAATACATAGGAAACTATATTATTTTCATGATACTGCTCAAATCTATATGTTAACCCAAGCCATTTTCAGAGAGTTATTATGAGATCATATGTAAATAGTTTCATACAATTTACCCTAATATTTTCTTCAAAACAATGCTTCCCAATACGTGTAGTTATGAAAACTGAACATGTTCTAGTGCAGATTATGGCAGGCTGGTTAAAATAGCATAAATTCTTTAATCTTTCTATATGTGTATGCCTCTGTGTGTAATGTCTCAGCTTCTCTCAACAAGAGGGAAAGTGAGGTTCTTTTTTTTTTTGGTACCGGGGATGGAACGCGGGTCCTTGCGCTTGGGAAGCAGGCGCCGGAACCACTGAGCTAAATCCCCAACCTGAAAGTGAGTTTCTAATTTGGGATTTCCTTGATACCTTGCCAAAAGAATGTGTGGAGAATGATAACGATGCTAGTTTTGAGATTAGGCCACTGGGAGATACAGGGTTTCCTTTCTCAGAATCCTGACACTCCCGTGTGATCAGATTCAGTCCACACTGGCAAATGCAGAAATGTATGGACTGTGCAAGCTAACAGCAAGTTCATCACAGATCAGAGAGACCCCTAAGTCCACTGCTAACCGACGTTAGAAACATAGGCTAAACCAGAAAATTCCAGAAAGCTCTGTTTACAAGAAGCTGCTTGCCTGATTGACCCATAAGTATAGAAAGAACAAACATTCCTATAATTTTGAAATAATTTAATTTTGATGTGAATTGTTATTCAGTAGTATAGAACCGATTCACCAATATACTCACATGGAATCAATTCTGTAGTATATACATACTTACATGCACACATATGTACCTTTGCAAATACATGTGCATATATGTGCACACATTCATACATACAGTCATATAAATGAAGGAAAGAAAGTGATTGAGAAATTAATTTTTTTCATCTTTCTCATGTGCAATAGAGAAAATTCTAATTCTAGCTTTAATTTGGTACCTATCATACTGCTGCTAATTTCCCTTGATAAATATTCTTAACTCATACTATTCTCATAAAGAGTAGCTGCATCTCAGTGGAGATGCCAACTATAAAAAGTAAGATGGACTAGGAGAGAATTTTCAATCTATGTGATGGCTGTGAGGGAAGAATCAGGCCGAATGCCCTGGTAGGTGAACTGTATTTGGCCTAGAAAATGTTATCTTATCAAATACAGAATGGCCAGAGTCTCATGAAGTGCCATGATTTTAGAACTTTTTATCCACTGAAATATCTGTGGATAAAATTATCCCCACTTAGCTGTGGTATCTTTGTCAAATATTTAACAATAAATAGAAATCATTCAATTTTTCTGGAATTTTTAGTAGCATTAGAATATTTCAGTCAGATTCAGATTACTATTACCAACAATTTCCTCATATTATAATATATACTATCTTTATGTAATTATAAAATTGTTTAATTATAATTTTATGGGAGCTATAGGGAAATTTAGTTCATAATCCTCTTATTTCTGCTTATATGCACAGAATAAAGAAATAATACATTAAATACTTCTGGTTTTGGTAAAGGTGGGATCTTATTGAGAACCAAAACTATGAGTGAAAATATTATATTAAGCCAGACTTAGTGGAACACACTTGTAATCCCAGCACTTTGGGAGCCTGAGGCAGGAGAATCATAAATTTAATCTCAACCAGGGCAACTTAGCAATTTAATGATATCTTGTCTCAAAATTTAAAAAAAAGACTTGGGATATAGTTCAATGCTAAAGCCCCAGAGTTCAATCCCCAGTACCACCGAAAGAGAGAGAGAGAGAGAGAGAGAGGGAGAGCGAGGGAGAGAGGGAGAGAAAGAAGTTATGTTAAATGGAAAACAGTATAGAAGTTCTTCAACCATAGAACACAATTTCCATGAGTGCTTTCTCTGGTTCTATACACAAATGAAATCAATTTAATATTTCGAAGAACTATTCTTCACTATGGTTAAGATATGGAAACAACTTCTGGATTCATTGAAGGATGGATAGATAAATTGTCATATATATGTATATACATACATATTGGAATATAATTCATCCACATACAAAAAGAGATCTTACCATTTGCAAAATTATGGATGAATCTGGAGGATATTGTGCTAAGTGCAATTTTCCAGATACAGAAAGAAAAACACTGCTTGATATCACCAACAGGTGGAATCTTTAAAAAGTTGATTAAATAGAAATAGGAAGTAGAACAGTGGTTACAGGGTAGGGCATGAATAGAAGTTGGTAAAAGGGTGTAACGTTGCAGTTATGTAAGATGAATTAGTGTGTTCTTACTGCATTACACATCAGAGATTTGCTAAACAAGTAGATTTGGGGTGCTTTTTACTTAAAAATGCAGAGAAATAAACATGTGAAATGAGTGCCATGTTAATGTACTTAATTGTACTACCCATTCCACCATCCAAGAATCTATCAAATATTTTGTTTTATACCTTAAGTATGTTAAACAAAACAAATATATGAAAATATAAATCTTCTTGGGTGAAAAATGAGAAGAAAATTGAAAGCTGTGGTGGTCAGAGAAAAATGGGAATTGCATATATCTGATGAGGGGGGAAAATTGAATGTTATGGGGTGAGGAGAAAAGTGAAAGATCTTGGCCAGTGTAGCACATTTCCCAGTTACAATGTATTATACATGTGTACAGCAATTTCCTTATCTATTTATCCATCAGTGGCTATCATGAATAATGCTGTACTAAACATGGAAGTGCATATATCCTATGAAGTTTTAATTTTTATTTCCTCAAAAACTATGCACAGCTAGGTCATATGGTAGTTCTGTTTTCTTTTCAAATTTTACTTATTTATTTTTAATTGACAGTAGTATTTATTATGTAAAAAGTGATGCTTTGAATCATATATACATTGGAGAATGGTTAAATCTAGCTCAGTAACATATGCATCATCTCATATAGATTTTTTGTAAGAAGAAATTTTTGATATCCACTCTCAGCATCTTTCAAGAATACCGTATATTATTAACTCTAATCATAATCACCACATTGTACACTAGTACCCTTAAACTTAGTCTTCCTGTCTAAATAAAGTGTTCTATCCTTTGACAAACATCTCAAACTCACCACAATTCCCTCAACAATTTATAGATCCTGAAATCTACCATTTTATTTTTTGCTTTATGAGATTAACTGTTTTAGATTCTGAGCATGAGTGTGATTATGCAGTCTTTATTTTCTGTGTGTGACTAATTTCACTTAACATAATGCCTTAAAGTGTATCCATGTTATGGAGAATGATGTTATTTCCTCCTTTTTAAGGCTGAGTGGTATTCCATTTTGTATATATCCCACATTTTATTTATCCATTCGCTCATTGATAGACACTTAGATTGATTTCATAGCTTGGCTATTGTAGATAATACTGCAATGAACAAAGAGTGCATATATCTCTTTTTTAAACGTTGATTTGATTTCCTTTCAATATATACCCAGAGTTGGAATTACTGGATCATACACTAGTTCTATTTTTAATCTTTGAGGAAACTCAATAATGTTTTATATAATGGCTACTCCAATGTACATCACCACTGTCAATGTACAGTTTCCCTTTTCTACAGAGGCTTGCCAATGCTTGTTAGCTCTTGTCCTTTTGATAATAGTCGTTCTCAGCCATGGTTCTCTGAATAACTTATTTTTAGTGTATGTATAGAATATTCAGGATATTTTTTGTATCTAAATTAAAAAAAATAAAATCCAAATTCATTTATTTCTTAAAGTTCAATAAAATGATATCCTCAGTTGCTTTACTTTCAAGTCGGTAATGCAAAAAATAAATATGTCTTAATTATATCTTTCTGTACAGCAAAACTACACAGTTGATTTGGCATCAGACCCTTAAGAAGACAAGATACTACAAACCATTGTACAACATGAAAATCTTCAATGACTTTGCTGGTAGAAGGGAACATAATTGCAGGCCTTTATATCCAACCAAAATTAGCAGTTACTATTTTTCTACTCCAGAAAAATGCCTCTAATAGCAGTTTACTGAAACTCCATCATTGCAAAATGTCACCAGTAGAGGGGAAAAAAAGCACTCATATAATCAGAGAAAAAACTATGTTTAGCTCATTTTTCCAGCTTATCAACCCCACATTTTATATATCTTAAATATAACTATGGCAATGAATTATATAGTTATAGACAAATGTTTTATTACTGGAACTTTCATTCATTCACTGATAATAATGATTTTAGCCACCACACAAAAATATTTCTTTAATGAAAATTTTGGACAAATAGCGTAAATGCATATTATAATGTGTACAAGTCCTTGAAAAGAAAATAAATGATTAATTGATTCAAAATTAAATTTGCAAATATATAATTGATGTTTTAAGCAGGTTTAAAAATTACTTGCATTTCTTGTCTAGTTTAGTTTAAATGAGATATCAAACAATATTTTAAAATTATCTATGATGAATACTTACTATGCCAATTATCAGTTTATTGTTTTTCTACCCCATATCCACCCATTTTTTCTCTGTCTTGTGATATTGGAACTGTCTCTCCCCCAGATATTTTTTCTTTGATAGCTAGTGCAATGCTTATAATTAGATGGGATTAAATTGAGACCGCTTCTAATGTATATATACTGATTAACAGCAATCTGAAGAAAATTTATTGATCCTAACTACCCCCATTGCCAATACTCAGCAGCATCCCAATGGCAGCTTTGCTTCATGCATTATGTACAAGAATCACTAATGCTCACCTTCCAGCAAGTTCATATCACTGCATAGTAGGGTACTTATATTTTGCAAATGAAGATACAAGAAATTCACTTAAACTTGAATTTTATATAAACTCTTATGTTTATGTCAATATTTGGCACATGTTTATAATAATTTCTTATCTTTGTCTGATATTCAATTTTTGTGGACAATCTACATCCACGAAGGTATCCCATCCTATAATCATGTGGCAGTTTTCTTCTTGTGAGGCCTCAACAATAGGCAACCTGTATCGTTGGCTGTGTCCTGCTCAGCAGGTCTGTTCTGCGGACCCCTTCAAATGTTTCTATCTGTTAGACAGCCTTCTCCCACAAAGCCTTAATATCTACTTAGGCTAGGGTGTGGAGCAGTTCTTCCAAGTTTTTCATTCATTGTATATTCTCCTTTGGTGATTTTTTGCTTCTGTATTTTTTGAGTTATCTTCTGTTTAGTAAATAATTCTTTGTTTTAAATTTTCCCTATGTTATTTCTTCACATAATTTTGACTCCTCTTTGTATCCTGAGTGGTATTAGAAGAATTGGTATTAGATGTGGCTGTGGGAAGTAAAACTTTAAGGATAAGGATCAATTTGTCAAATGCATGAGCTTCAACGCATTGCTGCCATCCTGAACATTGGGCAACAAGATGTTAATCATTCAAGACATGCAGTGGGCACCATATTTAATTGGAATATGACCTGTGTTTGATTTTGATGAAGTGCCAGATGAAGCGCATGCATTGGAAGCATAAGTGACAGTAGCACTTGACCATTATGGCAATGACGATACTTACAAAGATTGTGATGTGAGAAGAGTCTGCTGAGTACACTAGAGCAACATATACCAAAATAAATCACAAGCTCAGATCTGCTAACACTCAGTTCAAATCATGATCAGAAAACCAGACAGCTTCCATGGCAGCCTTCAAAGAATCTCTTTATGTTTTTAGCCACAGATCTGATATTCCTGAAAAATCAAACAAAATAAGTGCTTTGGTTGCTTAATGACATCGAGTAAATTCTCAGTGTCATTTCATTTTTCATATGAATGCTACATTGATTGGGAAACAATAGATTCCTGAAGCTTGGAATGAAACTTCTGTTTGGACTCAATGAAACAGACATGTGAAACTCTGAAGTCAATCTGAGTTTCCTTGGCCAGTGGAAGAAGCCTTTTCTCTTGCACCTGACACTAGCTGCCCTTTATTTAGGAGCACTTGACAACTTCACTTTGCCTTGGAGGGATGTGTTTATTCTCCTTGAAACCTATCACAGTCACCCATTTTTGTTACTAGTTATGGCTAGAATTAAATCAGAATTATGTCCTTCATAGGAAGGAGACTCTGTAGTCCTCACCCTCCAAAGTATTTCCAGTTTCTGAATAAGCAACTTCCTGGACAGTGGTGTGTGAAAGACACAGTGGTGTTCACCTTCCAGAGAATTTTACAAACTCTATTTGGGGAGGCTCCCTTGTGTGCCCTGCTGGCACCTCACCGGTGTGCTTCCATAAAATTGTGATGCAGATCTGGTGGTTATCACCCCCACTGCACACATTCAATTTTTCCAGGCCCCCCCAAATACATGGCTTTTCTACTCTTGCTGTTCTCATGAGGCAATGTTCCACAACCGCCAGTTAGCTTCAACAGCAGCACAGTGGGCAAGGTCTTACTCTCCAGATTTGGCCCGCCAGCACCACAGTAACTTAGCTAACTTCTCTAATACCCAGAAGACCATAGCTACACTATCTACATTCAGCTCTGTATCTCAACTTTGGTAGTGAGGAGAATCTTCCAAGATTGTTTCTTCTTCATATATTCTCACCCTCCTACATAGTAGGACTACAATAGGTATAATATATCCATATCTCAAATAGTTCTTTTTTCATTTATTTTAGTAATTAGTTACTTTTTTTACTACCAATAATTTTATACAGTATTTATTCTTCTTGTTCAGATAATTAGTGTATTTTCTTAATCTTGATTAAACCCTGACTCATGCATTTATATTTGTTTTTCTGCTCCGATGTAAATATCCTTGATATTTGCAGATAATATTGATAACTTTATATCCCACTATAAATTTATGATGTTCAATATCAGATATTATGTGATGCGGCTGAAATATTCAAGGTTCAGTAAGCACTGCAAAAGACTTGCTGCAGTAAGCTCACAGTAGATGCTGAGAAATTGAGATATAGAGGCATGGAGAGAGGTAGAGCTCAGATATTATCTTGTGACTGTTTATGCCCCACCTTGCTTTTCTAGCCTCCCAATGAGCATTTGACATTTTGACACTAAACTTTTTAATTTCTTCTTTTCTTGCAGTAAAAAAAGTTAGCTTTCATTGTTTGATTACAAAACACTAAATTGTACAGTAGCATGGTATCAGTGTAGATTACTGAAGATTTTTTAAAATTTAATAACTAGTTGAGAAAAACTTCTGTTAGACCAATGATTTAAATCCATCATTGATTATGGAAAGCAATTTAAACCTTGATTCATGTGACTGATTACTTCTATTACTGTAATGAGCTAAATTTTAAAAAATAAATATTGGGTCTACTACAAAAGATTTTTAATATAATGATAGACATACATAAAGAGGCAGGATTTAAACATGAGGCCATCTGATATATCTCATAATGGCCAGAAGCCAGAATTACAGTTGGCTTCAGTTGGCTCTTTCCCACAAAATTTCCTCTAACAAAGACCATTTTGATTCTCACATGAACATTCAGTAAGTGGCCATTTACTTTCCAAATTTTTTTCAATGTGCTTAACGATAGATTGTCTCTCCATTTTTTAGGATGATGGAAATAAACATTTGGATATAGAAAAGAATTTTAATAAATATAGACATTCATTAACAATGTATTTATGTTCCAAAACTTGGACCAATTAACATGTTTATAGATTTGGCATTGAAAAACTTTCTAATTGCCAAGGAAACGACGCCATAGATCTAGAGTGAAATTAACCTCACTGTATACTCCATTGCATAGTCTGAATTTGTTTCAAAAATAATCAGTGCAGGGAATTCAATATGAGTTTTGTCCAGGGAACAAGTGTAGAATATAAGATCTTTTGTGTAATACGGGCAGTTCTTCAAAATAAACAGAAACTCCTAGCTATATATGACAAATGATTTGACTGTTTGTAAAGTGAGACTATGTGTCCAAAAGGTATATAAAAATATCTATTTTGACTCTGTATAGTGGATATTGTGAAATAATACTATGCTTTTTCAGTAATGTTGAAGTTTTTTAATGAAGTTATAAGCAGAGTAAGGGCAGAATTTTAGAAAATAAATGATATAGACCATGCATAAAAATCCTTAAATAAAATTTCTTAGATAAATATAAAAGATAATCAACTTTATGAGGCTCAAGTGATGAAATCAAGAAAAATAAAGAAATATATCTTAGAAAAACACTGAAAAACTTCTGCTTTGTTAAGAGATGAACAGCAGTGGAAATGGGGCAATAATAAGTTTGTTTACTTGACATACGAGAAAAATTGTATTCTATAAATTAATTTGCAAATATAAATGCTTAATGATACAATCAAATTTATCCAGAATCACCTTGAAAGGACCGTCTCAATATAGGTCAAAGCAACTTATTCAGTGAGATCACTTGTCTGTGGAAAATTTAAACTTGAAATGGCAACTTGCTTAGAAGAAAGAAGAAAAATACATCAGTCACATTTTAACCAGCAGTGTTGATCCAAGCCTTTTTGCTAAAATGAATGGTTTGAGCTAGTGTGCAGCAACCTGTCCCTGTACACAAGCCTATGTTCTAGATACATACTGTATACAGAACCAATTTTGGAAAGTAAAGCATGAACATGGGCTCCTGAAACAGTTGTCTAAGGGATTCTGATGCTCAATATTGGAAAAAATACTGACTTAAAATAACTATATATTTAGGAGGTGCAGTTAAATATATTTCAATGTATTAAATTGCTAATTGTCTAAATTTGCTAATAAAGTTTTCAAATAATTATACTTAGCCTTTTCATACACATGTAATCTAACACAGAAAATGTTTACAGAGAATCTACTATGTGAAGAAAGAAAAGTTTCAGGGCCGGCGATGTAGCCCAGTGGTGCTATGCCTGCCTGGCAAGCATAAGGTATTGAGTTTGATTCCCGGAACTGAAAAAAAAGTTTCATATTTGTGAAAAATATATTGACTTTTCCTCTTAATATTAGACCTGTTTTTCTTTTAAAAGGGATAAAAATGCAGCGAGGACCTTCAAGCAACTATCTGCTAACCATCAGAATTATTACTATTTTACAGATGATGACTATTCAGAAACATTGTACTTTTTATCCAGAACAAACTTGAGTTCCTATTGTTATTATTCAATCAACAGTACTATAAGAAATACAATCACCAGCATATAGCATTAGGGATTTTGAATTACATTAAGCACATTTGGTGTGCCATGCGTGCAGAATTCTTTCTGCAGCCTTACTTGTCTCCTGAGCTCCATTTCTATATTCTCCACAGTTAAAATAATAATTGACTTATTCAAGCGGCCACTGCCACTCAGTGGCGGCTCTCCTGCCTCCATTTATTAAAGACACCACCTTTACTCAGCCTTGACTTCTCTCTGTCAAAAACTGCATCTAATCCATCAAGAACCTTTATTTACTTTTGCTTTCCCTATAAAATATATCTAGACTCTACTCATTTACCTAACTATTCTACTCTAAAATGTCCTTCTCTCTCTGAATCCCTGAAATAGCCTGAATTGTGTTTCTGCTTCTATCTTTTTACCATTCTAAAGCCAATTCTTTGGGTGGTTGCCTGTGTGATCTTGTAATACATAAAATCAGTTGATGTCTCTCAACTGTTCTAAACCTTCAGAAAGATTCTAAAATATATAGAATAAATCAAAACTCCTCTAATAGACATTTTTCCCCCTTTGCTTATTTTGAGGCAAGGCCTTGCTATATAGTTTAGGCTGGTCTTGAACTCACTATGTGGGCCAGATTGCCCTTGAACTCTGAGTGATCCTAGGATCCTCCTGTTTTAGCCTCCCAAGTGCTGGGATTACAGATGTGTGCATTCCTCTCCCCTCCTGCTGCCCTTCCTCAGTTCATCTTTGACCTAACGTCTGAGTACTCACTATGCTCTTTGGAAAACTGTCACTCTAGACATTGGTGTGACTCATTTTATTTTGTTCTTTATTACTCTTTTAATTACCTAAAATTGCTGTTTTTCTTAATTACTTACCAAAAAAATCTTTCCCTCATGTGGGTAAATACCATAAACCCGATGATTTTAGTTGTTTTAAATTATTGCTAAATGTTTAGAATTTAGAATGTGACGTATTTTTCCACAAACAATGCTTTTATTTCTATTTTTTGCAACACTGGGAAATAAACCTAAGACTTACAAAAAAAAATTGAGATAGGTTCTCACTAGGTTGCTAAGATGCCCAGGTTGGGCTTGAACTTGTAATCCTCCTGCCTTGGTATACCAGAGTGCTGGAGTTCCAGATATGTGCTAAGCAAACAATGCTTTTTTTTTTTTTAAGTGAATGAAATGAGAGTTAAGAATATTGAACAATATGGTTTTTCCAAAATATGTTAGCTCTTTCAAAATGCTTGATTGCCTAACTTTTGTGAGCCCCTTTTTTTTCTGCAGTAATTTCTTTATTGAGGAACATTTACTGACATTGACAAAACAGATATTCAAAGTACTATTCTATAAGATTTATTCTCTCATCAAATTTGATACCACTTGCCTCTTGTTATTCTTGAACTCCTGGACTTTTTCTTGTATCTTTTCATTATAACTGGCAGAAAGTAATTTTTAAAAAATTTTTGAGCTTTTATTTTACACATACTGAATATTTTCTCTATATTTAACTAAATAAAAAACAATTCCCTTTCTCTGTCTACATCTCCACAACACAGAACATATTAAATTCAGCTGACATTCAAATTTTTCTTAATTAATGTATTTCAGGACTGTTTCTTAATATTCTTATATAGACATTCTAGAATATTCCAATCAGAAATATTTGTATACATATAGTCTAAGACAAATCATCAGAAATGTTATCTAAATGTCTAGTACTTACAGAAAGTGCCAGGTATAGGATGAAGAATTGATGAATGGAAATGCTTTTCATAATCTACTAGGGTATAAAGGATGTTATGGTTATATACATGGGGAATATTGACTATAAAAATCATAATTTCTGAAATTAAATAATAGGTGTATTAAGGTTTAATATTGTTTTTCTACTATATAGAGCATCTGTCTCATTGTTATTCATTTCTCTACTTCTTGTCTTATTCATCTATTCTAAATGTTAAATGGAAGTCTTTAAATATCACAATATGTTTTCTTATTTGTATACAGTTGACTGGGTATCTGTCTTATATTTGTATGTTTTAAGTTTGGTAGCCTTATTATTTGTCAGGATGCATGATTTTATATGTCAGATGGCATACAGAAACATTTAAGAAACCAAAATTACTTTGTGGTTTTAAGTGTTTGCTTGAAGCATTTCCATATTGTATGAGAAATGTTAAATAATGACATTGTTTTACAATATTTTTTATTTTTTAGTAGGCAACAACTATTGTTAAGTCACTGAAAGGGTTAAAAAACCTATCAAAGCATTTAAGGATAAGATAAAATTCTTGCCTTATAAATAGAAGAAAGGTAAATACTATATTACTGTGTTGGAATAAAAATGTAGAGAAAGACAGGAGAAAGAGGAAAGAGATAACTATGAATACCTACAAATTTAGTCTCAGTGGCTGCTTCATTTTCTAGGGACTTCCTTAACAAACTAGCATAAAATAACAGAATTTTGCTGGTTTGTCATTTAAGGGCCAAGAAACTTTAAATGAAAGTTTGGCAGGACCATGCTGAAACCTGTAGAGGAATTCTTCCTTGCCATCATGCTTTTCTTGCGGCAGAAGGTTTGGTGAACATTTCTAGTGTCCCTTTGTCTGAAATTGCACAACTCCAATTCCTGTCTTTGTCCACACTTGACATTCTCCCAGCCTATCTCTTCACCAAAGTCTTATTGGATCGGAATTTTCTTAACTCCATTAACCTATTTTAATTAAGCTAAATCTGTTAAGATCCTATTTCCATATAGGTTCATTCTTAGGTAATGGGAGTCAGGATTTTAACCTATCTTGTTTTTTTCCTCAGGGGGATTCATCTATAACAGTGGCTTGTGAAAATTATCAATAAAGGTGCATTAATTCAATGGAAAGATTACACGACAATGGAAATACAATGAAAAGCTTTCCAAATGAAAAATATTCAGATAAAGCTTGAAAAAAGTAAGAATATCGACAATTGATGAAAGTGCAGATTATAGCCCTTATAATTAAACTACTAAAATAAACTTGATTATATGTTGTTACCCAATTGTTCTACATTCCTTCTATATTCTGGATATTAATCTTTTTCAGATACATTTTTACAAATATTTTTCTTCATTCTATTAATTATATCCTCACTTCATTCTTTTTTCTGTTATGCAGGGGCTTTTTTAGTTTAATATAATTCCATTTATCCTTTTTTTTTTTTGTTACCTACACTTTGGCAGTTTTAGCCAAAATATCCTTCATAACAAATGTTTTGAAGTTCTTCCCCTCTGATTTCATGTAGTAAGGAATATTACTGTCTTAAGGATTACATTTAACTCTTTAATCCATTTTGAGTTGGTTCTTGTATATGAGAGATGGGGTCTGCTTTCATTCTTCTATATGTTGTTAACCAGTTTTTCCAGTACCATTTATTGAAGAAAATATCCATTCTCCAATATATGCAGTTAGCACCTGTATTGAAAATTAGCTGAGTGTGTAGATTCATTTCTGTTTTTTCTACAATTCCACTGCTATATGAGTTGGTTTTTAATCCAGTACCATGCCGTTTCATTATTAGAGCTTTGTGGTCTATTTGGACCTCAAAGAGTCCAATGTTTCTGACTTAGGCCTTTTGTGCTAAAAATTCTTCAAGGTCTTATGATTTCAGTAAATGCTGAAGTGACAGGAGATATAAGATGGGCAGTGGAGCAGAGATAGAAAAGCCAAAGTTCAGTCTGGGTCATATTTTAGAAAACATTTAAATGTCAAGTTATTTTTTCATAAAAATATTATCCATTTCATTTGTACAGTTAACTTCAATCAACGCAAAGAAATTTATATCTTTATACTGTTTTTTAATCTAAACTTTAATGTTTATGTAGACTTGAGAAGCAAGAATGACCTTATATATGTTGTTTGGATGATCAAGTATATGTATTTATGTTGTAAATGTCTTTTAACTTATTCTTTCTGATTTGTAAAGTACATTTTAGGGTCTATCTTTTATTGCTTTATAGAATGTATCCAAACCTACGCACAAGAAGGCATCACATATCAATCATTAAAACATAAATTATCTTAGGAAAGATTAAATAAATAAGAAGCAAGTAAAATCTAAACTTTATTTCTGAGGTTAATTTTTATTAAGTTGTTAAGCAGTAATTACTGTCAGGTCAATTGCTTTATTCTGTTCTTAAAACATTCATTTTTGAGAAAACTAATATTTTCTATTCTTGAACCTTCTTAGATGCCTAGAAATCCAGTTAAGTTCCTAAAAACTGAAATGACATATTAATCTAAGATACTTGAAAACTGAGGAACCAAGATACACTTCTCTGAAAATACTTTCCAACCACGCTTACCCTGTAAATAGAATACATACTCTGTAATAAAAATTCTTCTGTAATGTGGAAGGGGCGTGAGGAGACAGAGGTGTGGCACCCAGGGAGGGATGACATGCTGGTGACATTGGATCAAAGCTGCTGATTATTTTTGTGGGCCTTTCAAAGTCTCTCTTGTTTTTAGTAAAGCCATGTGTGCCTGCAAACGATGTATAATATGTGTTATTTCTGGATGAATGCACTTAATTATCTCTAAAAATCATTTCACCAACAGATGTCTCCTCCTCCTTTTCCTTGTACTAATCATTCTCTGCAGTTTCATTTTTTTCCCTGAGTCCTTGTGTTCCCTCTCTTCTTCTTTCTGAAGGATTTCTCCTCCAGGGCAATTTTCCCTCTCCAAATCAGAATGTGAGGCAGCATAAAAGACACCATAAAGCTTTGAAAATGCTCCCTAGTGCATATTTTAATATAACCACCAGATTTGTCCAAAGGAAGAAAATGAGTTTTCATCATTTTAGTAATTTTTGCAATGACACTATAATCCTAATGTATTAACTTATCTTTCCCTTATTTATTTATCTATGTATATAGCTTAAGAGTGATTTAAAAGTTAAAAGGACTACAGGAAAGTTAATTGTTATTCATTTTCATTTCTATGTTTCATTTTGTGAATCAAACCAAGTAAGTTGCTTAGGTATTAGGATCACCCAGGGCACACTGGGCAGATCTACAGCCCAAGTTCCAAGTCTGTAGAAGAATAAGTAAACATATCACTTTGGTTTAGGAATGCAAGTAAGTCCAATTAGGATTGCACAAATATTCGAGTTTTATTAGACTTTAAACTAACATTACTATTACATTTTGGATTTCAAATCAACTTGACTCGTTAAAAGTGATAATGGTAGATATATTTCCCATCTTATTTATTATTCAATAAGGATTTGATGTGGTACAATCAAATCAAAGCCACTTTAATGTTCAAAATGACAGGGTAGAGTTCTTTATGTATGAAGTCAGCATACTTGAATTGACCAGTTTTTATGATTGCTTTCAATGAGAATGAGATTTTAAATTGTACTAATTTCAATTTTACCTCTTTAGTTATCTCATTAGGTACTTTGTATTCAATTGTTTCATAAGTTGAAATTCCCACACATTGCTATAATTTGCTTCTGCTCCCTTGCCTTCCTTTCTCTTTCTTCCCTTTTTTTTTTCTTTATGTATTCTGAGAGACTACAGTGAATTGTATCCTGGAAAACATCCAGGAATTTTTAGTTTGACACCTTTTACAAGTAGTCTGGTGAGAAACCATTAAATTACATGGTTATAATACAACATATCCTGTGATAGTTATGAACAAAGTCTATATTTTCTCAACAAAAACCTTTCAACATTCCAGTAGGTTTGGGAAGAGATATGGTCTTTTCAAGTCTGAATCTGTCTTTAAAAATATGTTAAATATGTTTTTCCTGAAATTTAACATAACAGTTGTAGCAAAATTATTTAAAATATAGTACTCCACAACAACCCTTAAGTAAGTAGTTCAATCTTGCTACATTTGGAGGAAGACTAAAAAGATCATGTGTGGGAAGAAAAATAAAAAGATGGCAATATATTAGTACTTCAAACATTTCCTAGGAAGTTTTCAACCCAAGAAATTTGAAGTGAGATTTGATTAAAGCTATATCACTCTCTATTGGAAAAATGAAGATTTGTTGCAGTCACTGCAGAGAATCCTGGAGGTAGTCACCCACAGTTAACTGTGTGCGCTGTGTTTAATAGGGTTGTTGCCTAATGGACTTTATCACAGGAAGGTCTTTATTGCCCAAGAGACCTTGACATCAGGAGCATTATTGGAGGGATTCTGTCTCCATGTGTGTCTGGTTATTTACCTACCCAGAGTTAACAAGACTTTTTCGAAAGGTTGATTGGTTCAGTCATCACTTTGATTTCCTGTCTCCTGTCACCTTTTGCAGTAATCACATAAGTAGTTTTTGTTGTTGTTTTTTAAGCAACCCAGATTAAGAAAATAGTTTTTCACTTGTACTCAGAGGTGTTTTTCATTAAACAACCTGATCAAAGTTGCTATTTTCAATTTATATGCTAATAAAGTGTACTTTAGAACTTATAAACATGACATTACCCAGTGGGATTTTATTCCTGGATCCAGCATAATCTATGGCCTCTGAAGATCTCTTCAGGTTATAATAGAAAAGTGGTTGTCAATTGAGAAATATAAGGCCATATTCAAAATGAGGTGGAGGTTTAGAGAAATAAATGATAAATTTAAGAAAGATTAAACTTAATGCAGATATAATAAACATACAATTTTGAGATTAATTATTCAAGAATTTTTCAGATTATGCATCATATGATTGGTATAAGTATGTGTTTATCTGTTGATTTCTTTGTATTTTTTATTTCCAAAACATATAATATAGCTATATTTAATAAATATTATTTCATTTAAATTAACAAAGTCATGTAAGACCAACTATGACTGAAAGGTAATTTTTTTTAGATGAACCCTGATTAAGTTTTTTGTTTGTTTGTGGTACCAGGGATTGAACTCAGGACCTTGTGCTTGCAAGGCAGGCGCGGTGCCACTGAGCTACATCCCCAGCCCCCCTGATTATATTTTCTGTTATGGGTAGTGACCCTAAAGAATCCCTTGAATTCCCTTTGTGTTTTTATGTCATTACTCTTCCCAGAAAACTCAGGTGGGCTTGATGTGAGAAACTGATTCAAGGAAAACCAATATGTAAATAATTTTCTCTGAAAAAGACTTAAAATTAAGATTCCACTAAAATAGACATAATATAGGTAGTTGGTTAAATCATATTTCTTAAAATTTTTATTTTATACTGTGGGAAAATAAGTTAATATTTGATTGTGGGAATCTCACCTGAGAAGACAGAGTCCTTGAAACATAAAGGAAGTGAGTGAGCAGGAACTATGAGAAAACTGCAGCTATCTTCAAAAGAATTCATAGGTAAACAGAATTCAGAAGCCATGAAGACTCAACTTCAAGTTATATAGATTTAATGTGACTACGGTTTGTTGATACCTACAAAGATTATGGAATTATAGAGAGAATATGAATTCCCCAAGTAAAGTACCCCAAACATATGATGCTGGTAGAATAGGTGTGAAATAGTCCTGGGCCAGTGAGCAGATGAATGAAAGATGTATGGTATCATTGCATTCTGTGATTGGAAGTAAATCATGGACCTGCTCTTTATATGGGTGCTTTGCATAGAAATTTTTTCTTTACAGTTTGTTACATTAATGGTTTTGAGAATAAAAGTAAGAACCCTGTGCTTTCAAATGGAAGTGAAAAATCATCCATCAATCAGGGTGGATAATACACTTAAATCGTTCTCCACCCCCTTTCTTTAGAATATTGTTACCTAGACATAAAGATATTTTCTCTGCCTTTGTAAAAAGTCTGATCAAAAAAACTTGTGCATTCTCTTACTTTTTCATTTGTAATCAGTTTAGCTAACTAGAGTACTAGCCTGTCATCTTCTTGGCTAATTTACGGAACTGTGTGGCACCTGCCTTTGTGTGTCTATGGATGGGAATGAATTTGTGAGGTACTTTGAATTTTATAAGGAATATTTTCTAATTTAAATCATTTTCTAATTTAAATCATTTATATTAAAAATATTTTCAAAGCATTCCTGTAATAAACATTTGTACTATTCAGTGATATTCAATTTTCCTTTCCTAGAAAATTGTTCTTACTCATCTAGTTAAGAGAGGTAAAACCATATAACTGCCCATGCCAATGAGAGTTGAGCTAAATTATATTTCATAATTAATCACATATTAATTTTAGATGCAAGTATTTAATTAGCAAATATCCACTTTTCAAGGTTTTTTCTTAGTATATATTTGAAGTTCATAATGATTACATTAATAATGGGGAATTGGTACACGGATGCAACACATCTAAATTCTTTGTACTTCACTTTCCCTTCTCTCTCTCATCTCTCCATCAATAAATTCCCTTCCTATTTACAAAAGATCTATTTTCATGTTTCATACTATCATTTAGTTTATTCTGTAAATTATTTATACTCTGAGTTTCTCATATAAGAGAAACCATGTGATAGTTACACTTTTGTGTTTGAGTTATTTAACTTAATATTATGATCTCAAGGTATATCCATTTTCCTAAAAATGACTTAAATTTATAAGTAGTTCAGTAAATTATCCAGTAGAGCTGATTTCTAATATCTCTTTTAAGGATTTTTTTTTTTTTTGCATGGCATCATAGATATATTGGGCTTGTAAAGAATGGAAAAAGGAAAAATTTCCTATTTTTCTTGCTTTGAAATGGTTTATATGGCATTAAAATTTCCTGCCTGTTGAAAATGCAAATACAATTTGAATAAACACTCTGGGATCACAGCCCGTTTAGAGGTAATTTAGACCATTTCTTTCATTTCAGCCATAGTTACTATCATGCATTTATATATTTCTACTTTGTTTAATTCTTGGCCAGTTTCATTCAAGAAAAAGCTTTTTTTCCTGCTCTCATTTGTGTTCCTTCTACTTTGACATATATTATCACATAGTATTCAGTGTTGTATTGACCTTTGAAATGATGTGATAAAGTGCTAATTTAAAAAATAGAAATGTTTTACAATGCAAACATAAACGTAGACTTAAAAATACGGACCAACATATATTTACTGTGAAATCACATATTGAACAACAAAATTTTAATATGAATAAACATTTCTCAAATGCATATGAAAATTTAGAACATACTTGATTAAGTAATTGAATTAAGTAGCTTTGGTTAATCACTATATCATAGACAACAGAATGTTTGCCCTATGTCAGGGATAGTGAACCTTTTAGAGGCGAGTGCCCAAACTGCAATGCAAAGCCCACTTATTTAGTGCCAAGTGTCAACACTGAAATTAAACTTGAAGCTTTAGATTAGGAAAAACAACTCATACAATTCGTGCAGTCATCATAGAGAGCGCTGCTTATTCGCTGCGGCACACGTGCAATGGATTTGCCATTATGGCCTTATGTGGATTTCTCTCTTGCAGTTGCGTAAGAAGCTTGCTTAAATTGGGTGTCTTCCTTAAGATTTGAGGTCCATATTAACCAACCGTTGAAGTGAACCAGTCGGGATTTCATCGCTGTCATTTATCACTGGACTTGCATAGAGACTACAACTGAGATAAAAAGAACACTATCAAACTTTTGAAAATAATTAGTTTCCTTTCTTCCTCTCTTAGATCTTTAAAACTGTGCCTCCTCTAGGGTGCTTTGCTTCACGAATAATTTGGGCCATCTTGTCTGGAGATTCCAGGCTAAGCTGGCTGTAAAGGAATTTTCTTTTTGTTAGGAGCTTCCCTTGTTCAAACTTTTGGATCTTTGTTGAGCAACTGAATTAATTTTTTAAAAATCTCTAATGTGAATTCAATTGTAGTGATGATAAACATTTTTATGTGTTTTGAGACTGACGCATTTAATTTCAGTCAATTTACAGAGCATAACAGGAAAGGAAAATGTGTTTACCTCTTTGCAGACTAGTGTGAAAATACATTTATGCACTTTCCTCCTTTCCTTAAACCTTTCTAATTTAAAATAAAAAATTTTGTTTAAAAGATTGTTTTAGTGTGATAAATCACCATTTAAATTTAAAATATAAAATTTCTTTATAAAAATGCATCATTTAGGGAGATGAAAATGTAAATACAAAGGAAAAAAAATCTTTGTAGAATAATTAATGTTTACAATAGTGGGGGAAGAAGACACTTGCTTATAAGCCATTAAATGTCACAAAAGAAAATATAGGTTCACAGAAAACATTCTCAGAAAAAAATTTTGTTCCTCGCCTTGTCACATATAGTCATTTTTTACATTTGTGAAGATTTTCTCTGATATACCAATAAGACTGTTCTTTTCTTCTCTCTTTACTAGTAGTATTCTAAAAACATGACTAACTACAAAGCAAATCTCCCAATGCATATGTCAAAACAATGTGATACATGCCTGAGTGCAATACCAGAAACAAAGCTCTAGTGATGTTCCTAAAGCAACATTTAATTAAGTTGTTGTTCATGCAGTAAATACAACACCAGACTCTGGGGTCCAGCATTCTGAACTAAGGGACAACATAACTTCACAGACTTTGTTAAGAGAATGTGCTTCAAATAGTGAAATAGTATTCATCCAAAAGGGAAAGTGAATATTTTTACAATAGCCTATATGATTAAACACTACTTTTATGAACTAATTATATTGTAGAGACAGGTATAGCAAATCATATGACATTGTGATAGTGAAAAGAGATATCAGATTTAGCAAAATAATAATATGGAGAAATATTCTCCCATTTAGTTTTAAAAATTAGGAGAAATGTGTGTTGTAATTATAACTAGAGTAGACATAATCACATTTCATTTTTAAAATCAGGTTTAACCATTTAACCTAAAATAGGATGATATGAGCCAGTATGTATTAAAATATATTCAAGGGAAGTAATAATTTTTTTAAAGTGACTAGAAGAAAGAACTGGGTTTTTTTTTGGTACCGGGGATCGAACTCAGGACCTTGAGCTTGCAAGGCAGGTGCTGGAACCACTGAGCTAAATCTCTGGCCCAAGAACTGTATTTTTGATAATGCAAGAGGTTCCTGCCAACTGATCTTTTACCATTTATTTTGAAACATGTTTTGCTACTTTGTCAAAAACTAAAACAAGTTAATGATATTACATATATGAAAGAAATTTTGCCTGAGTAGTAACTGTGATCTCCTAATTTAAAAAAACTAGTTGAGGAGAAAGTATAAGATTCAAAGGCATTTTATATTCTTTCCTAGATCATATTAATCATTCAGTAGTTACACATTTTTAATAAACATTAATTTAACTAGAAAAGTGTCACTTTAAAAAAATACCACTAAAAAGAAATATTCTGTAAAATAATACAATAATTATTGTTGGTCCATAGTAGAAAAATAATTATTTATTTGCATACATTTTAATTTTTAACATTGAAGTGTATTTATTAACTAAATTGTAGAAAAGTGTGGCATAAGTTGAGTTAATGATACAGGAAATATGTTATGAAAATATAAATTTGTCCAATGTCCTTATATAGAGGGAGAGATATAAGATTTTTCAGTCAGGTTGAGGTTGAAAAATATAAAATGTAAGCTTAATAAAAGGAGTAATATAAAAAGAAAGGAACAGGAAGCAGTAAGAGGTCAACATGAATCAGTACATCAGTATGTCATGGATGTTTGGTTTGGTTCTCTTAACCTCCAAATCCAACTCTATTCAACTGAAAAGTTACTAAACAGTTGAAAATAATCTTTCTCCCACTTGGAGATTGAGACCAGATATAAGTAAGGTTTCCTCACTTCTTACAGACTTATAATTCTTGGAAGGCTGAAGTGAGGCAGATGTCATATCTTGGTACTACTTCCTCATGTAAGCAACTTCATGAGATATAGAGAAATTGGTGACTTCTCTCAACCTTGCACATTTAGACTGCAGCATCCTGCACAATGAAAAGTGCTCTTGTTGCCTGCAGTAGCAATAGTTTCTTCTTGTGTCCTTGATTGAAGCTAGACGGAGGTGCCGTGGATCATAAAATGATGGCCTCTTGACTGTGGCATCTCCAGGCCTTCCAGAGATTTGTTAAGCTCTTAATTCTCTGCATTAAATTTAATTATGCCTAAAACAAGTGGAAGGGTTTTTATTTTTTGTGTTAAACTTTAAGTAATATACAGCTTAAAGAAGTTACTAGAATTGTTAATAATAATGAGGAATAAAGGAGAAAAAATGTTTTAAAGAATAAAATAGAGAGAGGAGGAAATGAAATTCATTATTGGTTATTGATTACCTACAATAAATTGATAACTCACTTTCACATATCTTAATTATTTAGATGACGGATATGAACTTAAAACCAATAAAATAATAATGAGTATTCTGTGCATGCTCCACATGTACATTAAAGTTAGATAATAATAGAGGCATATTTTATACCATAGGCATCATGTCTTCCTCAAAATACTCACTCTTACACAGCTTGAGCTAGTATAAAATAATTAGAAGCACAGAAACCTGGAAAACTCAAAGTTTCTTTCTTCATCTATAATTCCCAAGCCCAAGTCTAATTTTTAGTAACTCAGGATATTATGCCATATCCCATAATGAAAATTTTGACACTTTTTTAAAAGGGTGAAATATTTTTAAATGTCATTCACCAAAACTTTGAGGTTCTTATTTGTTAATGCCCTGAGAAAATACAAGTATGCTTGTTAGTAATCTATAACTACTGCTTCACCACCTCTCCCATCTCACTTCCAGCTATTGTGGTGGGTGGCCCACTTGATTTGCACATTTAGTTCTGTTAGTAACTCACTATTGGTATGAAGTGAATACTCAGAATCTATGTTGCTCTTTCTGGTTTTCCATGTTGTTCTTGCTTCTAGTTTCACTCAAGGACTAGGGTCCCATCACTCAGATTTCATTGTCTACTCAACTTCGCCCAATTCCACTTCATTTGTAGGGCATCTCCCCTTGGATTATTGAGTCTACTGACTGAATTTTTTAACATTTGTATGGGTTAAATGCTGCCCATCAGCCTTTTATATTCATTCTTCTTAAGGATTTGTTAGTGCCGAACTCTGGATAGATGTCTTGAAAACCATCCCTGTTTCCTAATATTATGTGTCACCAACTGGCAACATGTTTTTCAGAGTTAATTAGGAGAGATACTGACATATATATTTTTCTCTGATCCTTAACATGCAATCCTCAGTTTCCTCTACAGAGATATGTTATCTTGATCTGCTTCTCATCTTCACTCACAACCTTCTTCTGTTCTAATAGGTAGGTATTTTATTTTATTCTAAAATAAAATAAATTATATTATTGTAACATATAAATAAACAAGATATGGAACACATAGCAGGTGATTTATACAAGTTTTTTTTTTTTAACTTGGTACTGTATTCCTCAGCTCTCAATGTAAGCCTTTATACAAGTTAACACTCATAGTTCTATAAGAAAAATGAATGAATATGGTTTCATTCAAAGATAATTATTACTGTCAATAGAAGTGAATAAAATTTACTAGTTATTTATTATTGAACTATACTACCGTTAGTCACATATTCAATTTTTACATAGGAAATGTGAAGTTGTTATTTAATCCTGCAAAATACATGGTACTTTCAAATGATTTCTGCCATTGAACACTTTAAATATTCATACTTAAATAGTACAGGAGAAAGTGAATTATTCTGTGTCTATGAAGAAACCTGATCAAATCAAGAAAAGAGTAATGTTTCTAATAAAATGAGGTAATAAAATACCTTAGCACATTTATTACCTGTGGATTAGTTTTCCTTCCTCCCAAAGCCCACATATTTCTCACTAATTAACCTTACAGTCATCTGGTAAACCATTTCCTACATACACAGAAAATGTAACCTTTTAGTTTTTGCTTAAGTAACATGCAATTAAAGTGTTTCTGTTGCCAAAAACTATATCACCAAATTGGGCAACTTCTGGAATATTTATAGTTTGGATAATCCATACTGCTCCTCTTTTATAGTTGAAAATTATCTATAATATATTCCAGAAATGTGATAATTACTTAAAATAAAAATAAATCTTCTTTATACTTGCAAGCATAATTTTGATATTTATACTCTGAATATTTATGATATAACATCTGTCCAAAATTTCATGTACTATTTAAGTTAACTATGATGAATTGAGTAAACTTGCAGAAAGATTTTTATTAAACTATAGTAATAAAAATAAGCATGTTTAAAAACAAACAGCATTCCTACATTTTATATTATATTATCCTTTGGGATGACATTATGTCAAGATATATTTTGTTACTTTTATCTCAAATGAAGTCTTTGAGAAAACCTTTGAACTCTATGAATATTTCAACTTAATATTTTAGTCCTTTCTAATAAAATATGATACCTTGTCCTAATATTTGCTCATTTCCTTGCAACAAGAAGCCATACTGATATCTGATTATATAAAGTTAATCCAGAAAAAAAAGAATGACTCAACATTTATTTAGAGTTTCTATCTTCTGCAAATAGCAGGCTGTGTTCCCTGGGAAACATAGTGGGATGATATAAAGGTTTTCCAGAAGAATAATAAGTAGTTTTATAGATAAAAGAAATCAATTCCAGTGTTATTTAGCATAATATGAAAGTTAAATATATAAAACATGTACTCATTGTGAGGAGTCTTCACCACCCTCCCACCTGGGAAGCATTCTGAGTAGAATTTTTATGATTAGTAATGTCATCCCATTCCTCTTGATTCTCTCCATCTTCTAATATAATTTTTATAGAGCTGCCAAAGATAGCCACAAAACAGGTTATCATTTTTCCAATTCATTCTTTGAACATTCTTCTTCGTGGGATGTTTAATCCATCTTTAAAAATCTTACTTTTGTTTTTAAAATCACCATGAAAATTAACCCTATTGTGTTAACTCCATTGGATTAAGAAACACCTAGAAAATTAACAGATCACACACGTGTCTGTGTCCGTGTGCAGTTGAGTGATGGAGAAGTGGCCTGAGTTACCACATATGGTTCCTAGCTGGTTCCTCTCCATTTCCCTGCTCTGCTCCATGACTACCATGAACTGAGCAGGTTTACTCTGACTCACCCTTCCTCCATGATGTTCCTGATTTAGAAGCAGCTGACTAAGGACTGAATTCTTCCAAAACCGTTAGTAAATTCAAGCTTTTCTCTTTTAAGTTATATTGGTATTGTGTTCAGTAATGAGAAAGCTAGCACAATCTTTTCACATTTTCCCAAATGAGAAAGCTTTTTTCAGATCTGTCATCTGCTTAGATGACACTCCATGGTACTCTGATGTCATCTGTCATTTAACATAGAATATTTTTATCATATTGCAACATAAGCCCCTCTGACAAATTGGAATGGGAGATACAAAAATAAATTGATTAGGTCTACATCCCCATATCAGACATTAGTATAATATGATGTCTGATATGTGATGGGTAGTCAATGAAAATTTGTTAAATAATTTAAAGAATAGTTGACGGTAAATCAGCATTGAATTGCTGTTTTGTCTTGTCCCATTAGAACCGTTCACTCTAAGAAAACCGCAATGAAAATTTGTAAATTTGAGGGGTTAGTGTGCCAATACTTTTTCTTCTTTCAAAGTGATATGCTCACCCTCAGTCTTGTTCTTATTAAATTCATCCTCTGATTGTGTTAGGAATTGCTCTGTTAGACACTTTTAATACCTGAGATGATCCTGAGTGAACCTGTTGTATTTGCACATATACATGTGTTTATGTATTTCATGTAGCTTTTGAAAGTTCAAAATACAGTACAGTACCTGTAGCATGTTTTCCAATATTTTTATTCATCTATTTAACCATTTAGTAAGTGTTTATTTAAGAACTTCTATTAAGTGAGGAAGATAAAGTTTGAAGAATCACTGACATAGTTTGCAGTATTGCAAATTTATATAGAATGCAGAAAGAAGATGGTCTTAGAGACCCATATAAGATGAGCACCTGATCTAAACCAGGACATCAGGAAAGGTTTCCTTGAAGGTATATGTGAAAAAATATATATGCTGAATGG
The DNA here is from genome assembly GCF_000247695.1 of Heterocephalus glaber. Next base: position 27,496,116 of record NW_004624748.1, on the reverse strand, counting down.
GGGTAGCTATATAAAGCTGTGTAGATGGAAAAGCATTCCAAACAGAACAACAATGTTCAAAGAACCAAAGGTGAGAAGCATGATTAATGCCTCAAAACTAAAAACAATCACAATATGTTGGCATGCAATGGGAGATCAAGATGAAGAGACAATTGTATAGAGATCAAATAATTGGGTAAGGGTTTGGACTTTTTTCCCAGAATCACTTAAAAGGAATTAATGCATCTCAAACAGATCATATCATAATATTTTGTATAAAAACCAACCAAAGTAGGAGAAACAATACCTTGAGTTCAAAATAAATATAGGAAGACTAGGAATCTAAAAAGAGGTGAAGTAGCCAGACCAGAGTGAAAATAATGCTGATAGTGATAATAAAATGGATACAAGAAAGTAAAAGTAATGATTTAATGATAGATGGGATATGAGGAATGACAGAGCAAGCTGTGTTAATTCAATATGATGGATATTTGGGCACTTTCTAGGACAGTATAACCAGAAAAAGAATATAGAAATGAAGGAATGATATGACAAAATACAAGGGGAACCATTACGATATTAATGGTGATAATATATTACAAATATTTCAAGAGAAATTTTAAGTTGAAGAGATCAAATATAACAAAAAGATCTTTGATAAAAAGGAAATTCTTAATAAGGATTGAAAGAAAAATATGATATCATTTTTCAGTCATCACTATAAAGGGAAATTTCTATTTATATTTTTGACTTTTGAACTGTGCAATGGTTTGACTAAGATAAATGGGGTAATTTTCAAAGAGAAGTAGACTGATGTAAAGTTAACTGTCACTTGATCAAAAAGAAAGGAATTGAGTGATAACAGTGAATGGGTTGATGAATCATTGACTTTTTTTTTAAATTAAGGAGACATAAATGATTAAACATGAAGTTAGGAACAAGTGAGCCAGGTGTGGATGCCATCAATGGAAGTAGAGGAATTGTATTGATCATTTGGAAAAAATGCAGAGTTATGGCACGACTTCAAACAAATGGTGATAGCTAAGCAGGAAGTGGGAGCGCTAAAGTTTCAGATGGAAGCAGCAGCAATCAATAGAATAGAACTTGTACTGCAGCATACAAATAATGTGACTATAATTCACCCTCCAGTGGAGTCTGGCATAGTGGGAAGTGGTAATATTGCTACTTTTATTTCTTACCAACATCTCATGTTTATGATTCCTTTGATTAAAAATGAAAAGTCTGTAATTCATGCCAACTATTTTTCAAGTGGAATTCACTGACAATCATTACTAAAAATCCATTTCTGTACATATCTTCATGCAGGAGTTCAAGAGGTGGGTCAGCCTCTGTCTTTGCCTCTTTATGATGTGAAATGTCATTAACAAACAGATGCTTGTAAAATGATGGCAAGGTAATTTTGGCAACTTGACATCTACATGGTAGTTGTTTTCATATTATTCATTCTTTTCACATAGTATGAAAGAAAAAGTATGGAGAGAACTTATATAATCTACTTTGTGAGAATCCACTATTCTCAAACAAACCTGTGACTAAGAAGATATTTATTGTGCCTGCTAAAACCTCACTCATATTGCTACCCTTTTTAAAGGGTCTTGGAGGAGTGAACTCTCCCAAACTATAGAATCAGGTTCATTTTTGCAACGAAAGTGATTTTTTTTCAGAGAAGGAGAAAAAAGTTGCTATTTTTCCAAGCTCTGAAAAACACTTATGCTCAACGTAAGGTTTATCATTCCTTGAAATAAAAGTCTCATCTCTATTGCTCAATCAGTGACTTCACTTTTTTCCAGCTGTCCAAGAAAGTATTCTGAGAATCATCTATGACTTCTTCATAAAAAGTAACATATTTAGGTAGGAAAACATTTGAAAGAAAGTAATGAAGACTCATGGCACAAGAATAGATTTCTTAAGAATCTATAATCCCTACCTTATTTTACTTCAACTTATAATATTTAAGCTTTAGGATGGTGCAGAAATGATACACATTCAATAGAAATCATACTTCAGATTTTGCTTTTTAATTTTTCCCAGTCTGGTAATATGCAGGACTCTCCTTTCTCTCTGTTCCTAGTCAACGACATGACTGCAAGGGAAAACAACTGGTGCTTCACAGGGCACTGGCTTGCTAACTATGATTTTGGGTAGGTTAGGTATTTTATCTTTTTATTTTTTTGGTACTGGGTATCGAACTCGGTACCTTGTGCTTTCGAGACAAACAGCAGAACCACAGAGCTAAATCCCAGGCCCCTGGTTAGGTATTTTAAATGAATATGGGACTTAATGATACTTTCCACTTAGGATAGGCTTTTTGAAAAGTAACCTCATCATCATTCAAGAAGTCTCTGCATTGAAATACTGACAAGATAGGATAGATTTTCTTACATTTAGAGACCAGCGCATACCAAAAATATTAATTACTATGATTATCCTCTAATCAGAAGTCTTTTTCACATAATGGTTTAAGATGATAGAGTCTGGAGTCAGACTGCTTGTGTCTGGAACCTTGTCTAGTAAACCATACTCTGACATTAGATAATTTCCTTCATCTAGTAAATGGAGACAATTGTAGAACTTTCCTCAGAGGTATAATGTGAGGATAAAATGAGTAATGCACATACTTTTCTCTCTGTGGTTTTTTTTTCATGGAATGTGTTCAATGAATGGAAGATACTATTATGTTATCATTAGAAATGACCTTTCCTTTGAGATTTGACCTTTTCTCTTTACTGTGGCTTTCAAACTAGGAGTGGACTGTTACTCTTGCTTCTTTTGATCATAGCATGTGTTTCTGCGCGAATGGCCTGGTAGTGGGTAAGAGGACAGATTTCTGATTACATTTTGAACAGTGCAGGTAGTGGAACATGTAATAGGCCTGGCTAAATTCTTATATTATTTTATGTAGAGAATGGAAACCTGCCTAGCATCTGACTGTAGAGTAAGACCTCATGAACATTATTTTCTATGCAGGCTCAGGGGTAAGACAGGGAATGCTATCATGTTTAGAAATGTAAAAGTAAAAAGTACACCCCAAAGCACTGAATTTAGGTAGTGACCTTTAAATCCACCTGTAGTATTGCTTCACATACAAGAACCTCAAGTTTTGTAGGAATTTAAATGACTCAGCCTATTTGTCCTCCTTTTCTATCTCTCTTCTTTGTTTAATTTTAACAGTAGGGCTAATTAAGTGTATCTGAGACATGGTAGTAAGTAGTCAAATCTCATATGAATTGCTTAATCAATGAAGCAAATCTATCTTCTGCAAACTATATTAGTTTTCTTTTTCTCCTAAGAGAAGTTTATATGTTATTCAAGTAGAGCTTAAAGAAAGCATAGAAAACAAAAAGTGATTGGTCACTGCTTTCTTGTGTGATCGATCTAAATGCAAATAAAGACTTATTATACTTCTGAGCATGAATTAAACAAGTGTATGACACAAAATTAACCTACCCTTATATTATCATAGTTACATAATGTGAGAATCAAATTAGAAAATATGAGCAAATCACATTATGTAAATGGGTGTTAGAGTGAAGAAACAGCCTTTTCCCTGACCTTACGTATTTCTATTTAAGGACAATAATGTTTAGTGTAACACAAGGTTGGCTGTCTTGTCTCACTCCCTCTTTATTCATGTGGGCATTATGAGTGAATTATCAAACTGATATATTTTGAAACAGGGGGTTGGTAACTGTAGTCAGCATCATCCGTCTCCTTTCTCTGTGGGTGTGGCCTCTTTCCAGAGAGAATTCATTCTGCCCTATTCTGGAAATTTCTCTAAGCTACTCTATGGACTTGTCAAACATGGCTCCATTAACATTTTGGACCACATTATTCTTCATTATGTTAGTTGTTCTATGCATTGTAGAATATTTAACAACATATCTTAGTTATACCCATTGCATTTCAATATCACTTTCTTAGTGACAACCAGAATTTGTCTATGCATTGTCAAATAAACCTTAAAATGTGAGTTTTCCCCAGTACGGACCAGTACTTTGAGGATAGCTTTTTCAAGAAATTGAATGTATAACACAGCCTAATTTTATATACCTAAACCAGATTTTACAGTAACTCTAATCATAATAGAACTGATCCTCTAATAATCTATCTCATAATCTATCTTAAACGGACTAGAATCTATCTTAGACTAAAATTTTGAAAAGAGAGAGAGGTATGGCTTTCTAATCTTAATGGTACTAAATGTAGTATACAATTAATTATATTTGTCTGCAAGTAAGTAGATTATATTTCTTTAGATACAAACTGAGATAGCAAGCTTTTGAAAGAATATAGAACATGGTCTCAGTTTGCTTGATAACTGTTTTTCATGCTATTGAGAAAAGTGACAACATTTAACAGGCAGGAATGTATGTTCTGGTATCAGACAAGCTTGAGTCATTTATTAGTTCTGTAACTGTATTTAATACTGAAAAAATTTCCTTTGATCATGTATTCTCACCTCTAAAAGAGACTAATTTTAGTATCTCCCTCAACCATTTTTGTTTTTGAAGATTGCATTGGATAATGTGTGTCAAATATCTATCACAGTATCTGGCATATAGGAAGCAATAGCAATTAGAGTCATTATTCCAATTCACAGAGAAAATGATAATAGCAGGACAAGTATCTATTCATAATGTGCTTGGGGAAAAAATCAGAGGGATCATCGACACTCTGGGATCAGCAGAGATGAGAAGATCTGCCTAGGACATCAGACAACAGAGTGTAAACCATGTAGTTGCTTAGCAAACTTAGAAAGATGACACTGTAGAAAGACCACAAGACTACAGCTATAGCACATAGAACATCCCAGTGGAACCATGCTAATTCAATGTGTGGGAGAGAGATTGGCCAGTAATTCAAGACAAAAAAATCACAGAAGATCAACATCAGTGTTTATTTCAGTTGAGTGAAAAGCATTCCTAATAGGTAAAAAAAAAGAGTACACTTTAAATATAGTGAATGCAGAAGGTGTTACTTAAAAACTCTTCAGGCAACCCACTTCTGAGGTCTTTTTCTATTTCATCAGAAGAAAACTTGGAGGACAAGAGAGTAGGATGAAACTAAACAACCAGTATCAGTACTGAAATATTTACACCAATCACACAAGATTTAGAGTGCCAGTGATTTGGAAATAATGCATAAATAAAAATCAGAATTACTGCTTGTATACCTAAAATGTACCAATAAAATAAAATTTTTAAAAATCACAATTGCTGTATGCAATGAAATTACCAACACATAATTTAACTTTCTATAAATGGTTTTCTGGCTTTCAATCATCTACTTTGCAAATATCCAATGAAAGTATTCAATCAAGTGTTGTCAAAACAGGAACCAATGAGCCCAATGGACACAACAGCTACAGGAGCACAGAGAGATGCTTAGAAACAATGTCTCACAATTGTGTCTGACAGTCGTATTGATTCTGGATGCCCAAGTGGTACCTGAGCAGGGTTTGTTAACCAGATAACCTATCTTGCAGGAGCCAGTTAGGGACACTTCAGGTTGTGCTAAGCAGATCAATGGCCCATGGAGTGCAGCCTTTCCCCTTCCTGTTCAGCTAGTAGGTCATTGATACAAAGATAGATAACAAGTGAGGAATTAAATGAGGACATGAAGTAAAAAGTGCTGGCATTCTGCTTTCTCTTTACTGTCCTTGTAGAGTTTAAACTTTCAAACTCATTTTGAAAATCTTACTGCTAGGACAGTAGAGAACACATCATGGAGAAAATCTAAAAGAAAAGAAATTATATAGTTAAAAAATTTTCCAATATCCTTTATTCTGTGGAAAGTTTTGTAACAATTCCTAAAGAGAGTGGCATCTTATTTACATTTCAATTTTCCCAATTATCTCAATTATGTAGTTCAATACCCAGGCACAACCATTAGGTTATTTTGACTCTCTGTGAGACTTATGAATAGAAAGAGCTGGCACACTGTGGAACGTCAACTTGACTATGCTTTTCTTCTTTCTTAAGAATTCAATCACAATTTGAAGAGTTAAAGGTGCTAAAGGTCAGTTTAAACATGGCCACTTCTCTACCTTTATAATAAAATGCTAATATTTAGTCTTTGGAACATTTTGGATTTCACTTTATATTGTAGTTTAATCAAAAGCCTTTTACAATGCACCATATCAGTAAGAAAGATGTCTTGTTTTGTGTGTATATCAATTTCATCATTATTTATGTAAATTCATAATTTTAATGGAAGCTACCATACAAAACTGAGCTGTTAGATAATGTAATTGACAAAATGTAAAAAAAAAAAAAATACTCCATTTGGGAAATGGCAAAATACATTTTCAGACACTCTCAATAATCTTTGTCAAAATGCTCTGATCAATCTTGATAACATAGTTTCTTAAATAACTTTGAAAGGTAATAATTTGGTGGCATTATTGTGATACTATCTCCAAGCACAGTGTAAAACAGAGAAATAAATCTTAAACTGAAGGCCAAATCATAGCTTATCTTCTTGGCCTGTGGAAGCTTGATAATGTAACAGGTTGTTTTAAATTTTAGTATTTTTAGATTTGCTTCTGTATAAAGTACCATATATGTAGTTTAAGACTCAGTGAAGCATTGTCTAGGTAACTTGAGGAAGGCTGGAAGAGTTAGGGAGGCTGGACATGGGAATTTCCCTAAATGTGGCATAGTCTTTCTGATTCCTACAGACTTGCATAGGCAATTTTCTTCAGGTAGAAAAGTCACTACTTGTTTTAGTCCTATATGTTCTTCAACACACTCCATTCAGATGTCAAATTTCCTAATTCGTATAATTCTGACTAAATTCTCAACTGGGTACTAAGTATTTTTGGCCTCGTTTGTTTTTTGCTGATATCATTTATCCATAAATATTTGCCAAATGAAAAGAGTTTATCCATCTTGGGTAGTACAGTTGACAGGTAATCAGATTCAGCTACAGATAGTGAAAGAAAGTATAGTCGGGAGAATAGAGGATGACAAAAATAAAACAAAAGTCATGATTTATGATACTACCATTTGTTCAGTCGTCTATCTCTCAACCTAGAATTCATCCTATAAATCTTTACCTTGATTTTATCCTTTTTTTCAATCAGCTATGAGCCTGACAATTCTATTGTGACAGATTTTTAAATCTTCCCTTGGCACACCAGAAGTCGTGACCCTAAGTCAGCACCTAATTTGCAGTTTTGCCAAGAAACTTGCTGCTGATTTTTGCATAGAGTTATCCATTACATAAAACAAATATGCTTAGGACATCATTGGATTAAATTACTACATATATGTATGTATGTATGTGTGTATATATATATATATATATACACACACACATATGGTCTACATATAATTCCCTCCTATCTTTTCCTTAACTAAAAAGTTCTCACTAAATTCTTACTGTGTCCTAAACTACACTAAACAAAACCAGAAAGAGAAAAACAAGTTTAGATCACAAAATATCTAACTTGCGGAGCTTATAAAAAGAAAGAATAAAGCAAACAGAAGTCAAGTACAATTGGGATATGATATAAGCTTTATAAATATTGGTGGAATGACTGAGCACAGTTTATTTTTGTAAGATAAAGATCATAAGCTCAATGGTGATGTGGAAATGAAAGAAATCAATGAATATTACAGGAAGGAGGTACAAGTAAAAATATAGTTAGAGGTCAAGCGTCGAGATAATTTAAGGAAGTATATAAAAGAACATAGTCTAGGTGTGAGAAACTGTGCATAGATGTCAGGACTTTTTCATAAAGAGACATAAACACAGAGATAGAGCTTGGAATTTTCAAAGTTTCCCAAACATAAACAGAGTGCGTGTAAATAGAGTGCATGTAAATATTTTGCCATCTTCCAAGTTCACAGAGATGCTAGTTGGCCTTGACTTTGGATTTGTGGGTAGAAGTTATTTCCTGGGTGTATCATAGCACGGATTGTTGCCTGACTGATTTCTCAACATGTGAGCCCATTTTATTTCTCGCTTATCATTGTTTTCTTTTTTTCTCTTTTGTTTTTACTTCTTCCCTCCTCTGCCTCCTGTCTCGTGTGTTACATAATTTTGATTAGTGTGACATAGTTGTTCTAGGAATATAATGTCTAAGTTGGTAAGACTATAAACTGTAACTTGGGCTACAAGCTGGTGGGTCAGTTTGAATAGCACTAATATTGTACAATCAAACAAGAAATAGTTACAACTACAAACAAAACCACAGACCTTTCCTGGTGAGGTCGGAAAATGGCATCTGTTATTCTCACCTGGAAGAACTGTCACTTGGTTCACAAGGGAGCTGATGAAAAAGAGAGGGCAGAGCACAGAGAACGCAGACCTTTTAGAGAGATGTCAGTAGTGAAGGGAATTTGGTTTTGTGTTACAGATGGCAGATGCTAGGACTGTTTAATGTAAAGGAATTATACTGTATAGTTGGTTTCTCAGTAGAAAAATATTATCATTGTTTTCATTTCCTGTGTTGGTGGTAGCTCCAAGCTTATGCAGTGGTAATAGTCTATATTTTGATACAAGGAAGATCCATTCATAGATAAGCTTCTTTTTAAAAAGGAGAACTGAATTGCCTTTGGCAAGACATTTCTAAAAGATGCTCATTCACTGCAAGGAGGAATTTACACATGGTTATGTTACTAATACATCACTTAACACTTGTGGGAGGACATGAGTAGGAAAATTGGCCAATTTTAGTGTTTTGTTAAAAACTGAGTCTGCTAGATATATTCCTTTACAACAGCTAGATTAAACCCTCTATGATTATGAGAGATTGGAAAGATGGAGTCAACCATGCACAAACAAAGGGGAAAGGGGGAAATGTCAGAAATATCATTCTGTATTTTTCTTGTGTTTATTTCCAAGCCAAAGCTTTTGTGGGAGCTTTATTTTCTACCTAATTTAGGCACTATCATCTTTCTTAACCACTCAAAACTCATATTTCATTTTAAAGCTGTTAATTTGTGATAAAAGAATTTTGATCAAGAATTTTATTCTAAAATTAAGTTGATGCTTGCTCTCTTGCTCTATTACATTACATGTCATTTATAGAATTGGAGAAGACTAGAGATGTCTTGGAGAAATGCTGTTAATGGAGATATTTACTTCATGAGGAGTACCTCATATTCAGGTTACTCATCATATTCATTAAATTTAAATGTACAATCAAAAGAAAGAATAGCAGAAATAAAGAACAGTGGATCAAGACAAAAAATAACATTCTAAGTATTTTCAGACTACATTTATGGAAAAGTTAGAAACAATTCAGAGTCGGCAGCTGTATGTAGAATGTAGCAGGCTGTTCAAATGGAGAAAGACAGATTTGTACATCTGTGCCTACTCTGGCCACAGTCTGACTCTAGTACTTATAACTGATATCCCTTAGCCTCTAGGGCAACATTCAAAGGCAGGGGAAGAAGCAAAACAGAAATGGTTGAGCTCAGATGAATGCATTTATGAGAGTATTGCGAAGAGTTCATTTAAAAGGTTTTCAAAATATGGTTGTAATACTGCTCAGCGACTTCATTCCGAAGGCTTTTAAAGGCACTCATCTCAAAAATCATAAGCTCATAAACACAGTTCTTTCTGTTTCCTTTTTTTCAGTTCTACATTGTTATTTTCAGCAATACAAATAGAGGAGTGAACAAGATCAGCTCCAGCATAGATCTCAAATCTAATTTTGATATCTAGGAAACCAAATATTTAAATACTAATGTCTATCTTTTTTAAAAAATAGAGTTTTACATTTCTGAAAAGGTGTCAAAAACTTGTGTTGATGGAATGATTGTTGCATTTGTCTCTGGGGTTTGCCGTTTGTTGCACAAAGCAGATTTCTCTAATTGCTAACTTCTCTTCTGTGCGTGTATGTGTTTTCACTTCTCTTTTCCTCAGCTCTCTGTGGAACAACACAAGAGAACTTGGAAGCTTAAAATATTTTCAACTGTCAGAGTGTTTACTTGGTGTTACCTTCTTGACACCACTTTTTCATGGTCTTTTACTGGACATTTTTATTTGATGCATTATCATTAATTTTTGAGAAATGTAAAAGAATAGTTTTCAACTTAGATACTTTGTGATATTGCCTCTGGAAATTATAGGCAGTTTCTCAGAGTTGAGGATGTCCTTCCATTAATATTTAGCAAAAAATTGAGCCCTCAGCTGAACAGTTAAATGAAGTGAAGTCTACCAAGAATCTGGAGAAGCTTGAACATTAAATCTTTCCCAATCAGGCCACCAGATGAAGGCACAAACTGTAGAAAATCTTAATAACAGCCATTTGAGATCCCAGTCAAAAGATTTATCTAAGCTAGGACTAGAGCCTTTATTATAGAAAATATGAGATATTAAGAGCATGTTGTTTTAAACCTCTAAATATGCAGTAATTAATCACATAATGGAATTACATAGCTGCAAATTCATATTTGAGGATTTATCTATAAAAGACAATAATGAGATGATGTAAGAGCAAAATGATGATGAGTTTTATTAATATGGGAGAAAAAAATCATTAACCAGAAATTTTAATTATATTAAATAACAAAACAAATGACTATTATAGAGAAAGCAGTGACAAGATACACTTCCTAAGTACAAATTAGTTTAATATGGTTACACTAATGCAGTTACAAACAAGAAATATATTTCATATAGCTTTCATTGTAGTTTTTTATAAAATTCAAATCAGAACTATTTTTAAAGATTGGGCCATTTGTAGCTGGCATATCTAAAATAATGGCCAGCTCATATTGTTTCTTTAATATATTTTAATACTTTTAATATTTTTGTTGTTTTCAAATTTATTATTTCAGTGATATGCATAATGTTGTGTGGACACTTCAGTATTTCCCCATCTACACAAAGAAAGAGAATGTACAAGGTCGAAGGACACCAGAGAGTCTATGCTGCTTAGAAGTGGAAAGGATAGAAGAAGGAATGCAAGGACAATAAACAAAAATGAAGTGGGGAAGAATTCTCTGGGCCTTTTCCTATACTCTAAGAACTTGGAAACCTAGGCCGCCTGCACTTACGCAGCTCTCCTGCTGATGATCATCCCCCAGATTGAGAGTCAAAGCATAGTCCTGGCAGCAGGACTTCCTTTCCTTTATTCTTTTCTGTTCTTGGTGTCTTGTTTCTCTACCTAAAGTAGGAGCTTAATGACATAAAAGCCTAATGGTGTGAATATAGGAAAAGTGGCCCAGTCTTGTCACCTATTCTGCTTTCAGTTTAGGCCTCAGTTTGTTGGGTCAAATGCAGAAGCTATGTAAATTATGTAAACTAGACCAGGTCAGAAGTTCCATGTGTTCTTCATTTTCAAATAATTTTCTTATTTTAAATTTATTTTGACTTGCAAAACAGTATGAATGTAGAACAGAGTTCTCACATAATTTATAACTACTTTCCCGTATTATTTTTACATTAAGTCATTATCACAATTGATGAACCAGCATTGACACATTATTGTTAACTAAGTCTCATACTTTTGGGTTTTTTTTGATTATCTTTGGGGTAATTTTTCTGTTTCAGGGCCCCATCCAGTATACTACATTGGATTTAGCTATATATCTTCTTAGGCATCATTTGACTATAAGAATTGCTCAAATATTCCTTCTTTTTGATGACCTTGATAGTTGTAATGAATACAGGCCAGGTATTTTGTAGTGTTTCTCAATCGGGATTTGTCTGACTCGTTTCTCATGATTGAAATGAAGTGTGGGTCTTTGTTTGGAAGACTGCAGAAATAATACTCTCCTCTCATCTTATTATGTTGATGGCACTTGAATTAACAAGACTTAAAAGCCTTAATGTTAAACAGTCACCTGGCTGAGGCAGTTTTTGCCATTTGTCTGCATTTAGGAATTGTTTTGCTTTGTTTTGTTTTTCAAAGAAAAGCAAGGGACTATGCAACACATACTTAAGAAGTGAGGAGTTTCATGTATAGGTTAAGCAATGGTCATTATTAGGAAAGAATTCTTATTAGGAATGCAGTAAAATGACAATGTTAATATAGACATATTGGCATATTGTCATAGTACATATATATATAATATGTATTCTCAAAAACCTCTCTAATCTATGTATTTAATATATATTTCTGTCTATCTATATAAAAACTCAGTTATTTTCCACATTGTACACACTTCAGTGGTAGAGATGACCTCTAGTGACCCAGAAAGAAATGGAAAAGTTTACAGGACTGTGAGTTTTCAAATTATCCCATGAAACATTGTTAAGTCAGTAATATTACTGAAGCAGTAGAACTGACTCAAAAACAAGAACACTATAAAAACACTGATGGAGAACAGAGGCACAAATTCCTCTCCAGACTAAAGTGTTCTTCTACCAGATAGAGATATAAAGGAAATCACCATAGGAATAGAATGTAATTGGTAATAAAGAATAAGAACACACAAACAGATGCAATATGTGAATTATTGGAAATCAACCTGCAAAGAATAATATTTTTAAATGCTTTTAATTTTTCACAATGAAAATGTAACACCGTCTTTTTTTTGCTTTTCAGCTAGAAGTTTCTCTTTGTTACATTAGGACTAATAACTGGAGAAAATGAAAAGATAATTTTCAACTTAAATTCTTTGTGACTTTGTCTTTAGAAATTATAAGCAGCTTCTCAAAGTTGAGAAAACCTCTCAGCAACAGTCAGCTAAAATCAAGCCCTCAGCCAAAAACTTAGGAGTAATCAATGTATGTCATAAATTTGCATGTTGTACACATGACTTTGGTATAAAATCATGAATTCATGCTATTTTAGAAGAAATAAAATTGTACTTATCCAGTTAATATGGCTAGTTAATTATGAAAAGTTCACTTGTCAAATTAGAGAAACTAATACAATATATCAAATATAAAATCCAGGAACAACAGAGTTGAACTACTCACTCATATTTTCTGAGTTGTTTATATGTAGAAAGGCTTGAGATGGTCTAATCAGGAATATATCCCTGTTTCTTTATGATTTCTTCATTTTTGCCTTTTCTTTTGTCTTTAGGCTTTTTTTTTTAATTAGAGGAGATGATGACTAACAGTTTCTCCATTTTCTGTAAGTGAAGAAAAAGCACAGGATAGTTCTGAGATTCTACAGTTGCACTGATGATTATGGCTAGGGAAGTTGAAAAAATTCCTTGGTTTAACAACAAAGAAACTTCCTGCTAAACCACCTCTCAGCGTCAAACTTCTTTCTTCCATAAACTGGTGGGATTGTTTCTCAATTATATGAGTTCAATGCTAGAGCTATGCACACCAAGACAAAAACAAGGAGAATCCTATGAAGAAGAAAATTTAGTGGTCAATATAACAAAATTTCTGTGTTTTGTGTATTAAGGAGTATATTTTTCTAAATATACAAATATCTTATTAGTTATGAAAGATTCACTATATATATATTCTGCTTATTATCCAGAGAATATGAATATGACCCATACACTTCAGTAGGATTAAATTCAAATGATTTTATAATCAGATCATATCACATATTAGATATGTAACTGGCATTTTGATTCTGATATTATCACAAATATAAATACAATTTGGTGTATATGTGCATTCAAGTATATAAATACATTGTAATAAAAATAATTTAGGCTGAATGTAAAAACAACAGTGTTTAGCTTTTGCGACAGTTTGGATGATAAATTTCCCCATGAGTTAAAGCCTTAGTCCCCAGTGTGACTCTGTTGGTACGTGATGGAACCCTTAAGAGGTAAACTTTGTGGGAGCTCCGTAGGTCACTGCAGTTGTGACTCTAAAGTGAACTGCAAGATCTTGGCCCCTCCTACTTCTCTCTTTTTTTGTTTTTTGTGTCAGGGTCTCACTATGTAGCCCCAGCTGACCTTGAACTCACTATGTAACCTAGGCTTGCCTTGAACTTGCAGGATGTCTTCTGAGTGCTGCATTGCAGGCACACACCAGCTACTTCTTCTCTTATGTTTCCTCCCTGGGAGGTGAGTGAGTTTGCTCCACCAAACACTCTTGTCATGAAAAGGTGCCTTAGCACAAGCCCTAAGCAATGGGGTCACATGGTCTTGAACAAGAACCTCAAAAACTGAGCCAAAATCAACATTCTCTCTTTGTAAGTGGACTATATCAAGTGTTTGTTATAGCATCTGGATGCTGGCTAAAACAGTTTCCTTTGTTTAGTTTGGGAAATGTTTCTAAATATGAGAGTTCAAAGAATGAACTTGCACAAACAATTACAAATATTAATTTAATATTGTCTGCCTTTGATTTGTAGAATATAAATCTATATCTATGCCAACTTAGAACAAATAACAGTCTAGGCAATAACACAATTGTATGTTTATTTAATTCATTGATGATTTGCAAGGGATCACGAATGTACTGCACATCTGATATTACTCTTATCATTATTATTTAGCAATAATATTAACACGTTTAATTTTTAAAATGCTTTAAAATCTTTACTCATATCTCATAACACTACTGTGAAGTAATGTGCTAATTATGGAAAATTAAGTTAGAAATAAAACATTTCTTCCCTGAAGGAATTACCACTTACAAGTGAATATGTATTACAAATTATACTTTAATAATATGTAGAAATATTGAGTTTCATGTATTGATGAAAATAAAGCTTTACCACATAAACTTCTGGGGACATATAATATCCAAACTACAGCAGAAACTAAACACTATTTTTTTCATATAAAACCTTAAATAATAAGTCCAAAAGTACATTTTTAGTATATGCTAATTTAGTTATCATTTAATAGTGTATTTGGCTACTCTCTGTTCTAACAATTTAGGTATAAATTTGATTAGACAGCTTTATTCTTCTTGAAGACATACATTAAAATTTTAAAGAAAAATCCCTTCTGTATATCATTTTAATTCTCTAGTATATACTTTATTTATATAATGCACTTATACTTTCATTTATCTCAGATTCCTTAGGAAATCTCCAATGACTTCCCTTTTTCAGCATCTCTAATAAGTCTGTTACCTTTTTAAAATGATATTGATGCCCCCCAAATGATATTGTTTATGGCCTATCAAATGCCTGTCACTTATTTGCTAGAATTCTCTGTGAACTAAATAGGATTCCTTGGCTGACCCTTCCCTAACTGTGAGATGGCAGGAAAAGAACAAAGTACATTTATCAGGAAGGTTTAAAAGTGACACACAGTTTTCATATTAATTTAATGCTCTTCTTCACCATCTTTCACAACAACTAAGAAAATTTCCAATACATAAGTAACCCAATTTGCCATCTCAATGGTGATAAAATGTCTAAAAATACTAACATAATTTGTTAACATTGTCTTCTAAGCTAAGACATTTATTTCCCTTAGGGGAAAAAAAAGAGTGTTAAAGAAACTACATAAGAAAACAAGGCAAATTCACATTTTCAAATTTGGTTTCTTGCAGATTGAATTTGAATTGTACTGTAATTAGGGGGCAAATTTCTGAAGAAGGACCTAATTTTTTAGGAAGTTATAAATGTTTGGATAAATGAGGAAAGACATCACTTTAAAGAAAGCATTTTCTTTTAGGGATTTTCTTATTGGTAATGTCTTTCTCACATTACTTCAT
Organism: Heterocephalus glaber; assembly: GCF_000247695.1. Next base: position 27,480,564 of record NW_004624748.1, on the reverse strand, counting down.
AAACAAGTAACATATGTTGTAATGAATTAAAACTAATGTGAAAGTATGAAAATGGAATACCTTTATCTGTAAATCTCATAATTCAGTTGGAAAAATACTTCTTTGGCACACATTGTACATGTATAAATGTGTATAATTATGTAAAGTTTAATTAACGTACACAGAAATACTTGTCATATACTGTGTATATATATTTATATATCTAGATACATTCTATCTCTATCTTTAATCATATGAAATTACTGATACTTATTTTTTACATATAGTAAAGACTATTTCATTATCTAATCAAATAGCTGTTACTAGTTTTAAAGAAATTTGGAGAGAAGTATAGTGAGAATTCTTACTGTCATATAATTGTCATATCCTTGAAAATTTGGCTTTCTGTTTTTAAGTATGCCCTTCACCTGACTGACAATTTTGAGAAGCCTACATTTCAAAGTTTCATCATTTGTAGCACACAGGTTATTTAGGTCCTGGAACTTTGCATTTCTTCTCTATTCAAATTTGTTTATGCTTATGCATTCATTCATTCAATAAGAATTTTGTGAGGTTTTCATACCTAATATATTGTAGGCTTAGAAGTTTTGAAAAACTGAGATTATTTTTTACCATACAGTATGCGCAAAGCCAAAATGAAAGTATAATAATTTTCTTAAGTGAAGGAAAACAATCAAAGAATCTACATATTACTTAATCCTTACATAATAAAATATTCAAGTATAGTAGTTTGTATGATTCATTAAAAGTGATATCTTGGTAATCTTATCTGGATAAGTTTCAAAACCAGCTGTGGTATCATTCTCTGAATTTAGAGCCTCTTTTGTTACTTTATTCCTGTTAATCACATTGTTACATTATTTTACTTAAGAAAATGTAAAACAACTTTATTAGAATAAGAACTTAACTTTAAAACTTCTAATTAAGAAATCTTGAACTCTGAAATGAATTTATTATATCGTCATCTATTCATACTATCATAAAATGCTGTATAATAAATATATATTGCATATTAATTCCTCTAAATTTACATTTTTAAAGTTTTTTAAATTAGTACTCTTAGTAAATGGATATAGGTGAATATAAAACTAAAAATATAAAGATTTAATTTGTATGTTAAATGCTTCACCACAAAGTCATATAAGGGTCTTTTGCAATCTCCAGTTCACATTAGTTTTTACAGCTTTAGCATATTCTGCCAGAAATTTAAATTTTCATGTATTTTTCTATCTCAACTCTTTAAATTATTTTAAATAAATTTCAACAGCTATAAAAGAATAAATAATATTTGTGCTGCCAAAGGTTCTTCTAGGTATAGGATGATACTTAAAAAAAAAAAACATGAAAAATGCTAAGAGCAGATTTTATGAATTCTCATTACAAAAGTTATTTGTATTTTGAAAATCTAAAATGAGAAGTTTTTGGACTGGGAAAATAATGAAGAACATAAAGATTTTTGGGCTTGATTGAGACTTTGGATCTTGGAAATGATGGCACCTGAAGAAATCATAACCCAGAGCAAGTCCTGTTGGGTGCTTAAAATGGAGTCATTTGGAAGAAGAAAAGCTTTTGTGCCCTTGTAAACATCCTTTAAGCATATCAGGTGTTCTCCACTTGTTTTCTGGGCTCACTGCACAGCTACTTGCACTCTCTCTAATGTTCTCCACCATGGTCACTGCTAGATGAATCATTCTTTTAAAGTACTTATTCATTAAGTCAGTGGGGAAGTTTTCCTTTTTGGCCCTTATCAAATGGAATTTAGTTTGAAAAGCTGATGTTTCCCCACTTTTCCCACATTACTGTAAGAGATTTCAAAATGTAATTATTCAAATTGCATTGAACTTGTAGGGTTAAGAGTATGATTTCAAGGACAGACTGGGGCAAGGAAGGTGATAGCATCTTAAAATGACCATTACCGAAGTACTTACTTTATATCATAGTTGATGACTAAAAAATGATTGTATCCTATCCTATATGAAATTTTCATGACATTGGGAAAAAGACATTCTAGTTAGGCTTTTAAGGTTAAAAGGAACAGATTCACTCAAGGTACATCACCTAATAGTTTATTTTCAGAGTAACTGTATATCAAAAGATTGCATAATTATGTAATAAGGAGATAATAACCACGGTATAGAAAAACAATATGAAAATTTAAAAACCTAAGTTCTTTGGGACTCTAAAATAGTACAAAGTGCAGAAGGCTGAACAAAGTCTTTAATAATATGTACTCTGCTGTAATGTGACTCACATACCCTCTAAATTACTTTTATTTTCTCCTTTTGCTACAAGTTCACTTTGTCTTTCCACTGTGCATACATATTTTATTTGTCATATAGCTTCTGTTTGCACATAATTTTTGCTCCCACAAAACTTTAGTATGCCAAGATTAAGAATCTGACTCTTCCTTAAATAACATGAATTACCTCAGAGTTTCCTTCCATGAACCTTTCCAGCTTTATTTTCTGCTGAAAACTGCCTTATTCTACCTACATATTCTAACTTGAATTCCTGAGAGATTAAATATGATTACCAAGATAATCTGTGTTTTCTGGCCACTCCATATTCAGCTAAGTTTAAACTTAGTGTTCATCCATAATCCAATTTTCCATGGATTAGGGAGTGGGGATCAATTAACAGTAGATATGGCCGTTTAAGCTTTCTTTGGGGATGGATTAAGCACAGTGGGCTGGAGTCAGCAAAACTCATCAGACCCTCAGAAGACACTTGCCTGGATCCACAGACACTAGAAAATGTGATGACCAAAACCCCTAAGCACGGAGCACAGGAAAGGAACTTGAAGTAGTTCACCCGATGAACTCCAGTATCAGGGGTGTTTGGTGAGGGAAGCAGAGCCACCTCAAGATCCCCACACTATTTACAACCCAGGTCTTGCAGAAAGTGGCCATCTGGAAAGAGATGTAACCCTGGGGCTAGAGGCCAAGTACAGCACCAGCACCCAACCCAGCAGTCACTGCTCATTTCTTACCTATCCTGCTTCTCTTTTCACAGGGAGACAGGCCAATCAGTGACATATTCACAGGCAAGAGCTTTCTCAGATTAGGGAACTAAGGATGGTGTGGGCTATAGAATGACTCAGAGGGTGGTGTCTGAGTTAGAATCACAGACCCCTGTGGACAGAAAGAAAGGGCATGGGCCTGGCTAGGGATCCAAAACCAGTTGTGAAGTATACAGTGACTGTGACTGGTGTAATCCAGGGGTGGAGAAAAGACACTGGAACAGGGCCAGAGCGGGCACTGTCACTAAACCTCTCACCAAATGCCTCCCATTATGTGTCCACTCTGGAATTGCCCTTGATGCCTGCCCTCCAAATGCTGCAAATGTGGGATCCAACCCACTGCTTTCCAAATGCTACTGAGCTCAGTGCCTGTGTGAGCTCCTTCCCATGGACTATCAAATGCTAATGAATTTGAAACAGAAGGCCCTCCTCCACCAAGCTCTAAATGCACAGAATATGTGGTCTGGATAGAGATTATTTGAGAAGTGAGGACAAAGATCGGCATGTGTGGATAGCCAGAGAGGAGTGACAGGGTCAGAAAGTATTGCATCGCCTTCTCACCCAGAGAGACCAGAAAGAGCAGACATAAGCAGCTAAAGGGGTTATTATGGAGGGGAAGGGACTAAGATCAAAGCATTCCCTCCAAAGATTGCCAAAGACAAGACATGTTATACCCCTCTGATACAAGTCCAGGTGTCTAAATGTAAGACAGAGATACAAACCTCTGGCTAGTAATTCTTACCGAAGTAGAGCTGAAATCAAATAGGCCTCTGTCAGCAGAGAGAGTAGGGAGCAGGCTCAGTGGTCTCAATGGATTCCGAAGTCCTTTCATTCATTAGTAGGCAAGAGAACAAATCATAGGAAGGGAGTCAGCTCAGTACTGGTCTCTTAGGCACAACCTCAGAGGACTACAGTTCAGCCCCACAGGAATGCTATGAACAAAATCTCTCCACTTTTGAACTAAAGGGGATGATCACAGTGATCAAATTCAGAATAAATGTGAATAGGACTGAGAAGACTCTTTTATGTCTTTTTATGTATGTGGGCTTTTTTTTTTCTTCTCTTTTTCTCTATTTATCTGGTATATACATCTGAGGTATTTGTATATGTTAAATGGAGAATAAGAATTAATTAGTGCTTTGTTTAGATAATATCCTTCATAGGCATGTCTGGTTAACACTCACCAAAAAGTGCATGGAGGATTCTTCACAAGTTTTCTACCAGCATGTTAATTGGTTTCCCCAATCTCTAATTATACTGGCCTCTCTCTCTCTCTCTCTCTCCTCTTTCTTTTTCCCACCCTGACAGATAACCTTTGAACACCCTCCACCCCGCCCTTTTATCTCTTTCATTTGCTATGATCTTTTTATCTTCTTTCTGAATTATTTTCTTTCTTGTCTTCTTTGTCTCTTCTTCCCTCATCTTCTACATCTCAGTCTATTTGTTATCAGTACATATATTACCAGTAAATAATGTTATTTCATCTTATTCCTGGGTGGGTTCTGTAGAGGCTGATATAACCAGTAGTTCTTCTTTCCTTCCAATGCAATGAACAGGAATGATCCTGCAATGTTGAGTAGGTTAACTAAATCCAAGGTCACATGGCAGCCACACACTAAAAAAGTTTCCACAGTATCAACCAAGCATTTCAAACCTAATTAATTGTCAACCTTCAGAAAAAAAACAGCAGAGAGATGTATGGGAAAACTAGGTAACAAGATGCCTCTAAAAGCTCACAATTGCCCCAAAGCTGATGGCCGCTAAATTGGAAGAAGTTTCAGGCAGAGAACTAAAAAAAAAAACAAATGGAGAAAGTGAAGGAACCAGTGCTGGAAAAATAATGCAATGATGAGATTCAATGAATACCTTTCAATAAACATTCAATGCTAATGGTCTTAATTTTCCAATCAAAAGACACAGACTGACAAGTTGACTCAAAAAAACAAAATTCATACATATGTTGCCTGTAAGAAACACACCACAATCCCACCCACAAAATACACATAAACAGAAAGGGAAAGGATAGAAAGCAATATTCTATAAAAATAGAGCCAGACAGCAAGCTACCATATTTTCAGATAAAGTAACCTTCAATACAAAACTAATCACAAGAAAGAAAGAAGATCACTATATAATGGTAAAGAAAAGAGCTCAGAAGGAAGAGATAATTGTAAATATACATGTATACTGAATATCGGTGAGCTCAATTTTACAAAACAAAATCTGCAGGACACAGAAGGACAAGTAGACACAAATATAGTCATAGCAGGAGACTTCAATATTCTAGTCTCACAAATAGATGTGTCAATAAGACAAAAAATTAGCAAAGAAATATCAGAATCAAAGGCATTGGAGGTACTAGATACCAAAACCTATGGGACAAAACGAAAGCTTTCAAAGATAAGTTCATAGCTTTGAATGACACATTAAAAAATTAGAGCAACCTCAGTTAAGTAACATAATGGTGCACCTCAATTTCCTAGAAAAGAGTGATTGAAATCTGAATCTCATAGAAGAAATTTTAAAGATCAGAGTGGAAAGAAATACAATTGAGACTAAGAAAACAATACAAAGGATTGAAAAAACCAAACGGTTGTTTAAAAGAATAAGAAAGATTGAAAACTCCTTGGCCCAACTAATCGAAAGAAGAGACATGTCAATTCTACTAGAAAAGTCAAAGTCAAAACTGACACCACCAAAACTCATAGGATTGTAAGAAACTACTTCAAAAACATATTCCAATAAATTGGAGTATCTAGATGAAATGGATAAATTCCTACACACATATAGATTATCAAAGCTGAACCAAGAAATTATAAAACCTGTAAAAAGACTAATAACAGCCAATGAAGTGGAGGCAGTAATAAAAATCTTACCAATTAAGAAAAGCTCAGGACTCAGTGGATTCACCACCGAGTTTTAGTAGAATTTCAGGAAAAAAAATCATCACGATAGTCCTCAAACTCTTAATTGAAATTTAAAGAAAAGCAGCACTGTCAAATCAATTCTTTGAAGCTAACATTCCTCTGCTACCAAAACTGGACAAGTACTTAACAACAAAAAAAGGAACTACCAGCCAATTTCCTTAGTAGAGATGGAAGAAAAAATCCTCAATAAAATACTTGTGAATAGTATGTGGAAATCATTTTAAAAAGTTAGGCATCATGAGGAAGTTGACTTCTTCTTGGGATGCTACAGTTGTTCAACTTAAATAAATCAGTAAAAGTAATAAACAACATAAACAGAACTAGGAATAGTCACCACATGATCATCTCAATAAATTCAGAACAAGCATTTTGAAAAATCCAACATCTATTCTTGATTTAAAAAAAAGCATGAAAAAATTAGGTATACAAGGACCTTAGTTCAGACTGATTAAAGTCACTTATGAGAAACCCACTGCCAATATCATAGCAAATGCACAAACACTGAAGGCCTTCCCTCTAATATCCAGAAACAGACAAGGGTGTGCAGTCTCACCACTCCTGTTCAATATAGTATTCAAAATTTTAGCTAGAGCAGTCAGTCAGAGAAAGAAATAAAAGGAATACAAATAAGAAAGAAAAAATCAAACTATTCTTCTTTGTAAATGGCATGATTCTATACTTAGAAGATCCCCAAAATCCACAAGAAGACTGTTAGCACAGATAAATATATTCAGCAAAGAGGCATAGTACAAAATCAACACACCAAAATCAATAACATTCTTGTACACCTACTAAATCCATCAAGGAAGGAATCAGGAAAACAATCATTTTTCCTGTAGATACCTTTAAAAAGTAAATAATTAACAATTATCCTAACCAGGAAATCAAAGTTCCCATAATGAAAACAATAATACTCTGATAAAAGAGACTGAAGTAGATATTTGAAAATAAAAACATATCCTATGTTCCTGTATAGAAAGAATAAATAATGTCAAAATGGCCATTTGCCAAAAATGATGCATAGATTTAATAAAATTTCAATCTAAGTACAATACCATTATTCACAAAACTAGTAAAACAATACTAAGATTTCTATGGAACCAGAAGAGACCCAGAATAGACAAAGCTGAGCTAAAAAAGCAAAGTAGAAGGCATTACAATTCTGAGTTTTGAGTTATACTGTAAGACTATAGTAATAAAAATAGCACGGTATTGGCACAAAAATAAACATGCGGACCAGTGGAGTATAACTGAGAATATAGAAATACTACCATGTACCTTTAGATATTTGATTATTGACAAAAGGGCCAAAAAAAGTATAATTAAGAAAAGATAGCCTATTTAACAAATGTAACTGGGAAAACTGACTAGGTGTAGAAGAATGAATCCAAACCCATACTTCTCCTCCATCTAAAATCAAATTAAATGGATCACATCCATATACATTAAAAGGAAAATATTAAATCTTCAAGAAGACAAAAAATAGATGATACTTTTAAATCATAGGTATATACAAGGCCTTTCTGAACCATACCCCAATAGTACAATAAATAATACCAGGAAGCAACAAATAGGATTATATTAAATTTAAAACTTCTGCACAACAAAAGAAATAACTGAAAAATTGAAGAGACAATCTATAGAATGGGGAAAAAAACTTGCCAGCTACTTCTTGGATAGAAGACTAATATTTGGAATACATAAGAAGCTAAAAACAAAATGATCTCCAAAGTAAAAGAAGCAATCAAAATTGAGTAGTTGAAAAGAATAGGCAAGAGTACAACCACTGTGGAAATCAGTGTGGAGACTCCTCACATAATTAAACTAGAAATTACATTCTACACAGCTATTGCCCTGCTAGGTATCTTCCTGAAAGAGTTAAAAACATCACATTACAGCCATACATGTGTACCTATATTTGTGACAGCACAATTCATAATAAATAAATAATGGAAACAGCCTATAAATCCATCAACAGATGAATGGATATCCAGAATGAATGGATATATAGAAAATGTGGTATTTATACACAATGAAGCACTACTATGTCATAAAGAAGAAGAAAGGAGTCATTTCTAGGAAAAGGGTGCACTGTGGTACCGTGCTAAGAGAAATAAAACAGACACAAACTTAAATATCACATAATTTTTCTTTTATAAGAAATCCAAATTATAAATAAATTATAGAGAAAAATAAAAAAATAATAGAAAACAGGAAGATAGATCTTTTCAAAAGGTAATGGGACCAAGAGAGGGAAGGAAGAGGGATGGAGGGAAGGGAAATAAGATAAAGAAGAATTAAGATGTGATATATTTATCTACCAAATCCTTATGATGAATGTAATCATTAATGACTGCAAACATATACTAATGGAGTAAATTAAAGAACAGACCCTTCTTAAAAGCAGAAGTACAAGTGGGCAACAAGTACATGAAAAAATGTTCAACATCTTTGTCCATTAGAGAAATGCAAATCAGAGTAACACTGAGGTCCCACTTTAGCCCAGTAAAGCTATCTTGAAGGACTCAAAACAACAACACCACCAACAACAATAACAACAGCAACAATAACAACAACAACAACAACAAACCCCACACAACAAATGCTGCCTAGTTTGTGGGGATAAAAAACTCCTTTATATTGCTGATAGTAATGTGTAATAGTATAACCAGTATGAAAATATATATGGATAATCTCAAAAAATTAAATATAGAAGCTCTATTTGACTCAAATATGTCATCATATTATAGCGATCCATGCATACCATATTTATAGCAGCACAATTCAGGATTATCATATTATAAATGTGGACTATATGTCCATCAACACATGAACTGATAATGAAAACGTGGAACGTATGAATGGTGGAGTACTACTTAGCCATAAAGAAGGATGACTTTCAACCACTAGTAGAAAAATGGATGGATCTTGAGACTGTAAGACTAATGAAGCCAAGCATGGTTACACATGCCAGTGATCCCAGCACTCTGGAGGCTAATGCAGAAGAATTGCAGTCAATTTGAGGCCAGCCTGGACTACATGAGGAGGCCCTATCTCAAAACAAACAAACAAAGAGATAATGAAACAAATCTAACACTGAAGGAAAAGCATCAAATGGTTTTGCTTATATGAGAAAGCCAAGATAGAAATAATTTAATGAACAAAATAAAAGAAAGATGGTAGAAAACAGGGATGTATACTTTCTGTGGATGGGAAGGATATCTGGGGAAGGGGTAGAGGGAAGGGTAGGAAAGAAATGGAAGTAAAAATGATCAAGATGCACAGTACTATTTATCCAATATTAATGAAATTATTATGTATCATAAAGATATACCAACAATAAAGAGTTTTCTTTTGCAGGTAAAAATGAGAAAAGCAGAAATGACTTGTCTGACACAAATAAATAATTTTAGGAATACCAGTGATAAGATCATGTTAAATATATACTGAGAATGCAAGAAAGTGATAAACAACAAGAACATGAATTGGAGAAATTTTTCTAAAGGGAGTCAACTTGGGTTAGAGTTGAGCAGGAATTTCCCAGGTCAATAAGGGAGTGGAAGAGCTTTTCAAAATGAAGAAGCAACACGTGTGAAGGCAGAGAATGAGAAAAGCTCTATGATATGTTTGGAAGATTATAAATAGTTTGGTCTGATGACAGAAGGCAAAGTAGAAGAGTTGTCAACAATTATTACCAATAATACTTAAGGAACCAGATCATTGAGGTCTTATATAACAATGATTAATAATTTTATTGTATAGATCATCTGGGAAAAAAATGTGTTTTAAGTAGATATGTGTTAAAGAATATGAGCTGAGATTGAAGATGGACCATATGGCTCATCCAGTAGACACCATTTACAATAATGTCGTCAACACATAACAATGAAGTTGGACTGATGGATGAAAGAAAGGTGTAAGAATAATTGTGAAAGGGTTTTAAAAAGAATGGATAGACCTAGGTGTAAATTGCTTGATTTAAAAAACTAATAGTAAAATATTAACAGTATATTAATGATTAGATTATCCTATGTAAATCACTTTAAGAATGGCTTTGGATAGGTTATCAATGACGTCTAATACATCAAGAACAGTTCACAGAAGATGAGATCAATGAAAGCTGAGAGACCTTTTATCAGTTTGATATATTGGACATGAGTTTGAGAGATATTATTAGTATAAAAGAACTAAAAAATTAATTTCCCAGGCCTCTGTAAAACTAGAATTTACTATTCAGTACTTAAGGATCTGAAGGCCCTTTCAAATGTGGATGTAGAATGGATTATAAACTAATTGCTAGGTTCAGATGAACATAGAGTAATGTTACATACAAATATTTAATTTTCTTATTTATTTATAAAATATTTATTGACCATCTGTTCCCTCTGTCTGGAAAGACAAATTCTAGAGCAGGGAACGAGGACAAAATTAATGAATTAAAAAATCGTATTGTCAGATACTGATACTACTATTGGGAAAACTCAATTAGGAAGAGAAATGAGAAGAGGAGATGCCTCCTTCTTTTATTAAACTGATGGAGTTAAAGGGTTCAAGGGATGAAGTGTGATCTGGAAGCTACATTTGACTGATAAAAACAGACGACCTGTGAAATCGGCACTCATAGGCATTTTGGTGATGCTGTGAATCTTGGGTTTGGGGGGTGAGGTTTCTGCATGAAGAAATTCTTTTCTCTCTGTAGATGCATATGACAGAGATGCAGACATCAGAGGTGGAATTCCCAGCAGGAGCACTGGAACTCCTTGGCTGTCTCTTGTCTCCTACCCATAGTATCATGAAGGTCCAAGAAGAGGAAAGTCATTACTTTATTCTGCAAAGAATAAAGAACCATGAATTCAGTTCAAGTTGTCCTCTTTGTTCTGCTCTGATGTGTGTCACACATGTATTTCATGGGGAGTTCATGAAAAATACAGTGGTTGGCCTATGTGATTATTATTCTAATGTACTAGAGACTTGATGGAATTCAGGAGCCTGCATTGTTATCAATTTCCAAGTGATTTTTTTTTTCAAAACTCTGTAAAACACAATTTCACAAATATCAGTATAGCTATTCCCATTACCAAAACAATAAAGTTAATTGATACGCATGATTCTGGCTAGCAGGACTGGTATCAGAATGAAATTTTAGTATCTGTCTCATATTGAAACTGAGCTTAGCTGCTAGGTGAAATACAATACCTGGAAATCATGCCAGAAGTCTGACAGTATTTCATAATACTGATGGAAGAAGTCTTGTCAAATATTTGCCATTTCAAGAGCCTATCCTTATTTTAACTCCCTGGAAGCTACCCTAGGGGGAATAGCTGTTTGAAAAGCATAACTTTGGGGTTACTCAGCCTGCATTAGAGAGAGTTTGCTTGATTCATTTAATTTAGGCTTAGAAAATTTCCTATTTAGAGGGTCAGAAATAATATTGCTTAATTTTAAACATAAGTCCAACTGAATTTGAAAAGTTTTAAATTTCTGTGCCTAAAATTTTGAAAATTAGCGCCAAAAGCACAATACTGACAAATTCAATGATGGACAAGTTTAATTTAGATTTTATAGCCTTTCACATATTTTATTTAAATATATGCATTTGTATTTATGTTGAGAAGCAAAACGTTCATTCATACTAGCACCTAGCATAAGATTATAGGTCAGCCACATCCTTCTGTCCTAAAGTGATTAAGCTACATCTATAAAATATGTTTAATTTGCATATAAGGCACTTGTTCTAACTTACGGTGAGATACTTAGTATCTCTATTCTTGTTAAGTAAAATAAACTGGAATTTTATTTTTAAGGTTTGTATAATTAAAAAGTAGTATGTGTCTTATAACAGCAATTTATTATGAATTCCAAAGAGCTAGGCAGCTTCAATAACAATTTCTATGATGAATAAGGCTTTTTATGCCTTTAAATATTTTATTTCAATATTTTTTCTTGGAGATACACATGGAACTGTTATATATCACAAAGCTTTACTGTTTGGAAACCTTTGGAGTTCTCATTTTTTGCCTAATTAATCCCAGAAAGCTCAGTGATTTTGTATCTTCTTTGACTTTCTATTTGAAAAAAGATGGAATCATTGATAATAAGCTAGATTAATTAGAGTAATCAGTTAAGAATGAGTTGCTATAACTACCAGACTGTAGTATTTGCACTTTGATTTTAGTAGTGCTCTGCACATAAACAGTGACAGTAAAGAATTATATTTATCAGTATCATTCAAATTCACTTTATTTGTAATTGTTCCTTGCCGACCAGCTAAGTTTTCTAAAGGAGATTGTTCTAAGCCAATGTACATATGTCCAAACATATTTTAGTTAAAAAATAAAATTTGTGACAAAAAATAACTTTGTGTAGTCTTCTAATTGTTCAAGGGCTAGATGTTTATATTACTTCAAAATAACTTAAATTTTTAGATTAATTGACTTATTAATTGGTTGGATTTAGCTCATATTACCTATAAAATTAATAAAGAAATCACACTAAAGAAATTCAACAAGGTTAAAGGCAGAAGCACAAGAAGTAGGTTATTATATAAATACAAACATAAGTCCTGCATCTTTAGCCTGAGTAGGCCAGAATTTTGACATTAATCAGTGAACATGAGGAGACCTACTTATTTATAAAATTTACAAAATTCTTTAGATTAAAAACAAAACAGTTGTTTAGGGGAAAACATATTTGTGATTAAAAGAAAATGACACATTAAAGTTACTGTTCTTATCTCCATGAGAATATTATGTATGTGAAATTCAATGCAGTATAATAAAATATGTTCCTGTAAGTTAATGAATAATATTTTAAGGCCAAGTACAAATTTAGTAGAATTGTTTATCATAGCATATTTCAACATAAGACTCACTTTGATATTTTACTTATAAGTTGTAGTCAAAGGATTTTAATTCTTCAATTTCGAGATTACAGTGGAAGGATATGAGTATGATGTGTTATACAAAATTTTACAACAGGTAAAATGAATTTATTTACACTTAGATCAAAGCCATGGTTGCATGGTGGAAGGTTTAGGGAAAGATTGGCTGGAAAGAGCTTAATGGAAATTTTTATGTATCTGTTTTCATTGTGATAGAGGTTATATAGGCATGTACAAAAAGATTAGTACACCTTATATATTTATATTATAACACAATAAATTAATTTAGAATCACAATTAAATAAGTTATATATTATTATTCTTAATCATGAATGACTATATCCACATGAAAACATTATAGTGAAATTATTTACTTTATCATACTCATGTTTAGAGGGCATAGTCTATGTTCACCTTGTTCAGTAAACTTCCAACTAACTCATAGTTAATACTTAAAAATTACATTACCTCCAACTTTCTATCACATAAAGAGCTGTGTTTCCATTCCAACATGACAAGGAGGCCATGCTGTTTCAGGGTTTTCTGGGGACTACCTTGGAACACAGAAGTTCCATCAGAAGAGTTACTTCAAAGCTATGGCTGAAACAGAATAGAATGTGGCAGACCTAGAATAGAATAGAATGTGAGAAGCATAATGGAGAAACAGAATAGAATGAGAAACAGAATAGAGTGTGGCAGGCCTAGAAAGGACACATTAGAATTCAGTTCATCTAGCCTTTTTCCTTTTTTAAAAATAAGGAAATGGAAGTAAATGTTTTTAAAGAATTTTTTTATATTAAGTCTCTAAGATTCTGTGATTACCATAGATTTTTAAGAGCTCTCTCTGAAAACCATAATGTGAGATGAAATATGAAGAATGAGATAAGCTTTTGAGCTTTCAAAATGACATGATAATGAATTTTAAACAGACCTTCGTTTCTTATTTTATTTCTCAAAACTTTTATATGCCTCCATTGAACACACAAAAAATTGCCCAGAAAAAAATCATCCATTAATGATTTTCTCTCAATCTCACAGACTCTAAGTACTATGAAGAGGTATATTTCTTTTAATCTTATACTTCTCTTTCATTTTATTTGTAAAATAGAGTGTGATACATATGGTTTATTAATTTCACAGTGTTCACTGCTGTCATAGAATTCATAATAAAGAAAATATTTATCAATATAATTTTTTCTATTAGACCATAGTTCTTTAAGAATTTTAACATTAGAAACAAGAAATTTAAAAAGAATTTGTATATTTTACTAGATATTACTATATGAATTCAGTCTCTCATGTTTTTGTGAAAGGTTTAAACATACACACACACCCACATACACACTTCTTATCAGATGGATATGTAGTGCAGTATTGAGTACCTCATCAATTATTCATGAATTTTAGGTCATTTTACAGGATCAAAAAAGTCATTAATCATTAATACTACTTGCTTAAATGCATTAGAATAAGCATTTACTTCTCAGAAGAGAAACATAAAATGTACAGATTATTCCTGTTTAAAAGTGATTTCTAATTTCATTCAATTAAAAGTTCATATTTAGTCCTCAAAGCTGTGTTTTGTCAGGGAGATAGTGTCTTCATTCTATCCTTTAGGTGAATAAATTTAAATGAATACATTATTTCCTAATTAACTATATATAGAATTGGAAATTTTGTCCAAGGATAATATATTTAAAATATATTTTTCAAATTAAATTTAATAATACTGCTTGCATCCTATAAAACTCTGAACAATTTCAAATATAATTTTAAAAGTCAGGCATTTGAAAGTATGATATGGAAGCTAAAATTGAGTGTAAGTTGAAATAAATATAAAATATTAGAGGAATGAAACATTGACATAATTTAACCCAAATGCCTCAATTTTATAGACCAAAGGGTAATGTGACTATTTCAATTTTTACATTAAATAGAATAAGAGTTAATGCTAGAAATGAAATTCCAGTCCTCATAACAGTGCACTGCTAAATTGATATGTTGTTACTCAAGGTGTACAATGTAACTTTAAACTCATTCTACTTGAATTTTGTAACTTTCAAAAATTCTTTGCTTATTAAAATATGGCCTTAGGGTAAATCATTTTGCTCTTTCTTTGCAGTTGTTTTCTTTTTGCTTATTTGTTTGTTTTTTTCAATCCAGACACAGTTAAAGTGCAGGACTCTTATCATCACCAGGAAAAAATATTGAGCAATTTCACAAAACTTCAATTTAGTGATTTTATTTTTATTTGTATGACAATAGGAAAATACAACAAATTAAATTAGAGTATATGTATTAACATTTGTTAATTGAAATATTTTCTTAGTAGTACAATAATAGCAGTGAGAAGTTCTGTGTGGTTTACAAATTTCAACACCCTAGAAATCATATGACTTTCATTCTGAGAAAAAATAATTAGTAAAGGTGCCTTCTTTCTCATGTCTCTTTACCCATTCTGACTTATTAATACTGCTAGTGAGTTTTTCCATGATATTTTTGTCAGTACTAAACCCACTTCATTCCCCCTTTAACCTCTAAAAGGTGTTAACAATTCTAAAGTGTATTCCTAGATGACTACTCATGTTTCAAAGACAAGTCAATAGGGAAAGTTGAGAAATGAAGCCAGATCTGTGGAATTATTGACATTCTCTTAAGAAGAAGGTAAGATGAATTAATTCTAAGTGGACAAAGCCTACATAGATATAGAAAATATATTTAGATAGATTTTAAAATCATGTAACTCAAAAACGTTATGAAGAAAGAAAAAATGATTAGGTAAAAAATTGTATAACGTATAATCAGGCTTTAAAAAGATTTTGCTGACATTTTTCAAAGAAGAGAGATCTGATTTATTGTAGAAAAAGATATGAAGAAACTTTGAAAGTTTATGTTATTACACAATATCTTTTTCTCAATGTCCAGTGCACATGTGGGTTATTTCAGGGTGTATTTTAATCTATTATATATACCTGTTAAAGTTTGTTTATTCCCTTGTACATTACTTAAGAACAAATCATTGAGCCAAGCAAGGTAAGGAAATCACCACTTTTATGTCTGGAATTTCTATCAAACACTAACAGAGATAATAAAATCTAGTTCTTTGATTAATTAGAAATTACCTGGTTCTCTCTTGTAAGCTTTCCATCAACCTCACCAACCTTGTTAATATTTTGTAGTAAGTAGCATGAATTTATGTCTTTGTCCTTTTGTTATTGAAATCACTCCATTGCTATTTTTTCCTCACTTTATACATGGTTAAGTCTTCACACAGTCTGGAAAATCTAAGCCCTTAGATAACAAATTCAAAATATTTTAATTAATTCTAGTTCTATTTTGTTTGGGAACCAGAAATTATTTTTCTATATATTGGTGTTTCATAGGAACTTTTCATTTTATTTAAATTTTTCCGTGCAATTTTTCAGTTATTATTTAACAATCCATTAAAGTACATTTCAA
This sequence comes from Heterocephalus glaber, assembly GCF_000247695.1. The sequence continues at coordinate 27,464,279 of NW_004624748.1, read as the reverse complement.
GCCTTATCTGTATGTTTTGTTATAAAATGGTAGGATTGCTGAATCCTAACAATGTGTTCAGAATTTGAGAATAACCAACTGTGGTGATGATAAATAACAAAAGGAAATATCCACTGGATAAGGAGATCCTGTGAGTTTTTGCTGAGCATACTCAGTATGCAACAGTTCAACTTGCTGGACTTTAGTCTACCAGCTGTACTGGACATTGGAGCTGGATAATTGGCCCTGCTGGCTACCTCTAGAGCCATTGTCTGTCAATTCCTAGGTCTCAAGGTAGCAGCAATAGTGTTCATTTCACACAGTTGTTACCAAACTAGTAAGTAAAATCTAGAGGGTTAGAGAGATTCTCTAAATTAAAACACACAGTCAGAGGAAATTAGATACCATGCATATCGTCATTTATTTTGAATGGAGGAAGATTTGCTTACATAGCATATGTCTCTAAAAACTTTTTTATGTGCTCCCAAGAGTTAACTTAAATTCAGCAAAGAAGTAAAGTTACTCAAACTTTTTAAACACTTCTATCTGGGCTTCCTCTATGAAGGTAATGGAACAGGGCTTTATTTTTCAATCGATACTCTTGTAAAAAGACATTACGGTTTCATGAAACTCAGTTAAAAGAATCCCTCAGAAAAGTAGCTGAACAAGAGCAGATAACTGACTCTCTTCTCTTAATTTAAGACAGAAAACATCAAAGTTGCAAGCCTTCAAGCAGTAGCAAAAGGCAAGAGGAGCCATTAGACTACAAAGCTATCTTTATAAATTATTAACTTCCTAACTGTAACATCAAACTAGCTTTGGTAGAAAGTTATAAACCTTAATGAGTAAAAGAAGTATTTAAAATGTATAAAATTGATTTTAAGTATTATTTTAAGGGACTGAAAAATATGCATCTTGAGCTTCTCTAATTTGCAACCATTAACCATTAGAAAAATCGGCCACAGGTAACAGACAACTAGACTTATTGCAATAGCTTTCAGCATTATTCATGGTTCAAATTTTCAAAAGTAATATTCAAACCCAAATCCATTCTTTAAAATTTCCTCCTACAGGACCATAAGCACATGTAACATGGATGGGAACATGAGACATTGGTGGTGGTGTGAAGATTTTGCAGCTATGGAGAGGAAAAGAACTTTTCCTGTATTTGTCTCCTACTCCTGGAATACTTTTGAATCCTCAGAATTTTTTTTTTTTTTTTTTGTACCGGGGGTCGAACTGGGGACCTTGTGCTTGCAAGGCAGGCGCCGGAACCACTGAGCTAAATCCTCTGCCCAAATCCTCAGAATTTTAATCCACCTGTTTTGTGTTATTTCACCTAATACAGTAGTAGCCTTCCTCAAATACTACCTGAAAGAATCTGATTGGGAAAAATAAATTTGCTTACTAAATATGGTATAAAATTCTTTTCTGGTCAAGCTAGCTCCCCTATTTATAGGACTAGCATAGATTTGATGGTGATAGGGAACAATTTTATTTTCAGTAATATTAAACTTTCATAGGCACTTCGCTTCTTACTATTTTCTGGACAACATGGTTCCAAGAGCAAGCATCCCAGAGCAGTAGCCTCTTACATGTGATTTCTAAAATCTTTTTTCATGACAAATTTTTTAGGAATCCAGGGAACCAATAAAAAAGCTAGCTTCTTAAACATTATTATCCCATTTCACTCTTACCTTTTTGGGAGGAGGATGTGTGAAAGTGTATATTGGCTTTACAAGTTCAACACTGCTTGATGTTGATTCGCAGGTAATGATGACAATATTTGGATATCTGAAGGACATTGAGAGTCAAGGTTGTGTGAAAGAATTATGCATGCTTTCCCTGAACTTGTATTTTGTGGTGATATTTAACCAGATCATTCCAAGACTGAAATTGTCAAATTTATATTCAATCACATTAGACAAGGTTTAAATGTTTATTTTGTAAAATTACAGATTTATATTTTTGGAGATATTTTTCACAATTTGAACTAGTAAGAAAATTTGAAAAGCATATTAATCTGGATCTTTTGTGTAAATAATGTATGATATAAAGGAAGTTGGAGTGGGGTTTGGATATTATAATAGAAATACAGAAAAGTCTAAATTTTATTTCCAATAACATTTATTTACAAATTGTATGACCTGCAACAAATCACTTGTTTGTCAAAGCCCACAGCATTTATTTATAGTATTAAACATAAATCTTTGAATTTCCTCATAGAGACAATGAGTAGATCAAAAGAGGATATTTTAACAGGAATATAACAAGGTTAACATTTTTAAAACTGTAAGGAAGGGCAGATAAAAGTGTTACACTAGATGACATGAGATCAAGTTCTGAAACATGTGATAATGTGAAATGAATTTGTATTTTTAGGATTACTTTTGCAGTCTAAAATGAAAACACTTGCTGATTTCTTCATGGTCAACAGTGGGTGACAAAATTAATGCAAATAGTTTTTATGTAATTTGACAGAAGTGACAGTTTGTGAATTAGACTTAATATGATAAAATGAAACAATACATTCTCAACTCAGTTAAATTAACTTGAAGAATCAAAATTGGGAGATACATTGGGTTAACAGCACATAAATTACTTAAAAGGTTAATATATATTAATATATATTTCAAGATATATATTAATATATACATTTAGAGAGAAATATTTATATATTTATACTCATATTCACATTTCATTAATGATAAAAGTATCAAATCCTACACACAGCAAAAGAAAACTATTCTTTATATGGATGTCATGTTCATATAAATAATAATACATAATCCCATTTATTAATAATAAATAATCCCATTACTTTTGAACTATCATATGGAAAATACCCATATGATGGCATATACAGGGATATTATAATCTACTAAGGCAATAAAGTGCTTGAGGCTTGATTTATTTTTTCTTAACTGTGAATATAAATAAGTAAATCCTGGCCTTGCTGACTATATATATATATATATATATATATATATATATATGATTCCAAAGGCATTCTGTTTTATTTTCCAGAATGTTGCTACTCTTGGATCAAGAAAAACAAAAGCCTGTAAGACTTTTAAATTGGCTGTCTTCTTCTAAAGAAAAGTTTAAAATTATCAGTCCTAGGTGCACATTTTTTATGGCATAGTTGCCATCACAGTTATTTCTAATTATCCTTGACATTTTGTCCATTATACTATGAGGCTCCTCTGAGGCTAGAAATAATCAACTAGAAGTGAGAATTAGCTAATTATCTATATTGTATGAAAAAAGTTGTGGTATTATAGATGATACATCAATTACTGAAATTGGTGATAAACCCTAACAGTGGAAATATATCTTGGAAACGACTTTGAGCCACAGTTTAAAAATCTTTGTCATCATTTCTTGTTTCTCCTCTATAAACTGGTACGATCTCATTTGCAACATGAAATATGTACAAAAGTAGTTTGAGTGAGTTGCATAATAGGAAACTTACAAAATACAATCATCTTTTAAGTCAGCTATACATATAGTGGTTTCTATAACAACTACTTGTGGTGTGGGTGGAAGACTTGACAAGAAGTAAAAAAGTCAAGATTATATATGTCACATCTTGGGGAATTTGTATACCAATTGCCCAAGACAAATGAAATTATTATGTACTGCAAACATACTAATTTTAAAAAGTACTTGTGTAAATAATTATATATGTCCCTGTCTACATTGGAAAGTATTCATAATAATTATTTAGGTAATATAAAACAATAAATCACTGTTTAATTTTGTAAAAATTGTATAAACACAGCCCTGATTTTTGTGTGTTTTTTACATAAAATATGACAGTATTATGTCATTAAATGTGAAAGTGAATCTCTACAAAAGACGTTCGCACTGCAACTTTACCAAATACAGTCAGGCAAAGATGAACTTATGAAAAGAATGAGCTTACTTGTAGCACTAGAAATAAAGTTGATATTTCCGTATAATACTATAAAGATGGACTGCAAATTGAATGCTTTCCTTGTTTTATTGAGAATTTTATCTATATTCTGAAATTTTGAACAACAATGTTTTGTGTTCCATGCTTTAAATCTCCTTTTCAATGTTTATTTTTATATTTTTGACTTACAAATTATGCTGGTGAGTACAGGGAACTGTTTGACCTGTTTTGAACTTTTTGAATTAAGGAGAAAGTTTTATTGACTAGAACACACCAGCCAATTGGCTATATCTATATGTGGGTGTGAGACCAAAGCGACTCCATTTTGCTAAAATCCACCATTCCCCTAGCCTCTCAAATTAATGGTTAAAATGTGTTTGCTCTGGGACAAAAGATACAATCTGTAACAAACCAAAGTTCCTAAATTAATTACTCAGCCATCTGTTTGCCCAGGAAATGAACGTTCCGGGCCCCCTATCCATAGAACAATCTGTACATGTGCTGACTGTCAGTACGTAATGGTCGTGACTAATAGTCAGTGTGTCTGGTGACCATCAACATGTGACAGTCGACCACCAACCTGTGCCCCTCATTTCCCTCGTAAAATCTACATGTAACGGCCCCTCAACCTCCCGATGCACCTGGCCAATCAGAAATGTACACTTCATGCTTGCTAATTGTCAACCAATCATGTAACTGCTAAATGGAAAATCTCCAAACCTTGCTGTAACCTCTATAAAAACCCCGCTAATTTGAAATTCAGGGCTCTCAATCTTGATCCGCTACATCGGTGACAATTGAGAGTCCCTGCTCGAGCTTGAATAAACGACCCTTGTGCGTTTGCATCGGAATCGGCTCCTTGGTGGTCTTTGGGGACTTTGCTATCTGGGCACAACATGGGAAAATACCAGCAAAACGACAGTCACACCCTAGTCTGTTTTTTTCTTAATCTCCGCATTAGTGTTATTATCTCAACCATGCCACCTCAAGTTAACCTAGGGGGTAAGTAGGTGTTAAGGGTGTTTTGCTTGTTTCAGTGACAAAATAGAACTACTGGGATTTCATGGAAAGCTAGAGTCTCAGTTTATGGGATACATCATACAATAAAGGATGACCCCATCCCAAATAATGACATGCAAATGCTGGTGGGTGAACAAGGTGAAAGTTGGTATACAGAGAAAATTTGAGTCTTTTCAACCTGTATCTGAAAATGCAAAATAAGCTTTATAATGTTAATATACAGGTTAACATGATTATATATGCATGATTCATAATGTAAACATGCATATACTATGGAGCATCTTCAAATTTACAAGTTGAGATCTACAATAATACATGAAAAAATTGCTGAAAATACTTGCTTTAGAAAATAAAATATCTATTAATTTATACATGATAATGAGCACATCCTCAGGATGATCACTATAGCCAGGACATTTCTTTGCTTAGGTTCAGAATGAACTAACTAATAAATGTTTGAGTTTTAAATTTTTACTCAATTTCCTTTTATTTTCTTAAAGCAGTTTTTTGTTTGACTTCTTCAGAATATTTGTATCATTGAAAGTTCAGTAAGTAAAGCAAATGTGTGTGTGTGTGTGTGTGTGTGTGTGTGTACAGTAGGAGAGTGTGCACAGGAGCACAAGCTTTATACGGGAATGTAGCCCTGTGTAATTGTGTGATCTGGTCAGGCAGTCTACAAAAGGTCACTGTTTGCATGTGATGCTCGAGTTTAAAACAGGCAGCTTGGGAAGAAGGATGTAAAGGGAAAGGTAGCATGGATCAGCCAGAACCCACAAGTGAAATAGTCACTTGTTGTTTCTAACTTTACTAATGTGATTGTCTTGAAGAAGAAGCTCAAGCTCTTTGTCATGGAGCTAAACACAGAACTGGACGCAGAGTTTGAGAAGCTGAATGAAGGAAAAGGGAAGGGAAGGCCCAGTGTTTGCAGGGAAAATGCTGACCCTCACCAATGAGATAATCCAGCACATTGATGTACCTGAGTTACAAAATGATTCCTGTTTCCCTTCCACACTCCAAGTATCACACAAGAATCATACCCATGGCCCATTTGAATTAAAACAGAGAAAGGAATTGTAGTGTGCGTAGTTCATTCTAGCCAGTAGACACATTAGAAAACCACCTCAGTAGTGACTTGGAAGATGAACTGAGTCCTCTTTGAAATTTAATTGATTTATAGGATCTAATCTCATAGAGTAGGGCTTTATTTTGAGTAGGTGTGCATGATTTATAATAGACCTACAGCAGGAAATGTAAATATGGCCTGTGTTGTAAATGGTTATAGAACTCTGAGGCAAGTGCATTTTCAGTTCTCAGGTACACAATTAATAACTACAGAATTGATTTCTTGAGGAGTTTATTAATCTAACACAATATGTTATTTAGATTTATTTAGAGTTTAGTGGCTGAAGTAATCTGTGGAATATTGAAGCAATAGGACATGACAAGTAATCCAGTAGCTGTGACTAAGGCACTTCTATATTGCCTCCAATTTGTAATAGAGGGAAAAAAGGGACAAGAAAAAGAGAGAATAGAAGAAAACAATGGAAACAACGCTTTTGTAAATAAGGAGGGGAAGAAGAGTTGAGGCAAGGATGGGAAAAGAAGCAAGATATATCATGTACAGACACAAATTCCTTATGATAAATGTTATCAGTATCACTAAAATGTACCAATAAAGGTTTTGCTTCAAAAAAAGTCATGTATGGATGAAGCTAAGAATGGTTCCTGAGCCTGGCTCCTATCATGGTTTCCTCCCTGGTTGTGTTATCCTCCCAGTTCTCTTTGTTCGCATTTGCTAGCTTTTTTTATGGATTTGGAAGATTACAGAATACTAAGAAATGGATTTTTTAAATGCATTAATTTTATTGGTATGTTTAAGGTATACAATATGTTGACATTCATTATTGGGAATTTTTCCCTTTACATAATACATCTTGGTTCTTTTTTTTTTTTTTCCCATTCCCTGCCCTCTCTTCAACCCCTCCACCCCTCCCTATTTACAAAGACTTTGGTTCCATTTTTTCCTTTTCTCATATTTTATTTATCTTTTGATGCCTTCTTGTTTTTAAAAATATTAAGATCTGTCACAGGGCAAAAGTAAGTCCATAAATGTGGACTATGGTGTTTTACGTATTTCTCTTCAAGAAGAATGATGGATATGGATGTGTGCAAATTTTACTTTTATATTTGTACATGCATACAAGTATATATATATATATACACACATTTATTAAATATTTGTGACCACTCATAAAAATATAAACCTATAAGTAGCAAAAAAAAGAAAACAGAGAGATGTGAATGTATTCCATTGTTTGCTATGTCTTGTTGAAATTATAAAATGATTCTTCATTGTTAATATTTCTAATGATTTATATTTGTTTCATTGATAAAACTATATCTGGTGCTTGAAATGTGTAGTAAATGCATTTTTAGGAAAATGTGAGTACATTTTTAGAAAAGTGTGTATATTGATGTGTGGCAGAGTGTTTTATTGCCATTTAGCAATTCAAGAATTCTCATTGGAAGTGTGTGTTTCACAAAGACAATGCTAGACTCCAAGCTTAAAAATGATAGGATGTTAAGCTGAAATATAATGAATACACTTATAACATTTTTATTATAGATTTTACTTATAACTATAAATGGTAAAATGGCAGTTACTTCTGTTATAGAACTTTCATATTACCGCATAATTTGTTACTTATTTGGGTCTACTCTTACTAAACTGCAGAATGAGGGAAGTTTGTAAAAATATACTAGTATACAAAAACTTTAGTGAAATGGAACCCAATTTTTTAAAAAAACTTAACTTTTAGAACCTTCCCCATTAACTATTCTTTTTATAAATCCCTTCATTTTTATTCATGTTTTGAAAATATTTTATTAACCCACATTAGTTTACCAATTAACAAGATTCACTGTGATGTTTCCATATATGTACATGTCACACAGTGATTATATCTACCCATTCCTTCTTCTATTCCCCTTATCCCTTTAATCCCACTGCAATCCTCAGTAAACAAGTAATCCATCTTCTCCTTTCAGGTTCACTTTTATTAAATTAGCTTCCACTTATAAGAGAGAACAAGTGCTACTTTCTTTCTGTGTCTTGCTTATTTCACTCAACATGTTGTCCTGAAGTTCCATCAATTTTGCTGGACAACAGAATTTCATTGTTTTATGGCTGAATAGGCTCCATCGTGTATATGTGCCATATTTTCTTTATTCATTCATTTGTTAGTTGTCATCTAGGCTGATTCTATATCTTAGCTACTGTGCACAGTGCTTCAATAAACATGAGCATGCAGGTATCTCTTTTTGATGCTAACTTCATTTCATTTGGATATGTACCCAGAAGTAGGATAGTGTATCATTTGTTAGCTCTATTTTTAGTTTTTCAAAGAATATACATACTTTTTCATGGTGGCTATACTAATTTACATTTCTACCAAGTGGAGAAAGCAGCATTGATCATATGGTAGTTTGGTTGAATGTAAAAGGTGTTCATACTGTGAGTCTAAAATGAACCTACTATGTCTCTCCAATCCCACAAATCTTCTGTAAAAGGCTATTGCTCTCTTGAGTAACTGTCACTTTTATATTGTCATTTTAGGTAAAGACTTCTAAGTAAATTTCTTGTACTGTTTGATTAAAATTTGTAAGCAATAAAGAAATCAAATTTCTTCACACATTTAAATGGATATTAGATTATATTGATATTTGCCATGCAATGGAGCCTTTTCCTCACTAACATTTTAGCTCATAGACAAAAGCAGATTTTTCTCAGAAAGTGAGACCAATTGGTCCTCTCTTAGAATGTACAGGACAAGGTTTTTCTCAATTTGTGTTATGCTGTCAACATCCTCTATAGGGGGAGATTTAGGATGCATTTTACAGATTGACTTTGGAATCATGGAAAGGGAGGGACCAGGACTGGACAGAAGCTCTAATATAGTTTCAGTGCAGCCCTCAGAAGATCTCTGAAGCTTCCATGAGCCTTTGTTGTTGTTCCAAATAGGAGCATGGTGGGTGGACTGTTGTACATGATTGGAGAATCCACTGCAAGAATAACATTAATTTCCTTCATGTTTTTTCTGTGAATCCTTTAGAATATCCATTTTCATTCCATTTATTTGAATCACCTGAACACTTCGATAAGGAAACTCCATATTTTGGATTGTGTTCTAAACTAATAAACAATGGCTGATTAAAAATATAAATAAATCTTATGGGCAATAAAAAAAAGTCCAAAATCAAATCATATCAAATAGAACAAACTGTCCAGAAATTATGTGTCAAAATTTAAGTAAATTACAAAAATATTATATGGTGTTAAAGATAAGTAATTTCTAGAATAAAGTTATTTCTTCCTTATTAGATGTAACTGAAAATTTTGAAAAATATGATATGTTAGAACTCCATGCAGGAATGCATTCTGATGAGTATATTGCTGTTTGGCATCCCCTCATCTTACCAGGATTCATGCCAGAATGGACAGATTCTATTTTAAGAGTCTAAAAAGACTTGAAAATAATATGAGAGTGTATTAGCATGAGACCAGGCATGTCACATTCTGAATTACAAGTTAATATTCCATTTTATCTCAGTATAATTTAAAATAAATATTTTCAGCTCAGATGAGACGGGAGAGAATTGACTGCCCCAAAATGAGGTAAAACCAAAATATTTTTAAATATTTGAAGAATACTCAGTGAAAATGATAATAAAGATTAAACAGCTAAAATGTAATCTTGCTGGTAACCTTTTACAGTAAATGCTACATTAAAATAAGTATTAACGAATGTCAAAGCAGCACATAGCCCTATTACACAATTCTGCAAGTTATACAAATTTAGTTCCTTATAGTTATTTCTACACATCATTAATGACAGGAATAATGTCTTTGTAATTGTGAGACAAAAATAATAGTGAAAAAATGGTTTGATATTTTCTAAGGGCTACTTATGATATATTTCTGGTAAGTAAAATGGTCTTAGCTTTTTAAAAATGACATTTTAGTAGAAGCTATTTTTGGATTATTGTTTTTTCTCTCTATTCCCTGACCTCCTTGAGGGCTGGTCCATGTGGGATTAGTTTTGGATAGCTACCATACCTGGCAGGACACTTGGAACACCATCATTGTCTGTTTATATTCAAAGAAAGTTCCAATGAATTAATAAATGGATTCTGTCATTCCTCATGTAAAAAGGTAAGATATCCTGCAACAGTAAGGAGGAGAACATAATATTTTCTAGCCTCTTTCTAAACATATTCTAAGCCTCTCAAGAGTGTAGTGACAATACTGATACTATAAATAGTCATATAGACACCACTGCACCTTTGAGGCTTATCAGAAGTACAAAAATATTGTGCTTTTTGCTGTATGTAACCTTGATAGAGGGAAACAATTAAAAAACCCCAAACAAATATTCTTACTGAGATAAATTTCTAAATTATACCCATCATAATATGAATGTAAGATTTGATTTTATATTTAGTATCTTCTTTCTCTTTCTTTCTTTCTTGCTTGCTTGCTTGCTTGCTTGCTTGCTTGCTTGCTTTCTTGCTTTCTTGCTTTCTTGTTTTCTTTCCTCTATCTAACACAGGGTCTTGCTATGTAGGCTGTCTTGAACTCACTATACAATACAGTCTGGACTCAAACTCATGGCAACCTTCCTGCCTCAGCCTCCCTAGTGTTGGAACTACAGGCATGAGCCACCATGCCTGGCTGATTTTATTATTCTCTTAAGATAATTATCTAAGATAAGTTAAATTCTGGAGCTAGCAATATACAGCAATTTAGACTAAGTGATATAGGATTAGAAATCATTTAATAACAATAAATTGTTCACAGAAAGTCCACATCAGGGAGAATTGAGGAGAATGGGGAATAAAATGGAATGTAATAAAAGAGGAAAAGTGAGGATTAAAAAACATTTTTTGGCTGACTAGAAACTCATCATGATATAGAACCTGCTAAACATTCTCACACACTTCATTAAAGTCAATCTTCATTCTTTATAGGTAAGCAGTGTTGTAATTTCTATGAATGACTGAATTTTCACACTATTTACGTATCTCTTGTTAATTTGGAAAAACCTAATAATATAATATTGGTGCAACTAAATTTTATATGCATTTATTAAGAACAAAATAAAATTTTAAGACATGGTTGATATTTTTGTATGTGGAAGTATATGTTAAAAAAATCAATGCTGGGCCGGGGATTTAGCTCAGTGGTTTCGCCACCTGCTGCGCAAGCACAAGGACCCGAGTTCGATCCCTGGTACCAAAAAAAAAAAAAAAAATCAATGCTTTTATTTCTAAATTTCAAATGAAAGATTAGGAGATTAACCAAAGCATTATTATAAAATATAGATAAATAATAGCCACTGATTTTATTCAGTGGTTCCATTTAAATTTCAACTCTTATTTCCATGATATTAAAAGTTGAATGAAAAGATTTCTAAAAATTAAGTGGGATATATCAGTTGAAAGAAATATTTATGAGTAGAATATTTTACAAATTAGGACTATATGATGTTGAGCTAGGTGAAATATAATAGAAAAATATAGTAATCAAGGATACTCTTTACAACAAACATAATGCATTAGTAGACATAGGGTCAAGTGGTGGGATACAAGCAGTGATAACTTCCAGATGAGGGATCATTTACAGTATTTTTCCACTTAGACAGGCATCATTTTCAGATGCTTCATTATGCCACTGCCTAAAGCATTTTATTGTTCTTCATACCAATCATGTGAGAAGTTGTTTTTGTATATGTTCAAAGCCAAATGATTGAAAATATCAATGCTAAATGTGTGATCTCTCTTTGTTCAGTTAAATTACCTTTAGTAGGAGTAATAATTGTATCTACCTGAGAGGATTGTTGTGAGCATTAAATGAGATAAATAATAGATATAAAGCTATTATCTCAATTACTAACACCAGATAAATCCTCAACAAATGTCTGTTGTTTATGATGCTGTTGTGTTGCTACAAAGCATGCAATAAAATTAATAATGAAAGGAAGACTTTGCACTGATGAATTTATCTTAATGCCTAATTAATGAAAAATTTATTCCTTCAATAAGCATTGTTGAGAGCATGTATTAAGCATAGCATTAATGGAGTGCCAGAATACATACTATATTGTGTCTTTTTGGAAAAAATGCCTGGCCTAGTAAGAGAAACTAGGATGCAAAATATTACCTCAAAATAATAACATAAATGTTATAATATCAGTACATACTAAAATCTGTGTAGAAATACAGAAAACATTGACCTTCAGTTGTGAGAAAGATAGAAACATCTTTATTTGACTCATGTCTTATGAGACAATAATGAGATTTCCAAAGTAGACAATGGGAAGGAAGTAGTGAAGAACAGATTGTTCTTGGCAAAGGATTCAGTCTGGGAAAAAAAAAATGAGATGTTAAGAAAGAGTTCAGTTTATGTAGACAATGGCAAATGTAATGTGCAGAAGTAGTCAGGGAAGATAGCTGTAAATCCTATTATGAAGGATCTTGGGTATGAAATTCTCCCCTGATGCCTTCCATATGCCAACAAACACAATTGTTACTTCATATAGACTGACTTTAGAAAATAATGTATATTAATAAAAATTGCATAATTAATTAAAATGTAGGGTTTCTTTTACTTCAGCAGAAAAATGGACATTAAATATAAAGGAAAGGGAGGAAAGATTCATTTAGCATTTGACAGCTTTTGACTGTCTCTCTAATTGATTAATTTGGTAGAATATTTGACAATTTAAATATAGTGGACTCTCAAGTTATGACTTGACCTATGAACAACTTGGGTTAATTAGGTTAATGGAAGATTCATCTACCTCTTGTTATCTATAGTGTGTACCCCGGTAAACATCCAGATCTCAGCTGTATTGGCTTACAACCAACTTGAGTTACAACCAGACCTCAGGAAGGGATTGAGTTCTCAAGTCAAGGGTTTACTATAGTCTATTAAGGACAAATTAAATATTTCAATACAATGAGACTTTTATTAATCTTTCTTTAAAATATATTTTACCCACATATTAAGCAATTACTACATTCTGAAAAATATCCTTTTATGGTAATATGATTTTTTTTCAATTAGTTTAAAAAAAATATTCCCTGTAGAAGCTGTGGTTTCAGATAGAAATATATTCCTCTTTTCAGGATCAGGACAAATAAAAACCATTCTCTTATGGGATTTTTGACATCCTATCACATGTAATCATTTGATTTTTGTTGTTTTTTTTCCTCAGTACTGGGGATTGAACTCAGAACTTTGCACTTGCTAGGCATGCAGGTATGGCACTGAGCAATATCCCCTGCCCTCATTTGTTGTTTTGAAAGAGATGATAAAACTGTTGAGCATCTCTTAAAACATTCATAGAAACCTTTGCAAAGTAAGCAGCCAGTGTATTTCCTTTGGAACACTTCTGTTTGCTTGGTCTCATTTGTCCTGAAACACTCACCACAGTTGATTTTACTATGAATGTTTCAGATTTAAACTTAATCATTAAGTAAACAAGCTCTATTGTGAAGCAAATCACTTCTCCTGGGACTATAATTCATGGAGCAAAACTGTAAGGGTACAGAATTCAGACAACTCAAATTTAGATTCATTTTCACATGGGAGAACCAAGTTAAATTACACAACAATGTATGTGACCTTCGTTGGCCATAACTTTGGTAGATGAGGAATGTTCCAGATGGAATGTAGAATTGTAATTCCTGTGAATACCTTAGGTGAAGAGAGTCCAAGAGTCCCTAGCATGAGGTAGGAACCTAATTTCTCGTGTTGTTTCCACAATAAATCAAGAGAATTGGCATCAACACACCCAAATGACTGAATACAATTTCATGATCACTTATATGAAAAAATCATAAAAATAAAATTATTTTAAAAATTAGTTTATTTCTCAAGATTATCTATCATTTTGCCAAATTTTTGTCTTCTGTTTTTCATGGGCTCTTTGATCTGTAATAGTAATATAATTAATTACCAGCACTTTTAAAAAACTAGATATCTAAAGACAAAGCTGATTCATTATAGCTTCGTTTCTGGAAAGACAATTCAAATTGAAAAGAAGTATATATGTTTAAATATTATGCAGCAGTGATTCAGTCTTTTTCTCAGAAATTAAAATTTACCAATTTATTAATTTCTTTTCAAATCTTACAAAATTATATTTTGGCATTCCTATTAGAGCATAGTAAAAAATGTATAAATAGTAGATAACAATTTCATTTAACACTGTAAAACCAATTTATTACTCATACAAATAAGTATTCTGGGTTTTTCAGTAATAAAATATTAAGTTTGGGGACAGTATTAGTGATATAGAAATATTAAACAGCTCAAACTATAAAAAATTTCATCCTTGTAGTCTATATATATCAATACTTTGGAAAATTTGGTCTCATTAATTTTATAAGATCAAGAGTTTTAAAAATCTTTGTATGTCTTAATTTATCACCTCTTTGCATATCAGTTTCTCAAGACTGGTCAGTTATAATTTTCTTTTTCCCCTGCATGAACAAAAAGCCCCAGCCACCAGTAGCTTGTACAGTGAGTGTTAGTAATATGCAGACCCTCTGTTATCTAATTGCAGAAAGATGAGGCTCATTGAATCTCTTCCATATTCGCAAAGAGGAAAAAATAACAATTCCTATGAAATACACTTTCTTAGTAGATAATGCTATTTTAACAGACCACTGGGATCACTTTTATAACAATGGAAACATATCGATTCATCATTTAAGCAGTTCTCCTACCTAAGTTCATTAGAGTTTAAATGCAAAATCATCTAGTTTAGAAGCTGGTGGGACTCTATGGGTATCAGTACACATGCACAAAATTCATAAAAATTAATAATGGGGCCCAGGGATTTAGCTCAGTGATTTCCCCGCCTGTTGTGTAAGTGCAAGGACCCAAATTTGATCCCCAGTACTAAAAAAAAAATTCATAATGGTCTTAAAGTTCTGACAAAATTTGATCAGTCTTTTATTTCATACTAAATATAATCCAATTAATTTCAGAATATTTTGTGTGGACTGATAGCAGAGGTTTTTTGACACTGTAGATTCTTTGTATTCAAGAATTTAACACATCGGTCAAAACAATCTCATGATCATTCACCAATGTCCATAATACACAGTATTTCCCAGTACTTGAGTAATTATGATATGTGTTTTTGGATTTTTTGTTACTTTTTAAATTATGTTTCCTGCTTTACTTCTCTCTCAGTGAAAAGTGTTTTAAAAATTGTGTCAGTTTTGCAGATAAAACATGATTATGGCTGTTAAGTACTTATTCAAAACTGGTAGTGCTTAACTAAATCTGACAACGGAGATCCCTTTTAAGTACGCACATTGTAATTATTGAAAACTCTTTACATTTGGCATTTGCTACATGAGTGCATACCCTTCACAGTGGGAGTGTTACCTGTGAATGGTGCCTGAGTACTTGTTGATAAAGCTTTGGTGGCACTTAAGCGGCTCATAGAGATTTGGGGTACAGTGACTGTGAAGTGTTTTAATGAATCATGAGATTTTTAAAAGTAGTGTTAATGCCAGACTTTATATCTGTGAAATGATTTGCATTCTCATTTTCAGATAAGAGAACTTGAACCCTAGATTAGACATATGAACCATGAATGACTACTTCAAAATGTGAAGAGAGAGTAAAATATATTTCCCAGTCTACCATTTATGTAGAGATGTTTCCAAAGGGGATTAGGCAAAGTAATAAGTACTAAAATGTTACTTTTTTTCTACGAGGTTTTATTAAAAATAGATCAAATAATTCTGATAAAAATAAATACTTTCTTGGTAGTGGTCAGGTCTGCTTTGTATTTTTGAGTAGTTAATACATGAAAAACATTCTTCTTTTGATAATAATGTGTTGCTTGTCTCTTCAGCTCTCACATTGAGTTCTGTGAGGGCAGAGACAGTTGTTTATTAATTTTTGTGTTCCCATAAAGTGCATCTACATACTAGGCAATCAATAATAATTGTTTGGTGTAGAACTAGATCCAATTTTACATTTCCAGAAGAAATTCATTTGTGATAAAAAGAAAATCCAAAGGACTTGAGGCTCAGATAATTAGAATCCCACAGAAGACTTGTTAAATGGGCACTATGGTAGCATTCAAATGGGATCTAAAATGCTCAATGCAATTTACACCCCTCATGGATAAATCTCTTTGAAGCCTCTCAAAATGAGAAACATTTATATTGGTGAAAGAGTTGAATCATTGCACCAAAATAAAGCACATTCTTAGCTAACCCCTGAGTGAAAATCTACAGATAGTGACAGATGTCTCTTCTTTCTTCTGCTGGATTTATAGTTGTACCTCGTGCTGCATTGTAGTTAGATGCAGGGGAACACCTGTACAGTGTTGTGTTAGAAAGTTGCAGCCACCTACAGGTAGCTACCAAGTTACCCATCTTTGCGAGAAAATAGATTGGAAGACTGGAGAGAATTTTAGGGAGAATAATAACTTACAAATATTCAATTTTCAGTTTAAATGTACTTAACAAATATGTAATGAAGATCCACCATTATTTGTTCAGATGAATGAAGTCATCACCAGATGTTATGAAGTTACTTAGGTAAACCATTTAGCATTCTCCCCGTTAAGTTCCTCCTTCTAAGGTTCCTCCTGCTCTGTGTGTGTTTAAGTAATGTCTTAGACATGAGAAGTCTGTTCTCTGGATTTTGAAGATCTGGAATTTTAAAACACAGATTTCTCAGCAGAGTCTAGGTTCCAAAATACTGCTTCAAGAAATAGGCATGTACAATGCATTAAATTCTATATGAAAATTAATTTGTAGGTGGAAAATACACTCTTCAATGAGTCTGTTTTTATCAATACAGTAGTAACTTTGTGCTAACTGGGTGCCAGGAAGTGTGTTTCCTGAGAGAATTTCAGGATAATCTGTCATCTTGAGTAGAATCCTTCATTTCTGAATAATAATTACCTTTAAAGTACATATAAAATAATATATGAGGCTGTGTTTTGGCAAGTTTGAATATGTATGAGATAAAATTTAAATGTATTTTGAAATGATGATGTATCCTAGGTTGATGGATAGTTGATTGTCTTTTTAGGAACAAGATTTATATAAACAGAGATTAAAACTACTACATGTCTTTTTACTTGGATGTGGAAACCAACCAGGAGAGGGATTCTACCATTGCCTCCCAGTTGTGCCCATACTACATTACCATTTAATTTCACAATTTTTTGAATAACCAAGTTAACATTTAATTTTGTATGAGGTATTTTCTAACTCCTAAAGTCTCCTGAAGACATATATTTTTTTGCTTAAATACTCTTATTGGTACATTTTAGATATACAATATGTTTACATTTATCATTGGGTGCTTGTACCTGTACATGATGTATCTTGGTTCTTATTTTTTCCCCATTACCTGTGCGCCCATCACCCCTCCACCCTTCCCCATTTACATAGACTTCATTTCCATTTTTTTTTCTTTTCTCATAATTTTTCCTTTCCATTCTTTCATTTCCCCATCTCCTCCCACCACTCCTACCCCTTTGGACATTTTCCTATTTCAAAGTATCAATTATTAGTTATTAATCCTTTTAATCCTTATTTACACTATCAATTTCTCACACTAGAGAAACTATTTGGTATTTACACGTGTGTCCTATTTATTTCACTTAAGAGTATGGCCTCAATATGCATCCATTTAGCTATAAATGACTCCAGTTTCTCATTCTTTATGGCTGAGTAGTACTCCATTTTATGAAGAAACCCCACATCTTCTTTATCCAGTTTCCAGTTGACAGGCACTTGGGCTGTTTCCAAGCTTTAGCATCCAAAAAAATGAAATATCTAGGAATCAATCTAACAAAGGAAGCAAAAGACCTCTATGCTGAAAACTATAGCGCCCTGAAAAAGGAGATCGAGGAGGATACAAGAAAATGGAAAGACATCCCTTGTTCCTGGGTAGGAAGAACCAAATAGTGAAAATGGCCATACTACCAAAACTACTATATAGATGTAATGCAATGCCAATTGAAATTCCAACAATATACTTCACAGAACTGGAGAAAACAATTCAAAAATTCATTTGGAACCAGAAGAGACCTAGAATAGCAAAAGCAATTCTGGGCAACAGAGATATGGCTGAGGGTATCACAATATCCTGAAGATATTTTTTAACTCAAGTAGGAAGTTATATCCAGGAAAAGTAAATTACATCATGAGAATAGAAGCATTTCCACATACTATGAATTATTTTTCTCAGTGATTGCTTATATTTAATATTGAAATCCATTTTATCTTTGAGCATTTAATAATTTGTCCATTTATTTTATAACTAACAAACATTATTAGAGTGATTTGTAGGAATGCTATATATTATCAAGCAACTAAATTTAGACGGACAATGTAAAATTATATTTTCAAATATAGGCTTGACTCATAGTTTTTTCTACTATTGTTTTATTTACATAGATTCAAATACATGCCAAATTTCAATAAGAATCATGAGCTTTAAATTTTTCACTATTTTCATGGTCTATTTGACTATTAGGTATTCACAATAAGAGTGTCATTTTGTATCCTGAAGATATTAATGTTATCCTACAGTTAAATAGAAGAAAATTTAAAGACTATCGAACAATTCATAGTTAAATACATTACAGATATTCACACAATGGTATATTGTATGTAGAAGGTATTTGTGACACTTTATTAATTGAGAAAATATGAAAATACATAAATATGTGTACAAACTGGTATACACACATACACTTACAACTGTGTCCAGTTTGAAATGTGTCTATGTAAAAACAATTGTAAGAAAATACATAAATATGTAAAACATCTGTCCTCTATGGATGGTAAAATTATAGGATTGTCATTCTGTGTGTGGCGCATGACTACTGCTTTCAGAATCCTAAATATTTAGTGAATTCACATTCAGGGCGAAGAATGATCTTTATAATGTCTCACTATCTCCATCTGCCCCACTTTTTCTACAGAGAAAGCAAGAAGACAGTTGTAACACCAGGACTCCACTCCCAAAACATTAAATATTTAACAAAAATTGGTTGCCAAGTAATTTATACAGAAATTTGCAGTTTACATGGCTTTAAGTACTCTTTACTTCTCACTTTGTTTTTGGCTTTGTGTGGTTAGGCTTTTAATTATGCCCATAGGAATAAATTCACTTTGTGTTAAATTTGTACTTAAATGACATGGTAAGACAATTTTCTTGGAGGCTATCAGTTCCTTATATATGTCAAAAGGCATATTTTCAGTATCATATATACTTTTTATAAAAATTTTTCACATTTATGTATGGACATAAAGTTATAATTTGACCAATATTTTAAAATTTACAAATCTCAGTTCTTTGGATCCAGATTTTTTCCTTTTTTAAATGTTCATATAGATGTACATTGACATAGATGATACATTCCATACACATTTATACAAAAAATGATTCTACATGCACTTAAAGTTCACTTGAAGAAATTTCCACAGAATATAAATAAGAAAATGAGGTTTATGAAACAGAGAAAAATATAGATTTTTGACAGTATTTTCTAGTGTAAAGGAAAATTTGGTATTAAGATTCTTCATAACAAAAAGAGTAACAGTGCCTGGGATTTAACTCAGTGGTTTCACTGCCTGTTGCACAACCACAAGGACCCAAGTATGATCCTCCATACCAAAAGAAAAAAAAAAGAATAATATATTTTATGCATATTTAGTCTGTCTACAAAAATAATTTTCACAAAATAAATTTTTACATTAGAAATCTATGTAGATTGGTGAAACTAAATAATATACTAGAAAACATTTCAATGATAATTTCTGAAATAGGCTTCATTTACTAATTTTCATAGCTACTACCAATGAGACATGTTATAATCTTATAAAAAAAATTGTCCAAGTACTTGGGAAAACTCTGTCAAAATTGAAAGCTGTGTGTTCTATTACAACTGCTAATAAAGATGAGACAACTACTAGAAAACAAGTGTGGAGGCTATCAAATATGCTTACTAGTGGAGCCTACTTTCTATTAATTCAGGAAATATGGCATTGTGCTTAAAAGCCTGGAATTTGAAACTCAACTGAATTTAAATTTTGTAGCTGTGCATACCTTTTACCTCAATAATGTCAACTTCTGTAAATTTTAATATTTCATCTATAAAATTTCTATTCCTGTGGAGTATTATAGGAATTAAATTTGAAAAGTTTACTTTAATATATTATTTATAAGTATCAATAGAATGGATAATAATAAGAAAATTCTTATTCTGAATAATAAGAAAATTATTATGCTGAAGGATTACTATAAGGAATCACAGCATTAGTATGAGTCATATTTCTAGGGATAAATGATGAAGTACACAATAGAAGCTGGTAATGCAAAGTAAAACTGACTAAATAATGCACTATAGATCACTATTGTGTGTATGGTGTGTGTGTGTGTGTGTGTGTGTGTGTGTATTTTATACTAGGAGCATTAAAAGAATTTTCTGAGGCCACCATTCCACGCACCTAGGGCAGAAAAGGTGAGCCCAGGAAAAGGCTCCCCCACCACCATTTCACGCTCCTAGGGCAGAAAAGGTGAGCCCAGGAAAAGGCTCCCCCACCACCATTTCACGCTCCTAGGGCAGAGAAGGTGAACAGCACAGGTGCCAGAAGCACACTCCCCCCCCCGTGGAAATGAGAAGACATGTAAACAAGCTTAAAAAACAGATTTCCAGACCACCTACAGCAACCCCAAATGGAAACAAGATGGAACAATCTGATACTCAACCACCTGGGCTCCTTGAACTGGCAACAAAAGAGGATCTGGAAAAATGAAATCAGAAATAATTTTTCAGATAACAGCAAAGACTGTGCCCATAGTGCAAGTCATGATCAATAAATATAGAGAGGACACAGATAAAAAATTGGAGGATCTGAGGAATAGGATGGGATCCCAACATAGGAAACAAATGGAATCCATAAAACAGATACAAATAGATTTCCAGGAGATTAAAAACTCCATCAAAAGTCTATGCATCAGAATGAACCAATGTGAGGACAGAATCTCAGATATAGAAGATAAGATTGCAATTAGTGACAAGGAAAAGAAAAATTGCTTTAAAAATGTAAGAGAACATGAGAAATCAAGCCAGCAGCTGCTAGACGATGCAAAGAAGAATAACATAAGACTGATTGGAGTCAATGGAGAAACAGAAGAGAGTACAGAGGACATAAAAAAGCTGTTCACAGAGATAATGGCAGAAAACTTCCCAAGCAAAGGAAAGAACTTGACATACAGATAAGAGAGGCATATAGGACACCAATTAGCCTTGATCAAAAAAACTCTACACATAGGCATATAATAGTTAGGATTACAGAAACCCAACAGAAGAACAAGCAGTGAGAGAAAAGAAACAAACCACACACCAAGGAAAGCCCGTCAATATCGCAGGAGACTTCTCAATGCAAACCCTCAAGGCAAGAAGAGCTTGGAGGGATGTATTTCAAGTCCTAAAGGAAAACAGCCTCCAACCCAGAGTAATGTACCCTGCAAAACTACCTTTCAAAATTGATGTAGAAATAAGATACTTTCATGATAAAGAGCACCTTAGGAACTTCATGAATACCAAACCTGCACTCCAAAAAACTTTAAACAATATCCTAGGAAAAGACAATGGTGATCACAACCACAGGAAGCCCAGCAGAATGAATCCGTTTGGTGTGCTATCCCAAGCTCCTAGGGCAGAGAAGCTGAACCGATCCCAGCACCCGGAAGGAAGCTCCCCCAGTGCCATCCCAAGCTCCTAAGGCAGAGAAGGTGAGCCGCATGGGCACCAGAAGCACTACCCCCTCCCCCCTGTAGATATGAGAAGACACGTAAAAAAGCCTCAAAAACAGACTTCTGGATCACCTACAGCAACCCCAAAGGGAAATGAGATGGAA
>NW_004624748.1:27384391-27436925 GCF_000247695.1 Heterocephalus glaber | reverse complement strand
TTAAATTAAATTAGTACATTTATAATAGGTTACAAATTTGGTTTGGTCATTATGGTTTTAGTTTGTTTTGGGCTTTACTAGCCATATTTCCTTATATACGTGATTTTTTTTACTTTTAAAGGTGTTTATATTTTCTGTGTTAAATTGCCTAAAAGAGGCTGTTTTATTTTATTTTATTTTATTTTATTTTTGGTACCAGGTGTGGAACTCAGGACCTTGCTCTTTCGAGGCAGGCATAGTGCCACTGAGCTCAATCCTTGGCCCAAGGAAGCTCATTTTCATTCATTAATTTTACTGAAATCATTTCTGAAGAAAGTATAAAATTTTACTTAACCAAATACTGTATATTCATTGTAGCATCATAAATTAACCATAATCAATACGTCTGCACTGTGTAGTTCCATTATTTATATATGCTATTTAAGTGGAAACTAATTCCAATGCTCTACAAGTGTAAATTGATATCAAAGGAAGATAAGCACACACTTTATAGATGGAGATCAAGCTGGAGAAGGAAGAAACAGGCTGCTAATTGCTAAAGGTTTGGTGGGGAGGGAAAAGAGAGATGGTGTAAGTATTCTGACATTAACCACAATGACATTTTAGTAAAAGTCAGAATTGTCTAAAAAATCCAGAAATATAACTGCATGTCCCAGGAGGTGGTGAGTTACTCCTCTGGTTTTCCTATTCTTTAAAACAGGTTGCATGTGTTGGAGATATGTATAGGGAGTTTAAGATTGATTAAATGGCAGAAATCAGTGATCTTAGAAGACAGTCCTAGGTATTACAACCCTCTAGCTCATTGCATGTGACTCTGTCCACAATCTTTATAAGGAACGATCTCAGCAGCTGGAAAACAGAGCTCCCAAATCCTGTCTTGTCTTAGCTTCAGCACATTTTTCATGATGCACTGCATGTCCTTGTTAGGACAGTATTTCCAAAGCAGCAATATGATTATATCAAGATGCTTCTCCTATCCTTCTAATCTCACATCCTACTGTTTTCCCTGCTTGCAGCACAGTGCACACTGTGACAAGTCTGACAAGACCCTTCCCTTGAAGCATTCATCACTTTTCTACCTGCTCTGTATGCTCCTATTTCAGCCATAATGGACTACATGATATTTCCTAAACTTGTCATAATCTCTAAAACTTAGTATTTTTATTATTTTTATTCTTCTTCTTTACTGTACATTAGGCAAATTCAAAAGGATTCTTCAGTACATTCATAGAATGTTCTCTCTCTGCAAAGCATGTACAATCACTTTTCAGGCAGAATATGCCCTTCTTTTTAGAGCCCATTAATACTCTATGTGTGTTTTCTTTAAAGCACTTGTCACCAGACAGGGTCCAAA
The DNA here is from genome assembly GCF_000247695.1 of Heterocephalus glaber. The sequence continues at coordinate 27,435,571 of NW_004624748.1, read as the reverse complement.
GAGTTTCCTAAAGCTGAGATAAGGAACCTAACCCATTTTGCCTGTAAAAATAAGTTTGCAGGTTTGCTGACTTCCGTTTCAGAAAAAGAAATTTTGGAACTAGTCAGTAAGAGACACAGGAAGGGTTTATTAGGCAGAATTTGAAATTTACACACTCACAGAAATAGAGAGCGGTGTCCTATTTTCTGGAAATGGGAACATGGATGCTTCTCATGAGGGGATGAAAACACATGGGAAATGTGGCCCAATCCCTCAGAAAGATACAAGTGTAAACCCAGTTTTCTTTTTTATTAAGATAGATAATTTAATCATTCTTTGAATCTTCCCTTCCATGCTGCTCTTTATCTTAGGACCAGATTTCTGGTCTTTACTTTCTCAGTTAAGCCAACTTATGGATTTTCAGTATTTCTAAGGAATTTGGTGTGGGATGGGTCTAGAAGGATGGGAGCCTAAATTCAACCAAGGGAATGCTGATATGGATTTCCCAGAGTAACTTCAACTGGGTCCTGAAATTTTCAGTTTTTTAAAAACTAGAATTTCTATTTATGAATTGCTTATCTCTTTCCTGTTTTGTATTTCTTCTATGTTACTTCACAAGGATTACTATCTTTATATCGCTATTTAAATATGAGCTTTTGGAGACTAAAACATTATTTTTCACTGCATTAATCCAATTTTAAGAGGGATCTTGTTTATATTTACTAAGTTCTCAGTAAATATAGTGCAGTAATAAGTCAATTTATCATTCAAAGTAGTTGTACTCATCTTCATGTCCTTTGTTAATAGGATTTTACATAAGCAATTATTATTGGTGTAATGTTTGAAACACTTCAATGTGTGTGAGAAGCACACACACAATCAAAATAGTTGTGTAGATTAAAGTGTAATTTCTTTTAACATTAAGTCAAATGCACCCTTGGGTAATAATTGCATGCTCACCAAATAAAGAGAAGGTTGAGTATAAATGGAACTTTTGATAGTTTCCTAGCAGTAACGTGTATACTTATGGGTAGAAAGCAGGAATGTCTGTGGATAAATAAAAAATCACAGTCAATTAGTTTCTTTTGGAAAATAAATAGAAATAGAAAGAAGTAAGATGGTTTTTAAATGTGATGGTTTTCAAAGGATCTTCTAAGTATGTTTTATTTCATTTTGTTCTCTCTACATATCTAATCAGCCATTCACCCATCCACCCATTTTTTAACTCTAATTATGATATTTACATTGAAAATTGATGAATGAATATTGGAAACCTCTCATATAATTTAAAACAATACACAATACAATATAACTACGTGTCTTTTTCCATTACTATATCACCATGAAATGACTATGTCAAGAAACATTCTACACTCAAGGAAGCAGATTTTTATGTACAAATAAATGCATATTATACCTTTTGCTTGCTTTTTAAAATGAAAAATGTATGAGAAGTTTACACAAAACCAGTATATTTTTTATTGAGGTCATTATTTTTTGTTTGTTTGTTTGCTTTTTGGTACCGGGGATTGAACTCAGGACCTTGTGCTTGCGAGGCAAGCGAGGTGCCACTGAGGTAAATCCCCGGCCCAGAGGTCATTATTTTTAATCAGTTGAACAATATTCTTTTATATGGCTGGGACTGTAATAACTCTACTTTTTTTTGTTAATTAAAATTAAGTTTGTTTTCTGTCTGCTCTTCCAAAAAATACTGCATGGAACATCTGTAGAAATATATATTTGCATGTTTATGTGAAGTTTGTTGATTTTAATTCAAGACATCAAATTTCTAATTTTATACTTAGCACAATTTCTTGGTGAATATTTTCCAATATTTTCAATTTTTAGAAAACATTGATTATTATAATTTACTTTGTTCTGCATTGTTATTACCAACATATATAAGAAATTGATAACAGTATACAAAACTTCTGATATTAGTTATATTGCTGAGCATAATTTTTCTTTTATACCTTTTAATTATATTCTTGGGCTTTAAATATGTATAATCTTCAAATAGTAACTTTGCCTTAAGGCTTTTGAACTTTATTTTTAATTTTCGTATTCATGGTTTAATGAAACCATGTTATCATTCCATTTGTTTCCTCATTTCAGTGGATAGGCATGCCAAAACAATATTAAATAAAAGTTATTAGTATGAAAGTTCAGCTTCTTTGGTTTATATCTCATGTTGTGTACAGTTAACAGCATTGTATGATAACTGATACAGATTTCATTTTTTACCTATAGCTTTAATAGAACTTTTTCTTGCAGCGTAAGAAAGTTTCCTTTTAATTCTAATTTGATGAAAATACTTAAAAATTATATAAATATATGTGTGTGAGTATGTGTATTTAGGATTCTGCTAAACACTTTTTTGAGGAAATATTGCAATAACAATGTATTTTTAAATTCTAATGATGCTGATATTCATTCAGTGATTTTTCTCCTTTTTATCTAACCTACCTTTTCATGGAATAAACTCAAGTATGTTATCACGTATTATTTTTCATAGCTATTAAAGGGTTTTTTTTGCTCATATTTTATTTAGAATCATGCAGTATCATGAGTGTATTAAGATATTAGCTCAATATTTTCATGCTATTGTGTTAACTCCTTACATTCTGAAGCATTTGGTTATATTAATTTTGCTTTTTGCATCCTTTTAACAATATTTTATCATGAACAGAATCTGTATTGTGTAGCTTATTTAATTCCTAAGCATGCCTATGTGTTTCTACTCACTGTTTTCTTGATCACCAAAAACTTTTTTTCAGTCTCACTAGAAGCTTGTCAATTTATATTAAATGCTCAAAGAAATAAATTTGGCTTTGATGATAGCAACCATATATTTGATTTCTGTTTTATTACTTTCTACTCTTGACTGTTTTCTCCCAATTTCTTTGTTTGAATGGTCTTTATTAATTTCCTTTATGCTCAGTTCAGTTCATTATCTCTCTCTTCTAATATAAGAAATAAAGAAGAAATGAGCATGTAGAAAATATTTAAGTTATGTGGGCCACATGGATATTACATGGAGTATCTTTTTATTAAATCCTTAAAAAATGGTCAAAACTATTATCATATAGGCAAACGGTAATGGGCTGGATTTGGCCATTAAGACATATTTTACTGACTCTTGATTATGTCTAAATTTCCATGTAACATAGGCTTAGCTTGTAAGTTTTGAGGTATATTTAATTTTGAAATATTCCCATTTCTAGTAGGATTATGATTCTGATTCTTTAGCATCTGGATTTTTCCCCAAATTTCCTAACATATAAAACTCAATTGTGAGAAAATGGGTATCTTTTCTCTGTAGAAAATATTTGCAAGAAGACAAGTCACAATAAGATTTGCTTGATGAACTTTAAATGTCACAACTGCTTAAGAGAAATTCATCATCTAACATCTAAAATAGCCATCTATCTCAACATAGAAGATTTCTCACAAAGGGGACAGGAATATTGGGAAAAGAGTACAGTATATGGGGAAAAGCTTTCCCCATTAGTGCTTTAGAAATAATTTCTGATATTGCTTTAATTTTGTTGTTAATGCATTACCAATTGGACAATAGCTCTAAACATCTCTTTGTTTGTTTTGGCTGTACTCTTTTATATTTCCTCCATTTTAATAGGATTGCTGATAGCTCCCTTAAGGACATGTCCATATACCATGTCTGTTTGGTTAGGATCTAAAACTTTTATTCACACAGTAATTCAGTAATAAAAAATAGAAGACAAATTAACTTACAGTTTTATGATAAAATAGATGGTACTGAATTGTTACAGATACTTAAATTAATGATGATAATAAGACAATATTAGTAAGTAGTCATTGTGTTTCAAAGACAATTCCAAGTACTTTTTAAATTCCAGTTAGGTACCCTTACATCCCAAATTTATAGAGTAGGAAAATGGCACTAGGGAATTAAATAACTTTCTTTTCTAATACAGGTATATGTTTGAGCTAAAAAGTCAAGCCTGAATATTCTGAATATAAAGACTGTACAACTTAATGTATGGTGAAAGCCACTGACTCATTATTATTTCTGAAGGCAATTTTATAAATAGAAATTCTTCAACATTATTCAGATGTAATAAGTGTTTTCATTTAAAATACTTATTTAGACTCAGTAGCAAGTTGTACTAAATAATTTCAAAATGAGTCATTGAATTTTAAATCTGTATTTATGTTTGTTGTGTTTTATCACTTCAAAATCAATAACTATGAAGCTTCATTTAGGAAAAAATAGTATGTTTCCTCTATGTGGCTACTGCAACCGTTTATGAATAAAGTGCAACTCATCTGACCACTGAGTTTCCTCGTTTTTAGATGGCTTTTCAATTGATTTTATTTACTTTCAAAGTGACATTTCAACAGAGGTATCCACTCTCATTTCCACTCTCCTCTGACATCTCTGTGACTTCAAGTGCAAGAAGCTGCTTGCCAAAGACTTGCTAGATTGATGTTGAGCGAAAAGAAAAAAAAAATCTGCAGATAGCAGATGTTTCTTTTCTTCTTGTTGTGCCTTTTACTTTGAGAAACTGACACTGCTTAAAAACAGATTTCAGATATTCTGTCTTTTTGGCAGCAAGAGTGAACATGTTGCCCAACTGAAAGAAGTGTAAGTATTGTCTAAACAGGCAAATTGTAATTGGGTAGAAGAATGAATAAACTTTCAGTAATATTTCACTTTTTTCTCCTTTGAGTAAGATTTAAAAACTCCTAAATTAACTGAATGAGTAACTCAGTTATCCATTTTATCTTGATATTTTTTTAGATATGGGTAAAAATCTAATATTTCAACTGATACATTTATTTTCATTCCTATTTAATATGTGACACATGAAAATCATTTCAAACCGTAGGTTCTTGTATAGTTATTTTGCATACCCATGGTTATAGATTAATCATTTACTGCATGCTAAATCACACACACATACACACACACACACACATAATTTTTACTACCAAACATGTTTCAGTTAGCAAATAGTCTCCAACAATTTTTTTTACAATGAACTCTCTTCCTGAGTATTCTAATAGGAATAAATGATTTTCCTATGGAAAAACAAATTAGAAAAAGACAGCTGTGCTTCTAGGCTAAGTATAAACATATCCAGAGCCTTCAACAAATAAATGTGGGTTGGCTTAAAGGCCCTACTTTAGTCTTTCCTAGTATATTTGGGCAGGACACTATGCAACTATCTTCTATAGCCCTGCATATTGGCTAAGAATCGACCCGAAGATTTTTCAAAATTTTCTGATTTTGAACACATCCCATTTTCTGTCTACTCCTAGATTGAGAAAATGAGTTTAAAGTTATGGATTTGAAAACCATTGAGAATGCAAGCCCAGTATTCAGAAATTGATAATTTTCTTAACGTGTCTATCTGGATCTTCCTTCAGCTTCCACAGCCTTTCAAACTTCACAGATAAAAAGGGTTATATTTAATTAAAGAAGTTGCATTTAGGTCATCATTAAAGTCACAATGTTTCTTCTGTGTGTAAGAAAAGTCTCTTCTCTGCCTCTGCCATACCATGTGTAATGTAAGTAATGAAGATACAACATTAATTAACAAAAACATTGGTATTAGTTTTTTTCTTCTATTATTTATTATTAATTCTCTTAGGGTACCCAGAAGCAATATAGTGATTTCATTTATTTAGCAGGGAGAATCCAGGCAAGTAAAAGTATAATATGAAATTTTTAGATGTATACCCTCACAAAAGTTTTCACTCCTTCAGAATAGAAAACTATTTTTGGGAAAAAATGGGTTTTATTTTTTCATATCTGAGCTCAGAATCTTATTGGAAATATGAGATAAAATCACCAAATATTTATATTCAGTTAGATAAGGGTGTGAGATTTAGTGACCCTGCATATGATCCAGTGACAAGAAGGTATTGAAATTTAGGGACATAAAATTTCACTAAAGAAAAGACAGGTTTGGTAATGAAGAAAAGTCTAGGTTGGTAATTTAATTTAAAAATATTTCAAGTAACTTCAACAAAGAAATATTTACAGCGAAATGTTTAAAGTATCTACTGCTTGATTATCTTGATAGGATTTAAACTTTAAAGAAAAATGACTGAGTATGTAAGAAATGGGGGAAATTGATTTCTCAGACTAAGATGTGTTTAAATAGTTGTGTTCTGGAGAAGGGAATCATAGTGTTATACCATTAGTTGACAAATCATGCATGATACCCTGCTGCTTCAATATCAAATGTTACAAGATACTGAAATACAACAGCAGAAAAAAATTTCTCAGACAGCCAAAGTGTTCCTCTTCTTGGTGAGTGAAAACAGAAGAGAACCTAATTTTAGATTCAATAACACAATCTTTGTGTGTGTGTGTGTGGTTGTGGTTCTAGTTCTAATAATACGTTAAGAAGAGCTTTCAATAGGGAAATACCATATTTCCTGCTAATGAGGCAGGTAATGACAAAGGTGATTATTCAATTCTTTAAAAAGAAGAAAAAATGTGACTATATTTGCCTCAGACAAATGAAACAGTCATACCAGACACATACAACTATCATTATTGGTATAAATTGCTGGGTTCTTTATCAAACTGTTCCATAGGGGCACAAAACATCATGTCACTATTACAACATTAAATATAGAGTACATTTATAATATAATACAGTGAATACTACAAAAATGACATTTATTTCTCTATTAACAGCATTATAGCTGGGGCCCATGCACCAGAGTGCAATTCAAGCTACTTGGGAGACTGAGGGATGAGGACCAGAAGTTCAAGGCAAGCCTGGGCAACTTAGTGACTTAGCCAGACCCTGTCTCAAAAAACAAAAACAAAACTGAAAATAAAACAAAATATTTGAACTTTTCCTACTTCTTGTTTATGTCTTTTTTATTTTAATCTCTCCCAATGTATATATGTATGTGTGTATGTATATATGTACATACACACATATATGCATATATACACACTATACACATATATATACACTATATATATACATATATATAGTGTTTCTCATGTAAGATAAACCATGAACTATTTAAGTTTGTGTGTTTGACTTATATTCCATTGTTTCAAAAATATTTTCATATATATGCTAACTTAATTAATTTACATTACTAGTATATATTGGTTCATTGAAAAGAAAGATTTGTGTTATTATATGTTTATTACTTCTTTGCAAAAATCTTTTGGCTCTATATCTTATACTCTGGGTAATTACTTTGAAGATGAAAATACACAGTGTGTCAACTATTTTTATTCTCTCATTAGTTATGAAATTTTTTGTATTTTTATTTATTTTTCATAAATAAAAAAGAAAACAAAACAAAACAGACCAAAAATAATGACAACAAAAACTAAAATACTTGGGATATGATTCAGTATGAGACCTTGGGTTCTACTTCCAGTACCTCAAGATAAATAAATGAATAGGCATTTGGATTAAGGCCTTTCCATTATTGTGCTTCTTCCATCCTTATTCCTTATGTCTCTATCTGACAAAAAACCCCAAAAGAATGAAATATAAAAACAAGAAAAACAAACACACAAAAATAAATAAATTGAAGATAAATTGGGTTTTAATTGTTGACTTTTTCCAAAAAAAAATCTATTACAAATTAATTAAAAGTAAAATGATGAAACATTTGTGGAACTCTTTTTTAATTTGGGGTGGTAATTAGTAAAAGAGATATTCATACACAATTTTATATATTATTAGATTATAAATTTAAGCCTGACACCAAAATACTAAATATGTTTCAAAAGTATTATATGAACTTTATGTGTTTATATGAGTATGTGTGTATGCATGTTTGTTTATTTACATTACAGTTCTTAACCCTTACTGCCTTGATGTGTTGAATAACAAATTATGCAAGTGATCAGTTTAATCCTTTTAAGCTTTAAAAATGACAAGTTTCTTGTATCTCACATTTTATTTATCACTTATAACAGTTTACAAGATGTCAATATATCTTTAATATTATAATCTAAAGTATTTCATTTAGAAATATTCCAATGAAATAGTCCATTGCTGTGTACATAAAAATAAGTTGAGATTTTGATGGACAAAATTCTCATTGTTTGAGAATTAAAATATTATGTAGCTTTGATCTAAACTCATGTTATCTGAAAGTAATCCTCAGACTTTATAAAATGTTATAAAAATTACTTTCACATGCAACCTAGCAAATAAAATCTACTTACAAAATAACATGAATTGCTGAGGAAACCAAGCTGTAGTTTGCTGAAATTAAAAATGTATATCATTAAAGAAAGAAAATTCATAGAAAAATAAAGATTTTTTTCTTTCATAAAATAGAAATTGAAAAAAATAGAAATCTCATTAAGCAAATATGACACAAAATACAGACACTGAAAAAATACAGATATCAAAAGGGTAAGCTGAAAGTACATATGCTTAAAAGTATAGCATTTATAGAAAAGTGTATTATATGTCCTTAATTATTTGTATATAGTTGGTGTACAATTTATGTTGGATGACCGATTGAGTAAACTAATTAAATAAAAAACTGACACATCCACAGCTAGCAAACATCACACATAACCATTGCCGAAACTACAAGGTAGATAGTTGTTTTCGTGGAGGCTGAAACTAGAACAGAAAATGCTGAAATATGAATGAAAAATATGTCACTGGGAAATGAGAAATAAAAAAGAGAAATTATGTTTAGTAACTAGTGGCCTTATATAATTAAATGTTTTTGGTATGGCATTTTGAAAATGCCAAGGAAAAGTTTCCTCTGGAGAAACTGATGTCTCAAAAACAAAGGATTAAAAACATTAAAATATATTTGCCCTCAAATTTCTTCTAAATTTAATATTTCCATAGTAACATGCCGCGGGCGGAGCCTGAACATGGGCCTTCCTCTCTACTCCCTTCTCCTCCGTAGACTAGTCAAACAGAAACAGTCTGTAGACCCTGGATGGCACAGCCCCAGGACACAGTTCCATTCCTGTGCATGCCCCGATCATGAAACAATCACACTGTGTTCCGCTTAAACCACATAGGCCACCTAGCACTATTTGCCCCGCCTTCTCTTCCTGGTTGCCTTCCACTATAAATAAAGAGCGCATGCGACTACAGGTGGCCATTAGCTCCTGACAAGCTATGGTTCCACCTGGTCCCAGCTTTCAAGCATAATGTTGGTATGTATCTTTCTTTCTTGTTATTTTTCAATTTTCTTTATCTTCCACCGCCCTTCCCAGCTTTGGACCCTACGCTGTGCGGGTCGTGGCAGTAACACACTCATACACACAAGAACCTCTTTTTTTATTTTGGTACTGGGGATGGAACTCGGGTCCTTGCGGTTGTGTAGCAGGCGTCGAAACCACTGAGCTAAATCCCTGGCCCCATAAGAACCTCTTTTTAATATCTATGCATACAATAAACTAGAAACTGCATTTTAAAATGATACAATGTGAAATAGCAAAAACAAAGCGAATAAACACAACTTTTTGACATTTCTAGGAATTAAAGTTCTAGACTAATGGAGAAAATATTTTAAATTTAAAACTAAAAAAATTCTGAATAAATAGATATTCCTAACTGTCAAATGTTAGTTTGCAGTGTAATGCTGTCAATCTTTTCTAATATATAAAGTTTAATTAGTTTCAATCAAAATTCTGTTCGGATATTTTAGGAACTCAATAGACTCATTCTATATTTAATAGCTACATAATTTTTAAGGAATAATTTTATTCACCAATTATTAGACAAATTTCAAAGCCAGATGAATCAAAATTAATTGATTGATGCAATTGCATAAGTTGCGGAGATGAATTGCACAATACCTCAAGATCTGAATTAGATAGGCACAGAATCTTACATTATAAAGGAAAGGATAGGTTTCTGTTAAAGTTGTTGGAGAAACTGGTTCATGTATGCAGAATTTGAAAAATAGATTACAAGATAACATTGTTATAAGAGATTGTATTAGTCTATTTTCTGCTATTTTATAACAAAGATACCTGAAAGTGTTAATCAGCTTCTGGTTGCTATCATGAAATACCTGAAAAAAACAACTTATAAAAAGGAAAAATTTATTTTTGCTCATTATTTCAGCGGTTATAGATCATGTTGAGTGGGATCTTGTTTTGGGGACTGTGGCAACACAGACCATCACAGCAGGGGAGAAGCAGTGGAGCAAAGCTGCTCAATTCATGCCTTCCGGGAAGTAGAGCTAGAAAGAGACAGAGGAAAGAGGCAGTGCTTCATTAAACCTTCAAGAACACTCTCCAAATGACCCAAATTCCTCCTATCATGGCCCATCTCTTAAATGTTCCACTGGTACCCCAAAACATCATAGCATGACAACAGAACCTTAAGAATATTGGCATTTAGATATATTTATGATCCAAACTGTAATAATGAGGCTGGATGTTTTATAAAGAAAAGAAGTTTGTTTAGCTCACAGTTTTTGATATTTAAGAGCATGGTGCCAGCATGCTAATGAGGGCCTTCTGGCTGCATCACAGCTTAACAGATGGCACCATAGTGGGAGTGGGCACAAGAGGTGGGCATCACATGTTGAAACAGAAAGCTAAAGAGTCAGAGATCAGGCTTTTTTTCCTTTTAATAATAACTTATTCTCATGGGAACTAAGTGTGATCCCCAAGAACTATATTAATCACTTCTTATTGTGATACCCAAATGACTTAAAAACATTGCACTAGGCTCCCCCTTTTAAAAGTTTTCCCACCTCTTAGCATCATCATCTGGAGGACTAAGCATATGAAACTTTGGAAAACATACTCATACCATATCAAAACCACAGCAGAAGTAGACTAGAGATTGATTAAAACTAAAATGTGAAAGGTGAAATTGTTAACAGCAGTTAATTTAAGGAATAATATTTGTAGCAGACCAGTAAGGAAAGACTTCGTAAAAGGTGCTGAATAATTAAATTTTATTACATTAAATTTAAGAATTTTGGCTTTAAAATGATTCACTAGTGTATAACGTGGTGATAATTACACAGATAAGCACACTTTCAGAATTTAACAAACTACATTATAATATTTATATACTGTACCACATGTAAATTATGCTTCTATATACATGATTTTTGGAATTTACATCACAAATGAGAGAAATAATATTTGCAGTTTCATAGGGTGATAACAGGGAAATAACTAGACTATGCCTGAAATTCCTGCAAATCTCCTACAACCAAGATAACAAAAGAAACAGAAATATAATAGAAAAATAGGCAAGATGAAATACAGAAGATGAAACACAAAGGACTCAAACATACTGAGCATATGGTAACAATTATCACTAATTAAACTAAGTAAATTAAATTGCAGTAATAAATTACTTTATATCCATCAGATTTATAAAACATTTTGGCAAATTTTAGCATAAACTCATGTACATTTCTAAAAGTATTACATCTGAATCAAAGTTTCTGATAAATGGGTACCACATTACTTGACAGTTATAAATTTCTGCTCCTGGCCATAAGTAATTCAGTACATAAAAATATTTACATACATCCATAACACATTTAAAAGATATTCGTTGCAGTATTCTTTGATGTGGAAGTGAGCTGGAAGCCATCTACATGTCACTCGAGGAAAAGACAATCAAAATGTGCTGAATGTAATATGTTATAACTGTTAAGCAAGAAACAAAAACCCCTACCCATATATATAAATATAATGACATAAATAAATATAATACTGATTTTAAAGTATTTTTAACAATTAGGTAAATTTCAAAAACAGAAAATTTGACATTTTTCTAGATTGCATATAAATAAAATATAAATATCAGTATGTACAAATAAAAGAACAGTATAAGATGCATGAGATTGATTGCCAATTGTATGACAAGTAGAATGGAAATGTGAAATGAAGAGAGAGGGAAATAAATGTGATAGAAAGATAGATAAATAGATAGACCTTTTAAAGTAATTGATGATAGATTGCTATAAAAATAATTGAACATTCTGTAATTTAGAGAAAACATATATAAAAAAACAAAGTTGATAATCATGGGTTCTTCAAGACCCTCAATGACACTTGCCTATTGGTGTTCACATACCTGTGTTGTCTCCTTCCATTTTGAATCAATTTTGGTTTTTATGATCAATAAAATATGGTGAAACTGACTTGAAATATTTCTGGTCATTGGAACGGGACTCATGAAACTACTTATCTTTCACCTTAGATTTAATACCTTAGCATATCCCTTAACACTGGATCCTTAGAAATTTTACTGACATAAAAGTGCCTTGAATTTTAGTCAATTTCCCACCCTCTGACATATAAATGTTTTATTTAAAGTGTCATAGCATTTCTGTTTCTTGCTTATGAAGTCTAATCAATATAATCAATGAAAAGGATGAGTCTGTTACCTTGAGAAACAAAGGTGCTCAAGTTTCCTGTGAACCACATTATGACACAGGCACATAGAGCTCTACAGTTGATATGTACATATGACATAATACAGTGAAGGTGTATTGCTTGGCAGCGGAAAGCAAACTGCTTGTGCTGGAATGTATGGACAGGAGTGGAGAAAAAGACATTTTCCATGTCACTAATTGCATGCTCATTCCCAGGGGATTTGTTAATTTTCTCAAACAATGAAACTACATCTGATACAACAGCTGTAATCGAAGTTACCACCTGTTTAAACTTTCAATAACCCCTTGTCATTCTCCAAGATGGATCTGTTTTCTGCACAGAAGCAATAGGTTATTTGGATGGGAATATGGTAGGAATCACTACCCCTACATCTTTCAAGTCACTGGTGGCAGCACTAATCTCTGCTATCCCTGTGGGAATGCAGGGTTCATTTTGGCTTACTATTTTTGCAGATCTAAATAATTTTGATATCTTCTGCTTAGCCTTTTCCACCGACATATACCTCATTCCACAAGAAAGGAAAATAATGTAGAGATTTTAATAGTTGTTGAACAAATCTACTCTTAATATGTATGCCAGAATTGGAAAAATACCTACCCAATGAATTCAGAGCCACACTGGGTCCACTTTGAGATGAATATGAACTAAAACTCCGTAAGCTACTTCTCTGGCTGGTGGGTCACAGTGAGGTTTTAGGTTTGCTAGAAGTAATGTAAGTTCCATCGGTTCCTGAAAGGTCTGAGAATTCTCCTTTTTTTGAATCACAGTTACCTTCATAGCAAACTATAGATCTTTTTTGGAAACGGCGGAGAAAAAGTGGTGGTATAAATTTTCAGTACTGTGCCAAAGTTCTTTTCTAACTCGACCCAGCTTCCCTTCATTTAAATGGTATGGGTCTGAAAATTGGTCTAACCTATATAGGGAGAAAAGGGGGTCATTTCATTCTTCCTTTGTGTCTTCCTTTATTCAGGCTCTCAATGAGTTGAATCATGTTCACCCACATTGCGGTGGGCACTCCACTTTATTGAGTCCAAAAATTCAGATGTTAATTTCATCCAGAAACATGCTCATGGACACACCCAGATATATGTATAAACAGAATGACTGATCCAGGCAAGTGCATGCATAAAATTGTTTTCAGAGTACATGACCCACTTCTAGCCAATCAGAGGTGAGGGAGAAGAAGGATGTTGTGGACACGTAGGAAATTTGTCTAATAGAAACTTTAAAACTACACAAAGAAAAGATTTTAGATTTTAATTTGCCACTGCTGCCCTTTTACAGAGAGTAAGGCTAGTTAAAAAGATGCTAAAAGTTTCTAGAGCCACCTACCAGAAACTGTTAAAGCTATCACCCACCTGCTCATGGTAGCATTTAGCAGAAGGATGGGGATATCTTGGGAAATCAATGGTTTTTCTAAATCACAAAAGCAACCGGACTATCAACATCAGAAATTAAGTAAACAACAAATGTTCTTATGACTTAAGCCAATTTTAATTATGCACTCCCTTATGTGTAGTCAAATGCTCTACAAAAATATCTAATAATAATACTTGCATATTAAGAAAAACTAAAAATTGGTTTTTGGTCCTTATGAATTATATTTTGAAAACAACCTGTCTAAAAAGCAATGCTGTCTGTGAAGAAGAGAACATAAAGTGATTTAAGATACACAGTATGAAATGTCTTAAGATAAATAAAAATCATTGACAAAGTACACATTTAACCATAAATATTCAAGAACTATCTATTTTGAGCAAAACTATTCTTTATTTACTGGACACAGTGTGTTGAGCAAGGAGATAGACAAAAATCATATTAAAATTATATTTTGTTACATTTTTCATAGTGATATATTCTATATAGAAAACATAAGTAAAATATACGTAAAAGTACTAAACAAAACTAAGCAGCAAAGTTAAATTTTTTTGAAAATTAAATGAAGATTAAAAATATTTTAAATAGCTAGCAAATTTATATGATTTTGGTTATGTATTTTTTTTTCCAGTACCCAGGATTGAACTCAGGACCTTGCACTTGCGAGGCAGGCATGGTGCCACTAAGCTAAATCCTGGCCCTAATTTTGGTAATTTAAATATTATAGTTACTGTATTACAGCACCTCATTTCATTGTTACTCTTGCATCAAACATTTGATAGAATGTTAATGTCATTTCAGAGTTTAAGTCCTTATGCAGTTCACTATTTGAACCTATAATAAATGTCATTATGATACATATCTAAAAAAAGCAACAAAATACTAATGCTATAAATAAGCATAGCACTGAACTCAGTCAAATCATCTCAAAGTATATGGTGTAGAGCGTACCTTTAAACACATTGTTAATGTATTAAAATCCTTAAGAATAATAACCAATAATAAAATTAACTTTGAAACATTAACGTTAAGAGCAAAAGTATGAATTAGGCCACAACCATCAATCCTTGCATTGGATATTGTGGTAGATTAATTAATGGTCTATATAACTGGGGCCACCCAGCTGGACTGAGTCAGCATGGTTCTGGACATGGAAGGATTGTTGCCAATGGCATAAAAGGAGAAAGGAAAAAAAATATTTTAAAAAATGGAGAATGGGAGGGGAGGATTGAGTTTTGTTGTGGCTAGTTTTCCTGATGTGAACTTGGCTGCTCTCATTGGGGGAGGAGCTCATGTCCTTGCTGTCACCAGGGATAGCTGCTGTTCTCCTCCAGGGAGCTCTGCTCTTGGCTTTGAGGGCCACTTCCTGTGCACTTCCAGTGCAGACCCCTCAGCCTTCTGGCACTGATCCTTCAACACACTGCCACAGACTTTCTAGCTTCCACCACTGACTCCTGGGCCTTCCAGATGCAGATCTTTGATTTGGACGCATGAGACATTCCCATGACATTCCCCAGGCCTTCAGCTGGATTCTTTGAGTCTCTAGCCTGTGAACAGATCTCTTACACTCTTCTGCGTTTGACTTTTTGGGTGAATATTATAAACTAATCCTATAAAGGTATGTGTGCTGTATTAAATATGTTCTCTTGCAAACCCTGACTACAACAGATACTAAGTTTGAGAATATTAGTTTATTAGTAATCATACGTATTCACTTTAGTGATCTATTTTCTAATACCATTAAATGCAGCACTAAAATACACTAAATATGATATACATAATAATTACAAGAGGATATCAAAATGATGCAAAGTAATACATGTATTTTACTCTAAGCCTGAATTAATTTTCATGAACAACCACGAGATGTCACATTTAGCTTATTTACTATTCCAATAATAATACTTGATTGGTTTCTCTTTTGGGATTGGAGTAAAAGTTACCCAATTCATAAGATAATTAAGGTAGACAAGTGTCCCCCACTGACTCTCCCTGCTAATTTTCGGCTTTTTTGAAGGAGGAGAAAAAAGTGGCCGCCCTCAGGGCATCTAATACAGACCAGCCATAGAGCTGGATGATTGCATCTGAATCTATTTTCAGTTAGTCCTTGAATATACTTTTATGCCTTCTCTCAGTACTTCCTTTACTATGACTGTCTTTTTCCTTGCCCATTGATAATCACCTTTTTATCTTTGTAAAGTCGACTCACAGATCATTTCTATCAGTCTTTCACTAATTTTTAGCAAAATTCACTGTCCTCCCCGCTCCGCCCCACAGCTCTTTGCTCGCTTTGCAGTACGATCTTTGATACTCTGTCTGGAAATTTTATCGTGCTTTGAATGGTACGGTATTGCTTTATTTATGTGGAGCCTACAAATTTCCCTAATCCCTCAAAACAAATGAGTAAACTTCCAATTCTTACATCTCCCAGAAAATATTTCACAGAAAAATTAAATCTCAGGTGAATACTCTAAATTTTCTGCTAACAGTGAAAACTCCCTGTCTGCTTCCATACTTATTCAGTTTTCTTTGTTTTTTACAAAACTAAGAACCGGTCTTGTTAATTCTACAAGGTCCATCTATATATGCATCCTGGCTCCATGGCCTCATACTTCTTAGGAACTATATATATATATAAAACTTTTTCCCACTTCGTTATTTTAACTTTTTATCATTGTGTTCATCATTTACATATGTTCTTTCACAGGCAAATTGGTACCAATGAATATTGTGTTTTTGTGGTTACTTTATTTGACTTCTAATAGGTATTCAGAATTTTTTTTTCTTTTTTTTTGGTACCGGGGATCAAACTCAGGTCCTTGCCCTTTCGAGGCAGGCAGCACAACCACTGAGCTAAATCCCCTGCCTTGGTATTCAGTATTTTAAATGTTCCTGTTTCTTGAAAGAGCTTGAAAGAGGAAATATTTTGCAGCAAGCTATGAGCTTCTATAGACTAAGATACAATGATCACCTATTCTTTTATTTATATTTTGGTAGATTTTATTTTATTATACACATAATATTTTCTAGAAAATTCATTTTGACATAATACAGACTAAATTTTTTTAGAATAAACCCAAATTACTCTTGGTTCCACTAATTACAAAAATGTGTGGAGTATGTATTATGAATTTAATTACATTTTCTGTTTGCTTTCTAATTAAATTTAATTGTTAAACTGATACATAGTGTCTTGGTCACTTTCTTGTCTCTAGGTCACAGCACCAAGTACTCACAATTTAAAAGAGGAAAGGTTTATTTTGGTTCATGTTTTAAGTTCTAGTAGGCATAGTAGAAGGTTCTGGGTAGAGGAAAGCTGCTCATACCCTGGCAACCAGGAAGCAGAGGGTCAAGTGAGGAGCCAGGGAGGAATGTATACCTTTCCAGCTCTTCCTCATCACTGTCCACCCCTTCCTAGTAGACTCCACCTTCTAACAGCAAGTATTCTGTGATGACCCTGTAACTCAAGCTCCTTCCAAATACATGAGGCTTTGGGGCCCATTGTACATCTAAACCATAACATATAAAAACATGAAAATTGTACATATTGGTGGGCTATCCTGTGATGATTCAATACAAGAATATATTGTGTCATTCTTAAATCAAGTATATTTATCTCTCAAATATTAGTCATTTCTTTATGGTACAAACATTCAAAATCCTTCCTTTTCTATAGCTTTTTGAAATATGGAAGACACAGTTGGCTATAGTCATCCTATTTTGTAACAGCACACCACAACAAATTACTCTGACTTAACTATATCTTTTAGTACCCATCGATCAACTTTTCCTTATTCTTTTAATGTATTTTGCAAAAGCAAAGTTTTGATTGGTACCCTCATTTGAAGGTTTATACTTCTATTTGAAGCAATATATATCAGAAATGCCCAGGGGCCAGGGATTTAGCTCAGTGGTTCTGGCTCCTGACTCGCAAGTGCAAGGTCCCAAGTTTGATCCCTGGTACCAAAAAAAAAAAAAAAAAAGGAAATGCCCTTAGTTCCCTCCTAGATTTCATCTAAATTTTTTCTGTTTCCAACCTGAATTCTTTCTCTGGAAATTTCTTCTATGCCCTTTAGACTGTTTATTCAATTACTCTATGCCAATTGGATAATCAAATGACTTTTAGACATTTCCACTGACATATTTAAAAACTACAACAAATCAAACAATGCAAAAATGTAACTAATAAACTCCCTCTCTTGTCACTTTTCTAAACCTAGTTTTCTTTCAATTGTTTTTATCTTAATGAACAGAACCAGTTTGCCCAGTTTTATGAGGTAGAAACATAAGAGTCAACTTTTACTTTACCTCACTCGGTCTCTTCCAAATATGATCTATCATTGAATCCCACTTTTTTACTTAACAAATAACTCTTATTTTCAGTCACATCCCTTTATTTCACTGACATCCTATATTTTTCCATATGGCCTAAACTATAGCCTCAAAGTAGTCTTTATGTAACTGTATCTTATTTATGCAGTTCAGACACAATGATATTAAAAAAAAACTGTTAATATAAACATGTTGGTCTTTGCTTAAAATCCTGCTGCTTTCTGTGATCTAGGACAAAATCCAATAGTGGTAAAGTGGTGCATTTTGCCTTGTTTAATCCATCTTATTCTTGTCTCTCCATCTCACTTAGGCTCTTCTCCTGTTTCTCAGAGTTGCAGTCACAATGACCTCTTTCTCTCTTGAAGTGTTTCATGTCTCCTATTATGACATGAAACATACTTCTCCCATCATTCAAAGCCCCTACACATACATTTCCATTTGTTTGCCCCCATGAAAAATTTCCCTACCTATATTATAAAGTATCTTTAGAAGTACATTTGTTTTCTTCATGATTGTTTCTTATCAAATTTAACATTTTATATTTTTCTGTGTAATCATTTATGTCTTATCTCCTTGAAGATTACATCTATTTTTTCTCTCCAACATATGCAGTTGTCAAGTACTACACTTGATAAATAATAGGTACTCAATAATAGTTGTTGGAAAATATTATTTTATAATTTTGATTTATATTTCTTCCTTTCTTTTTCCTTTAAGTTCTAAGATAATTAAATTATTTTCAGTAACTTGAACATGTCTTCAAATCTGTAAAAAAGTCATTTTTACCTGAATATAAGCAAAAGAGTGTATTAGAGATGAAGAGACAGAACTATTTTAAATCTTCTACCAAATTGTAACTTTTTATTATAATTAAAATCACCTCTAGAAGAATAAGAAAAAATTCAAAATTATTCAATATTCTTCTTCTTCTTCTTTTGTTTTCAGGGATTTTTGGGGTTGTTTTTTTTTTTTTTGTACCAGGGATCAAACTCAGGACTTGGGCTTTGTGGGGCAGGCACGGTGCCACTGAGCTAAATCCCTAGCCCTCTTCTTTGTTTTTATAGATGTCTTAGACTTTTATTTCTTTTCCATTACCAATAGTAATATTAGCAGTAGTTAAATGATTTACATCAGGCTTTGTAATATGAATAAAAGAAGGAAGTGCCAATTGTAACCTTGCCAATTTATGGTATCTGTCTCTTGTAAATAACTCCTTTTAAAATGGACAAATGTTAGGAAAGTGGCACTACTTTACATTTTCCTCGTGAACTTATTAATAAACAATCCCTAATAAACCTGTCATAAAGTATTTGAGGAGTTAGCTTATCTATCCCTCAAATTTTAAGTAGTTACTTTGTGTCAGTGGTCTCTCTAGAGGGAGACCTGGAACCCCGGAAAGCACCAACTTTTAAGGAAAGAAAAGGAGACAGCCTGGGGGATGAACAGCAGTTTACTTCCTCTGGCACTATTCGACAATCACAAAGGGAAGAAGCAAGGCTTTTATACACGTAGGAAAGCAGCTTAGTTATTCTGGCTATCTTCTTTCTGATTTTAACCTCTGGTGACAAATGACTTTAAGTGACTCATAAAAGCTACAGGAGAATTCACAAGTCCCCTGTTTCCCGTCACCAATCCCATAGATCAAAGAGCACACTGCAGCCCTCTTCTTATCAGATGGTATCAAGAGAGCAGGATGATTTCAGCCAAAATCAAGCCCACCGGCCCACCATAAATATCACAGATGTGGATAGTGAGTCCTATCTCTCTTACCACCCGTAGAGTCATTGGGTCGCGGTCCTCTGATCCTGGAAAATGGTAAATAAGAAAACTAGGAAAACCTGTTTTTCTCCTGTGAAACTTTTACAAGGTCTCAAAGTTTTCTGGCATTCTTTTAACAAACAGACTTGTGGAATTTCCCAGAAATGACTTAATTCTCTTAGTTAACAAACTTCTTGTGATCTATTCTTACAGTTAGATAGCTGAATTCTACCATTTCCCACAACTTTGAATCTAAAACAAATGGTAATGTCATTGAATATTTAATTAGGCAAATTAGAAAATAACTATGACTCTGAGGTAAATTTTTACTTAATCCCTATCTATATACAAATACCTTATATACATCTTGCATAACTATTAAATGAGATCTGCAATAGGCAAGATAAGTGCATATTAACATCATGAGAATCGCCATTCTATTTCAGCTAAAAATGTTTAAAATGAAAAATTCAATATCAAAGTTTTTTCAGATATTTGCAATAATATTGAGAAAATATTTTGACAGTATGGACTGAAATGTGCTAATTAAGAATCAAACACTATTCTATAAAGTAAAATATTATTTTTACTGCTTTTTGTAGTTATTACTCATTTTCCCCAATATTTGGCTTATTACAAGCAGAAAATGAATCAACTGCATCCCTGCAGTTTGTCATGGGAAGAGTAAAAATAAAGTTCCCAGTTCCCAATTTGGTTTTCCCCAAGTATGCATTAGTCAAGCAGAGTTAATGGAGCTATCTGTCACTTCTGGCTCTCCTCTGTGAGCAGGAAGCAATAAGTGACCCAGCTGAGTCACTTGATTAGTTTGCTACTCATAGGTTGACTGTGGTGCCATTATGGTTTGGTGGACTCCACATAATGATCAAAGATTGTGTTGGGCAAAGGTATCGGAACCACCATATCAACTCTAGAAGTTACTCTTGCAGATTTTGCTTTATTTCAGGTAGTGAAGTATGAAAAATCATTAATTCCATTTGTTGACAGAAAAAAATTTACCTTATATATTATATTAATAAATCAAAGTTATTCATTGCTATGCTGTAAATGGGGAGAAATGGGTTAACATTCCCTAGTTCTAATTAATGTCTAGCATCAATAAGCAATCAAACATCACAGATAAACAACTAAAACAAAATCAGTAATTACCAAAAATTTCTTGGGAAAATTACAAGGACAAAAACATAAAATGGAACAGTTAAAACTTAAGATAGAAGAAAACTAATGTTTCTTAGTATATTTATACCACTAAGTATTTACTAAATACTAAAACATTGGATTGAAATATATCACTGATTATGGAAGTTAAATGACAAGTTTGCCTTATTCACCTTTTGATCACATGAGAAGTTTGATGAATATGGGGAAAAGTTGAGAACAAAGTTGAATACATATAATGATATATACTATTGTATTCTCATCTTTCATGCCCAATCTAACCCATATGAATTACAGCATTTTCCACTTTTGAAGTATTTAATTCTCAGATGTAGAAGTTTCTGTCATTTCTTTTCCTTTCCCTAGATTTCATCATTTTTGAATAATGTAGAGATCCCAGCATGGACCATCTTTGACATGTCAGAATGATTATTTCTAGAGAACTGTCAGGATAGATCAACTCTCATTCCTGTGTTAAAGCTTGAACTGGAGTATTTAATTCAAGGACTGCCGTTCTATGTTTGAGAATGTGACACTAAGAATCTAATGATAGATGTGTGATATACACCTGGAATTTAAATGATTTACCTTACGTTTGGAATCTGAGTATAAATGATACTAATTATATTAGTTATTGTAATAAATTAATACTAACAGTATTTTTGCATACAGTGATGGAATTTTTGAAACTTTGTAAATGGATGTTTTTCTTACAGCTTGTTTTGAATATTTGTGATATTATCCCCTTGTCTATGTTAAAATCAACCTAATGTATCTATAGTCTGTATTTCTTTGTTCATTATTCATTGTTCCAAAATATATTCATTAAAAATCATGTCACTTTAGAGCTATTTTAAATATTGTTTTAAACACTATACAAGTTTTAAAAATTATATTCTCCCTGTTTTCAAGATATCACATCCACCTACAGGATTTATGATATTACTACTTTCTAATTTCAAAAAACATCCAAATCAGCATTATCTTTGAAGTTTGTGGATTAATAAAAGTAGCACATTTGGATCTGAGCAGCTGAAGCAAGTGAATGAAGAATAGATAAAATTGGAACTAAATGACTGCTTTGTGAAAAACCTCTGAAAAGTGGTTATGCCCCTGTGGAAAAACAGAATAGTGGCAACAGAGTTGATTAAAGGAACTCAATGTTTTCTATCTCAACAAAGAAAAAACTAAAAACAGAGAAAAAAAATAATTAAAAGCTATTACTCATCTAGTATAAGTGGGGGAAAGCACTGAAGTTCAGTAAAACAGAAACTGGATCTCAGATTCTAGAGATCTGGTGAAGAACAGTTCAAAATTATACTGAATGTGAGATATTTTGTCAGTACTTAAAATGTTTTATATAAAAAAAATATAATATTATTAAGAAATGGGCTAAAAGATAGATTATCAAATGGAAATATATTCTTTTAAGATCATGATACACGGTGTATTTACCATGGTTATTCTCTAGTAATTTTTGTTATGAAAAATTACTTTTTCATAGAATGGCTTTTATATTTTCATTATTAATATCTACTTATAATACATTAAAATAAAACATTTTTAAAAAGAAGAAAATAAAGTACCTTATATCGACTGCCCCACAGCCATAGTCTAGACCGATTTGTACATAAGAACACACTCCAAATGGGAAACGGTAAACAGAAGGCTGCTCACAGCCACATTAATAGGTACAGCTTTTGGTGCCTAGAAACACTACTGCCGTTCTCAGGCCTGAGCCCACTTGGGGAAGCTGTCAGGTAAAACATGTTGTTCCACATGGAAACCCAGCACATATTGTAGCTATCTCCATGTAGGCTACTGCTACACAGTACTATTTTGCCACAAATCAATTGCACACCATCCGGCTGCAATGAAAGGTGTACTCTCCTGGCTCCTGGAGTGGTCCATTTCCATGCCATACATAATGTGACAATTACTGATATGCATGGGTGGCTAGTCACTGCTGCTATGCAAGCTGCAGAATCACTTGAGCTATAGGGATGATTGAATCCTCACACAGCTTCTGTGGAGTGACAGGCAATGCACTACATGCTTCCCTGCAAAGCACACTGCACCGCCTGCACTGCAAAGTTCACAGGGAAAGTGAATCACCCCCACATCACCTGTATGAATCATCCTTGTATCGCTATGAAAAAAGAACCCTAACCCCACTTCCCCATGTATAATATTCAAAATTTTTGATTACACAGCTTCTCGATTGTAGCCATTCTTTCTGGAGTAAGATGGAATCTCAGTGTTGTTTTAGTTTGTATTTCTCTGAGAGTCAGATGTATCTTGAGACCTTAAAGTTAAGGAAAATAAATGAGAGATACAAGCTTAAATAGTGCATAGATTCTCTTACATGAGAAATCCAAAGTATAAATAAAGATCAAAATAAAAGATACATAGTAAGAAACAGGAAGGTAGATCTTTTACAAATGGAAAGGGGAACATGAGATGGAGGGAATGAAACAGAGGACTGAGGAAAGGGACATAAATATAATCAAATTGTGTAAAGTGTATGACAAATCCCCTACAATGAATGTAATTATTATGCAAACATGAATGTAATTAAATAGAAAAAATAATCATAAAAATTATAAAAAGGTCTTGGATCACAGCTAAAAAAGCTACATAAAAGCTATACAATGGCAGACAACTAGAACAAAAGTCAATATAGCATTCTGAATTGTAAACCTAATTAATATTCATCTTCAGGAGAAATTTTCTTATCAAGAAAACTAACATAAAATTGGTGAGCAGAGTGTGGTGGCATATGTCTGTAATCCCACAATTTGGGAGGCTGAGGCAGGAAGGTCATCACAAATTCAAGGCCAGCCTGGGCTACACAGTGAGACCCTGTCTTAAACCCCCTCCCCCAAAAGAATTGGTAGAGACACCAAGTCCATCAATTGTACAAATATTAATGTAAAGACACAAGAAGTTTGAAAAAGCAATACAAAGTGAAGGCTGAAAGGAATACAGTAACTGCCTAGAAACAAATCCTAAAGAAAAGGTGATTGATTTTTGAAAAAAAATTTTTAAAGTTATAATGATGAACTTCAATGAAATACAAGAAAATATAGACAATTCAATGAAAATAGGAAAACAAGTTCATTATATATGTGAGGAATTCACCCGAAATTCTTAAAAAAAACCTTGCAGTTACAAATGCAAAAAGTCCAGTGAAAAGTACAGTTGAGTGCCTCAACAAAAGACTAGATCAAGAATTTCTGAACATGAAGACATCTTTTTTAGAAATCCAATGAGCTTTTTAAAAGGAAGCAAAAAAGACCCAATGCATGAAGATATTACCTGAAACATTTGGTAGCAATGAAGCAGGGGAATAGGGCGTGGCTGACCAGCTGGGGAAGTAGATGTAACCTGCTACTTACAAAATCCCAGGTGCAGAACAGTTCCTAAAGTCCTGCTTGCAGATTTCTCAGGAAAACTCAAGCAAGTTTCCCATAGGACTGCCTAAGTCTGATGCCAGCCTGAGAAAGGGAAAACAAAAACGGACAGTGGACTTCGAGATTTTTGCCACTGTCCTCTGCTGTTTCATGTAGCTGGCTCTTGCCCTGTAAAGTGTACTTTCCTACTTTTTATTTGGCCCAAAATTGCTCTACAGAGCCCATTTCTCTACCTGCCTTTAATATAGCAAAACCTTACTACCATTTTCCTTGTGTTGACCAATTATTTTTTCAGGACAGAAAGAACCTAGTAATCACCTCCAAAGGGGGATTACCAGCACCCACAAACCTGGAAACAACATGAGATCAAAAAAAGTTCAAATTATGGGTATTTCTAAGAGAGAGAAGAAGGAAGAGTTTAAGAAATAAGAAAAAAAAATCTAAAAGAATATAAAAAGTATATGAGACTTACAGGGCAGCGCTAAATAAATATTCAATTTATGAGTATTCCTAAAGGAGAAAAGAAAAAGAAAAAGGGAGATTAAAAACCTAAGCAAGAAACATTGAAAACTTCCTGTGTCTTTGGAAATATGTAGATATTCGTGTCCAGTAGGCCCAAAGGACCACGAATAGACTTGATGAAAAAACAAAACAAAACAGCATATTATGTTCCAACTATCAACAATTCAGGATAAAGAATTATAAATATAGCAAGAAAAAACTGCTTAGTGATATTTAAGGGAAACTTTATAATGTCACAGGAAATATGAAATATTATATCACCCAATCTGTTAACTGTGTGATAGGCTGAGTTCTTGTTCTCTAGAAATCACAGAATGAGTCCTAGGAATGATGGAGGTTAAAAGTAGGAAGCTGTTTATTGATAGGAAAGCTCCTGAGGGGCAAGAGGGGTCCCAAGTGGGTAGCCTAAGGACCCCAATTTACAGAGAAGTCTTATAGGATGAAGCCCACATGGGTACAATGTGGGCCACAGCCATGAACATCCAATAAGGTTACAAGTATAGTCTCTTATGTAATGGTGGTACAATTGGGAACCAAGGCACGTAGCAAGTATGGATGGAAAGAACAGAGATTCTCCTAGGAGGTGGTGGGTCCAGAGGTCTCTGGTCACCCCCAGGGTGGTCATTGCCTATCTATACTTTGGTAAGCCCAGTTCTTTGAAGAAGTATGTGGGTCTGGTCATCTTGTCTCCATCTTGAGGCCTGGTTTTCAGTCAATGTGCAGCTGTAGTGTGTTTGACCTTTGTCCTGGCCCTCTTGAGGATTTAGCCCTATCTGACTGCCTATGACATTTCTACCTAGCTCATCTATCTATAATAATTTTATCAACCTTAAGTGTAAATGGATTAATTTGCTAATTAAATGATTTTTAAATTGCCTTGATAGCTAAACAAAACACACACAAAACCAAAAATAAACAAAAGCAAAATTCAATAATATTCTGCCTATAAGAAATTCACTTGGCTCATAAAGATAAAACAGACATAAATTTGATGGAGGGAAAAATATTCTACAAAAATGGAAAGCAGAATCAAGCAGACATGTTACTGGGTTTGGGGGTGCTAGAGTGCCTTTCAAAGATGTGGTTTCTAGGTCCTTTCTGTCTTGGATAAAATATTGAACAAAACAAGCATAAACAGTGGCACTGTTTTATGTTTATTAAAGATAGGAAAACAACTAGAAGAGTAGGGGGGAAATGGGCCTGGATAGTGAGTTTGGACCAAGTTTTAAAGAGGGAGAAAATAGGGGAAGAAAAAATAGAAATAAAAAAAATGCACGCTACAGTGTAGAATGGATTATCATGAGGAAGCATGATAGTGAGCTCTTAAAGACAACTGTCATTCATGGTAATCTCATATCCAGTGAACTGTTGACACAAATTCTATTTTCTTTACAATTTAATTAACTATTGTTATGATTTGGATCTTAAATATCCTCCAAAGGTTCGTGTGTTAAAAATTTGATCCCCAGATAGTGAAAAGTTTAAGAGTTGAAGTCTGGTTATAGGTTGTACATCATGGAAGCCATGCCTTTCAAGAAGAGGTTGAAGGGAGGGCTGGGCAAGGGTGAAAAATAAGAACCAAGAGAGATTATGTAAAGGCGCAAATTTCCAATGATGAACGTCATTATATTGTACACCTAAAATGTACCAATGATTAGAATGAATAATTGATAATGCAAAATAGGAAGAAAAGGTCCAAAGGGGTAGGGGTAGTGGGAGGGGCAGGGGAAAGGAAAGAAGGGAAAGGAAAAATGCTGAGAAATGGAAAAAAATGGAAATAAAGTCTTTGTAAATAGGGGAGGGTGGAGGGGATGAAGGAAGAGCTAGGAATGGGGAAAAAATAAGAACCAAGATGCATTATGTAAAGGTACAATTCCCAATGAGAAATGTAACTGTGTTGTATACCTAAAATGTACCAATGAAAGAATTTAACCAAAAAAAAAAGAAGAAGAAGAAGATATTGAGACCTTTATCCTTTCCTGGCTGTTGTCAGGTGGCAACGTTCTTCACTACGCTCTTTTACTACGATGTTCTTTTTGCCTTATCATAAATCCAAAGTAATAAGACCAAATAACCATGGACTGGAACCTCTAAAACCATGATCCTGAACAAATATTTCTTCTTTTTAAGATATTTATTTATTTCAAATATTTTGGCACAGTGATGGAAAACTGACTAAGCATACTTATGCATACATGTGTAGTATGTGTGTTAGAGTTCAAAAACAAAAAGAAGCAGTAAAAGATATATACTAAAAGATTTACCATAAAAAAATTAGAAGATGAACTGATTAAACAAGTCTTAATTTCTTGGAGTAGCTAACTAGGCAAGCTTGGTTAGATAACTTCAGATGATAGCCTTGGCAATCTGATACAACAAAAATTATTACAGTGTACAAACCCCTACATAGTTAATTAAAATTTTATTTCAATTTATTTTTATAGAATAAATGCTTTTCCATATATCTTCTCTTGCTCAATAATATTATTTAACATTCATTCATGTTGGTACTTACGGTTGGCATTTGCTTATTATTATTTGAATAAGTCATAACATTTTTCAGGTTTATGTACATTTGGGTAATTTTCCATTTTGGATAATTGCAAACCATGCTTCTATGAAGATTTTTGATTCATATCTTGATCCATATGAGCACAAATTCTTGTATGGTATGGGACTAAAAAACAATTACTGTCAAAGGACATGCACACACTTTATCTGACCAATATGGAAGAAAAATTATTCTTATACTTATTTAAACAGTAAGAAAGACTCTATTCAAGACTATTGCAATAGAAAAGAAAGATGGAGCTAACTCCAAATATGTTATGGAAAAGTGAAAATTTATAGTTAAAAACAGAGTGAGAGAATTAGTTAATGGACATCAAAGGTGGGGTATTCTTGCCACTCTTACCTAACCTGATTCTTACTAAAGACTTCCAAATAATTTACATAGCAAGAATGAGAGATAAGTTACTTCATCAGATAACAGAGGGGATCAGACATCAAGGGAGAAGGATGTTCTTGCTAAAATGCCTAAAATGCAGAATTCTTGCTAAAGGCAAAACAATGCTGAGGTCTAGTTGAGAAGATTCTGAGGATCCTAACTAAAGTTGGTTCAAAAAGAAAAGTCTGTCACCAAATAATGCCTAACTTTTCCAAAAATTAGTATGTCAATTAACACTTCTCTACAGCAATGTATGAGAATGTACTTTGTTCAACAAACTGAACAACAGCCAGGCATTCTAGTACAATATGACTATCCCTTGTCTGAAATGCTCAGGACCAGAAATGTTTAAGATTGCAGAATATGTTGAATTTTAGCATATTACATAAATTTTCACCAGTGGAGTATCACTAATTATGAAATCTGAAACTCAAAATTGGGAGCTTTTAAAAAACAATCCTCAAAGAGTTTCAGATTTGGATGTATTTAGGACTTTGGAGTTTTGGACTAGGAATGCTCATCCTTTTTAATTAATGTGGGTCTACTAGTACATCACTGTGTTTTCTTTTTCTTGATTACTTGTAAGCATGATGAATTTTCATGTCTATGGGTCATTTGTCTTTCCCTTTATTTTTCTTTTGATGTAACAACACCTAAAATAATCTCTTCTAACTACCTTAAAATATCCAATGGGCTGGCAATGTAGCTCATTAGGGCAGTGTCTGCCTGGCAAGCATGAGTCCCTGAGTTTGATTTCTGGTACCAAAAACTATAGTAAAATAAGTAAAATAAAATAAAATATCCAGTGAGTTATTATTAGCTATATTCACTGTTGCTTTTATCTATCTGTAAATTTTACCCATTAAAGAATCTATCTCCATCACTCCAGCCTGCTCTTACCACCCATCTGAAACCACTATCCTATTTGCAATGTCTAAGACATTAACTTTTTATATTCCACACATGAGCGAGGTAAAGTGGTATTGCCTTTCTGTTCCAGGATTATTTCACTTAATTTAATCATTTCCAGTTCTGTGCATATTGTTGTAAATGATAATATGACATTCTTGTAAGTGGATGAATAGTATTCTATTGTATGTATACTGCAATTACCTTTATAAATTTATCTGTTGAATAAGCAGTTCAGATTTTGCTTAGAATACCCCCTTTTACCCCTTAGTATTAATATGAGGCTTTGGGGTCTTACAATTTACTATATATATTTTCACTAAATAGCTCTGTATTTACCTCTAAACCCTCTCCTTCTATTGTGCATCCTGTTATGGACTAATTCTTGATGTCCCTGAAGGCTTCATGTGCTCATAGGTGGGGCTTTTTGGAGGTGGCTGGATCTAGGGTGTGTGATGGTGGGATTAAGGATGTGTGTTAACTAAATTGGTTTAGCATAGTTCTGGCTGTGGATAAGGGGAACCTCACCCTGGGTGTGAGTGGAACCAATCAATTGGTTTGTAGCTTGGATGGAATACACAGTGAGAAAGGGTAGGCAGACTTGCTTCTATTGCTTGCTGCTTGCTGCCTTCTTCCTACTCTGCCTCACCGTGAGATGTTTCTCCTCTGTGATTCCCCTCTGCCATGCTACCCTGCCTTGGAGCCCGCTGCCTATGGACTGAAACCTCTAAAAACTGAAATAAATCTATGAGCTGAAATAAATCTTTCTTCCTTTAACTTTGGGTGTCAGGTATTTTGCCTCAGAAACTACTAAAGTAACTGAGATATATCCTTTGGAAATATGTGCAGAAAATAATTCTTTAAAAGAGTGTCTTGCAGGTTTCAGAATCTATGAAAGGGTTAGAAAATGAGAACTCTAAACCAGAACATCTCTAATCACATTTCCCTAAAAAACTTAAAAGAGATTTTCTTTAAAAGTTCTACATTTAAGCAACTATAAAATATCAGCTGTCTGTCTTATTTAAGTATCACTTTGTATTTAGAAATTACAGGGGTTTTTTTCAGGGTATTTGATATTTTCTTCATTAGTGTAATCAGTTATAGACCTCACTGCTCTTCTATGTGATTCAGTTAAACACAACCATCAACATTGTCACTTTTGTTAAATAATTGAAAATTTTTGTAGTGTATTTTGGGATCTTCTCTCCAATAATACTGTGGCTGAACTTTACATATACTAGGTAAAGATGTCTAAAAGAGTACAGTAAGGTCAAGTGCAAAGGAGAGAAACAAACGATATTATTACTAAAGTCACAAAGGTAGAAATAACAAGACAATTTGAGGTGACTGAAAAACTTAACCAACTCTCTAAAGTGTTAAGGATTAGATAATCTACAATTTTTAAATCATTGAAAACAAGCAATCTTACCCTAAATAATTCAAATCTGGTAGTATATACTTACTCTGATATTTATTTCGTAAATGGTTTTGCTATTAAGATTTTAAATGTCTGTATAATTATCATTTTGTCTCTAATACATATTTAAATTTTCATACCCTTAATTTTAATCATTTAAATTTTCCAGTGGGAATTTTTTCTTTTGACAAAATAGATCTCTCTTTTAATGATGGGAATTGGTATAAAGCAGGATTTGATTAATAGAAATCCACCCTCCATTAAACAATCATGAAATGTTTCTAATCTGTTAACAGAGTTTTGGGTAAGCCATTTAGAAATATAACTGTGTTTAGTATTTGTTATAAATTTATATTTCTTGCATTTCCAACCTATTATAAAATAACTAGAGTCAATTTACTTTAAAAATGTGAAAATAATTATTTTGTTTCAAAGAGAATTATTATTTCTCCTATGAACTATTGTAAATTTAAATGACTCAATAAATGAACATGCCCTCTGGTAATCATCTTACTTGCTTCCACTCTCTAAGAATATTAGATTTTGTTATAATGAGGAAGATGGCCATCTAACACATTATTTGCAAGAAGTAGCAATAAAGTATCTTTGAATGAAAAATGTCCACTGTCATATATTGGGGATTTTCACATTAAATTTAAATGGGGACTTATCAGTTAACTGATAAATAAAGGCATTAAATATATATCTTAACCTGCAGAATTAATTTAAAGGTAATTGGATCTCAACAGGGTGCCTTTAACCATAGTTAATTACTATTGTAATGTAGAGTTACAATTTCACTGCATTTTTAATAAGGGTCCAAACTACCTTTGGAATTTGGCCCCTTGTGGCTCTTCACTAGATATTTAAATCATTTTCTAATGGCATGCATTATAAGGGGTTTAGCCACTAAGGCAAAAATCATTAATCCTTCCACTTTCATTTACATGGCTTCTTGTTTCTAATCACTGCTTTTCTTTCCAGCCTGCTTGAACAACTTATTTTTTTTCTTTTAACGTTTACACCCTAAATAAACTTTGAGAAAATACTTATGGCTAACATTTTAGTCATTCTTTTATATATTCAAATTGAGTTGATTTTTGCTCAAGGCTTTATTTCAATAAAGAGATAAAAAACAGGAGGAAACTAAGCTTTCTCATCACTCATTAGAAAATACTCTCTATGATCATTTGGGCTGTTTCTATCTTTTAAATAAAACAAAGAAAAGGGATAATGTGAGGGTAGATCTGGTTTGTGAATTCCTCAGTATTACATGATTTTGTGAGGCCAAAGAAGATAATCTTACTTTTGTAACTTTCTGAAAATGTGTTTCCTGAGATAACATTGTGGAGGTTCCTTGAAGGACTTAGAAAGTGTTATGTGCCCCATAGCCTCATGTAGTTGTACATGGGGCTTTTCAGAGGTGGCTGGATATAGAGTGGCTGACGTTGGGACTGAATCGTGGTACAATGTTAGGATTAAGGGTATGAGTGCTACCCAAAGGGTGGATAGACTGGATATGATATAAGGGACAGAAAGAGATTTGTTGCTTGTCACTTGCTACTAGTCACTTGCTTTTGCTGTCTTCTGCCTACAATGAACTATTTCTCCTCTGCAAGGCCCCTCTGCCATGCACCCTGCCATGGAGCCAGTCAACTATAGACTGAGACATCTACAAAGTGTAAGTCAAATAAGCCTTTCCTTTTTTAACTTTGCATGTCGCATTGTTTTATCTCAGCAGTGAGAAAAGTAACTAAGACAGAAAATGTCTTCTGCAAGTCAGACTTTGTGAAAGTTAAGCTTCATTAGCTTTGCAGTGAGTTTGTCTCTGTGAAAACAAGTTACTTTTGCCTCTACATTTTTTCTGTGTGACAAAATCTAACTTACATAAAGTGAGTAAATACAAAAATGCTGTCAATATGAAACAGTAGCAATTTTGTTTTGATTTCCATGTGAATTTGATCAAAAAGTTCATAGTAGTTTTATTTGATTATTCAGTTCATTCTTTTTTATTTTCCTGTACCAGGAATTGAAGTCAGGACTTTGTTCTTGTACGGCAGGCAGCCACATCACTAATCAATTAGTTCATTCATTTTGGAGAAACAAAAATGCTAGCAGCCCCATACATACAAATTTTATCAGTATAGTCAGAACAGGAAGACTGGAGGATTACTGACCTCTTTTAATCCTAGCTTCTGCCTTTTTTTGTGCTGTGGTGATTTCCATTCAGTACCTGTGTACTTTTTAAATTATGTTGAATATTTCATTGTGAAATAATGTTCAACATAATGATTTGATATAGGTAGATATTTTGTAATAATTATCACAGAGTACTCATACTTGCAGGACTTGTTCATCTTATGATCAAAACTTTATACTCTTTGACAAGCATAATACTTTTCCATTCCTCTATCCCCTTCCCTTAGCAAGCATCTTTCTCTTTTCTGCTTTTATGCATTTGAGTATTTTTAAGATTCCACATATAAATGAAATCAGACAATATTTATCTTTCTATTTCTGGATTATTTCACTTGGCATATGTTCTTCAGATTTATTCATATTGTGTCAAATGGTACAATTTCCTTCTGTTTACATACAGAATGGTATATATATGCCACAGTTCCTTTATCCACTTATCCATCAGTGGACACTTAGATGTCTTCTTGTCTTGGCTATTGTGAATTATGCTACATTAAACAAGAAGGTGAAAATATCCTTTTGAGTTATTATTTTCATTTACTGTGGATATATATATATATATATATATATGGCTCTATTATTAATTATTTGAGAACCTCCCACTAGTTTCCATAAAACCTAAACCAGCTGTGTGTGGTGGTACAAACTTGTAATCCCATCACATGGGAGGCAGAGGCAGGAGGATTGCCATGAGTTTGAGGCTACCCTGGGCTACATAATGAATTTGGGGCCAGCCTGTACTACAAAATGAGGGGAAAAAAAGCTAAATCAACATTCTTATGAATGGATAAAGAAGATGTGTTTTTTTATTCAATGGAGTACTACTCATCAATAAAGAAGGATGCACTGCAGACATTTATAGCTAAATGGATGCACCTAATGACCATATGGTTAAGTGAAATAAATTGGACACATGTGTGTAAGTATCTCATTGTTTCTCTGGTGTGAAAAACTGAAAGTGCAAATAAGGACCAAGATGTACAACAGATATTATCAAATAGGAAGAAAATTTTCCAATGGGAAGGGGAACAAGAGAGGGAGGAGAGGGAAAGAATGGAAGATAAAAGAAAAAGACAAGAAAAGAAAGAAAAATGGAAAGAAAGCTCTTGTGAATAACAAAGGGAAGAAGGATAAAAGAGAGGGAAGGGGAACAGAAAACATATGAACCAAGATACATCATGTACAAGTACAAATTCCATATGATGAATGTGATCATTATGCATATCTAAATTGTACCAATAAACTTATTTATTGATTTAAAAACAGTGTCAAATGTTCCCTTTTCTCCATTACCTTGCCAATATTTGTTATCATTTATATTTTTGTAATAGTCGCCTTAGTGAGGTGATATTACATTGTGGTTTTGATTTGTATTTTTAGATGATTAGTAATATTGATCACCTTTTCATATATCCATTAGCCATTTGTTTGCATTTTTTGTGAAAAAAGAAAAATGTCTATTATGATCTTTTGTCCATTTTTAGTTAGGTTATTTATTTGTTTAGTTATTTATTGCTATTAAGTTGTATGATTTCTGTGTATATTAGATCTTAAAACTCTTGACCTATGCTATGTCAAAGGACATGATAACCCCATAACTAAAATCATAATCAATAGTGAAGGGCTTTTTCTCTAGAATGAGGAAAAAGCACAGTGTCATTCTCATCATTTCTATTAAACACAAAACAAGAAATAATAATGAGAGCAATTAGGCAAGAAATAGAAATAGAAGGCAAACACAATTATAAAGAAAAAATTAAATTCCTTTGATTTGCAAGTTGATATGACCTTTTACATAGGAAATCTTTAACATTCCATTAAGAGAGTTAGAACTATTAAATTCAGTAGTTTCTGTATATAAAATAAATATAAAACTTAGTTGCTTTTCTATACACTAACAGTGAGATATGTAAAACATAATTTAATAAAAATCAACATTTATAACAGGATCACAAAGAATCCAATAGAAATAAGTTTAATAAAGAGATACCATATGAATACTGTATGACATTGATTACTCTGCAAATTTTAAGACATTAATGAAGAAAATTAAAGAAGATACAAATGAGTAGTAAGATATTCCATATATGTAGACTCGAGGAATTAATATAGCTAAAATGTTAATATACTCAAAATTACCTATAGATTCATTGCAATCTCATTCAAAATTTCAATGTAGCATTCACAGATATAGAAAAATAATCCTAACATGCATATGGAATCACAAACATCCTAAGTAGTCAAGGCAAATTTGAGAAAGAAATATAAAGCTAAGAACACCAAACTCCTCGATCTGAAAATATATTAGAGTTTTGGTAATCAAAACAATATGGTACTGCATAAAAACAGACATTGCCCAACAGAAAAAAATAGAGACTCTAGAAATAAACCCAAACATACATGATCAACTAATCTTTTATAAGGATTTTGCAATTGCACTACAGGGAAAGAAAAATCTCTTCATTAAAAATGGTTAGGAAAACTGGATATCCTCACCAAAATAATGAAATTTTCTTATTGTATAATTAAAAATTGACTTAAAATAGGAGAAAAACTTGACTATAAGACCTGAAACCATGACTCTTCTATAAGAAAGCATGGTGAAAAGTCCTCTTGACTTTGCAATGATTTTTTTGGATATGATATCAGAAGCAAATCAATGTATATAAACATACAGAAATAAGTAAATGGAACTACACAAAGCTAAAAACTAGCAAAGGGACTGGAATAAGCAACAAAATGAAGACAATTTATATAGTGGGAAAATATAGGCAAGTCATTTATCTTAACTTTATTTATTTAATGATGAAAGTGATAGATCTGCTACTTACTTTTAGTTCTCAATTCATCCAACTGTCCTTTTTTGGAAGTGCATATTGCAAGTACCTCTGAGCCATCATTTTGTCCATTGCCTCCATAATTTAGTACACATAATATCATGTAGCATTGATTCTGATTTTTACCATCTTTAAAGTTTTGTGTTGTAATTTAATGTACAAATAGAATTTTTCTGTGAGAATTGTAAAGACAAGAATAATTAAAAGAGGCTAATTCATCTTCTTAAAGACAGGCTTCTCACCGATTCTTTTTCTTAGAGCATGTGATTTATGAAATTTAAAACTTTTTTCTTCCATATATATATATCCTTTTGAAAACTTGTATTCTAAAACATGAAATATTCATTTTTTTTTCTCTTAAAAAATCCAATATACCATCTTCAAAATTAACAGGTAGTACCAGGTAAAGTTTGGATGATCTGTGGTTGATAAATGGTGCTTGACTACAGTACTAGTTACTGTTGAAAACATGTATTAATGGGTTGTATCTATTGCTAAAAAGGGCAAGATTTCTTTGTCTTTGCAATCTTTAGCAGAAAACCTTTGATGTACATCACATTCTTGTTTAACATTTATTCTGTAATAAAAGTGCAACTTAGAGAGATAAAATAATATAGCATCTGCAAAGTCCCTGTATTCTTCTTTCCATTTATCATAGCCCATCCTGAAGGTAACCACTACCTTGGTTTTTAGCAGCATAGATAAAATTTACCTGTTCTTATTTATTTGTTTGCTTCAGGTCATATATGCATGTACACTAATGCCTTGGACTTCTTTTCTTTAAGCTTATCTCAGTGCCATTCATTAATTTTGTTTTTATAGTTATAAATTGCTCAGTCACATTGGTATGATGTATTCTATGACTCTTTTACTTATGTGCTTATTCTAAAGCTACTGAACTTGTTTACAACAGTTACTAGTTTGGGGCTATTAGCAATAGTCCATTTAAACATAAAACTACCTATCTTTTGGGCTGGCGATTTAGCTCAGTGGTTTCACTGCTTGCTGTGCAAGGGCAAGGACCCGAGTTTGATCCCCAGCACCAAAGAAAAACAAAAAAGAAAAGAAAGGCGCGGGGGATTTAGCTCAGTGGTTTTGCCACCTGCTACGCAAGCACAAGGACCCGAGTTCAATCCCTGGTACCAAAAAAACAAAAAAACTACCTATCTTTTAATTAACACATGGGGACATTTCATTTGATTATGTACTTAGGAATAGAATTATTCAGTTATAAAATATATATGTGCTCAATAGTAGTAGAAAATGGCAGTGATACTGTAATTATTGGTATC
The DNA here is from genome assembly GCF_000247695.1 of Heterocephalus glaber. The sequence goes on along the minus strand of NW_004624748.1, from coordinate 27,399,025 downwards.
AATTTATAATACAATCAGTGTATGAGAGTTCCATTTGCTCTACTCTATGGCCAACACTGTACTTTCTCTATTTTGTATTTATTCATTCCGGTAGGTATATAGTTATATCTCATTGTAGTTTCAATTTGCATTTGAAGATCATTAATGAAGTTGGATAACTTATCACATGCATATGGTACATTTGAATACCCTGTTTTATGAAATATTTCAATTTTGCTTAGATTTCTTAAATTGCTTGTTTCTTGATTTGTACATGTTTATTTATTCTGGTTTTAAGGTCTTTGTATTTTTGTGTCAGGGACTTTTTTTTTTTTTGGTACCAGGGATCAAACTCGGGACCTTGCGCTTGAGAGGCAGGCGGAGGAACCACGGAGTTAAATCCCCAGCCCAGGCCTTTGTATTTTTATGACTTGTAAATATAGCAATAATTATTTATTTAATGTAAACTAAATTCATGTTTTAAAATTTGTTAGTATTCATTATGATGATTATTGTTATTGATAATACTCATGTTTTACAGGATTATAAAATTCTGCCTTCTGAAACAATATTTCACAATTTTCCAATTAAATCTTGGTCACAATTTTAAGAAACAAGAGGGTTTCTGGAACTGGTATATGGTATCACAATACAAATGCCTTTATTTGAAAATTCACACATCACATAACTATTAATATTTTTATAGAACTTTTTTGTAGGATAGAAAGAAGTTATGAATTATAATAATAATTTAATAATATTCTAATTATATTTTATTATATGGGCTTAGAGCTGTTTCTTTTAAATCAAGCTGAATAGAAAATATAGATTTTATTCTAGATGGATTAGGGAAATACAATAGAGTAATAATGTTATTTCTAAATTGTATTTGAAAATATAGCTATAAGCAATGAGTTCATTAATATGCACTGTTTTATTGTTTCCCTGCTAGAATAACACTGTCAGTACATCCAAGTCACAATTTTTATGAACAACTAGGTCATGTTCATTTAGGGTCATTTAAAAGATGTTAATATAGATTCCCTATAGCTAATACCAAATTACCATAAAAACATATATGAAATCAATTAAATTGTGAGTAGTGAAATAAATGAAAAGAAACCTACATATTTTAAATATACATACATAACCCTAAAGAATTCCTATCTGGTTTCTCTTGGGTTATATAAGTGTAAATATATAGATAGATAGATATGATTTTAACAGAATAAATTAATTTTATATGTTGTACATATAATACATGTAATATAAGTGTATATGTGTACTAAGTTGCACAATTAAAAGACATGAGACATGTGCTGTGAAACTATTATTTTCATCATAGTGACTATTGTGAGAATAGCAAAATGGTCCAAGTTTCCAATTCAAGAGAGCTGACATAGCATACATGTTGGTTTCCTGCTCATACTAAGATACCACTATAATGGCAACACCCATTTACACAAAGGAGAGAAGTTACTCTAACAGCGAGTAGGAAGGATCATAAATGCCTGAGACAGATCTCAGGACTAGAAGTCATACAAAATCAAGCAATTCATGAATATAATAGAGAAGAAGCCACTGTCCAGGGTCTGAAGTAAAATAAGAAGAGATCCCAGAGAAACACATTTCAGAGCCAGGTGGATAGATACTGATGAATAGATGAAAAATGGTGAGAAACAGAATTTCTGTCCAGAGTGTATGTGCCAATCACCAGTAGCCTTTCTTCAACTCCTCTTTACTATTGCCTTCTGCAAACATGATCCACACCTCAAAGGTCACTGAGAACTTGTTTTCTTTCTGTGCCATGCGAAAGAAGGTTTTATCTCTAATGAAAACGAGTACCTCAGATTTGGGCAGCACAGTTTCCCGGGTCAGGTATTGGCCCAAGCAAGCACAGAAGTCTTGTCTTCACAGCTTCATGACACTGTTCATTCTCCCCACATTTGAGTGTCTTAGACCTTAAATTGTACCTCTATGTTCAGAGCTCCCTTCCAACTTTCCTTTCCACAAAGAAAGCAGATTAACAACCCAGCAGCAGAAGAAACCCAGATCCTTTGTCTCAGTTTGTATTTCATTTCTTCATTTATAGTAATATAAATTTGCAGTTAAAGACTTATACAAAAATGAAGTTATTAAAGAAAATGTCAAGATAAATAAAACAGTTGTCCTTATGATAAATTATAATTATGAAGAGAGCATTTAAAAACATTCTAATTGTCATTTTTAGGGAAAGTTAGAAGATAATGTCAATTAAACTATTTTAAAATATGTGAAAAAGAAAGTATCAGACAAAAGAAAGTCATCTTCTATGACAAATATGATGAATAAACATTAAAATTCTAAAAAGAGGATAAAATCAAAGTTATCAAGGAAAGCTCAGGAAAGAGCAAAAACAATGTGTACTTGAATATGACAGAATATCAATCCATCACTTTCAATTTCTGAAGTGAATGTCTAAAAAGTTAGTTCAGATTAAATTGATCAAAATAAATAATTAAGACAAAATCTTTCCTCACTGAAAAAGATGTAGACTGAAGATCTGTGCACAATAGTGAGCAAGATAAATGATTAGAAAATCCACAAAAAGAGTCATTCTCAAGAAGTTTAAGAAAACCTTAAAAATTTGAACTAAAATAATTACCAGCAAGGCAAAAGATCAGACTGGTATCAGACTTCCACCATCAATATAAAATATAAGAAAAATAATGAACCAAAGTCTTCCAACTTTCGAAAAGACAATGCTCTGGATCTCAATTTCTATAGTAAGTCAATTTACCAATTAGTTACAAGAGTAACATTAAGAAAATTTTAAAAAATCATCTCTCAACCTATAAACTTACAGTCTATGTGTCATTTCTGACAGTACTTGAGGACATAGAGAAGAAAAATATGAGAAAGTTTAGCAAAAAACCCACAAAACTCTAAGTCTTCATGTATGGGGATTCAGAAAACACATTTTGTTATCTCAAGCAGGTACTATCCAAACAATAATCTTGATAAAGTGAAACTATACCAGGAAATGTAGTTTCAGTGCACTGAGGATGTGGGATGATTTTCCATTTATATACACTAGGATTACAAGATGGATAAATATGAGGGGTAGGCAAAGCATATCATTCTTTTAAGAATAATAAAAGAATTGATGCTTCTATAAAAACAGTTGAAAAATGGTTCAGTATGAAGTAACCTATCCTATGAAAAACTTTTGAACAATTGATGGAGAGCAGCAAAAAATATTGCATTTTACCTTGGTATTAGAAATGGTATTTAAATGCACAGTATTTTTGGTATGTAAACTCAGGGCTATTGAATTGTGTCAAGATGTAAGCCCCCTGAGGATACGGGCATATTTTGTGTGTTTGTTTTCATGTTTTGTTCTCTGCTGAATCTGCCTAAAACAGTTTCTGATATTTAAAATGCAGAATGAAGATTTATTGACTAAAAGAATGACAGGTAATCTTACTATACTACTCGACTGTTTAATAAAAAATCTGTTTAAAGTACATGGAAAATGGAAACACATTTTAAGTATATTATACTTTGTTGCAAAAGCAGTCAGTAAAACAAATCATGTGATGGCACAATGATAATACTCTTGTCAAAAATATGAGATAAATATAAACTATTATTTAAGTGATATTCGAAGTCAAATACTTTTTCATTACAGAGCACAAATAGCTAAATTTACAATTATTGATATAATGATATTTTTGAGTTATGGGCTTTCTGCCTATAAAATTAAATACAATATCTAAATAATTAAAATGTTTGTGCCAGGATACTAAATTGAACATAAGATATTATATGAAATGAAAAATTATTTTTCATTAAAAATATTCATTGATTTCAAAACATGTGCATCTATTATTTTCTTATTAAATAGGATAAGGAGCAAGAGAAATCCGATAAAGAAAACAGAAGCGGAAAATTTTTGATTAAAATTTGTAATAGAAGTTCTTCCTTGTATGTTGTATATGAATATCTACTTACATATAATTTGGTCTTTGCCATAAGGTTTGTATTTAGCATTTAATTTATTTTAAAATTCAAAGTAAATCATAGAAAACTATTGTAAAACTTTTTCATTTTCATATTTAAACTTGGAATTTTAAGAACTTGGAACAATATTCCTTTCAAACATGATTGTTGCTTGTGCCCTACAATTTCCTCCCTTTTCTGGGGTTTTCTGAAGATACATCTGTGCATCAAAAACAATAGGGAAGGAAATTATTCATGTGGTATGTAGGATCCTTTATGAGGATCCAATATCATTCATTAAGTTTCATTCACTGAGTTTCTTTCTCACAGTCTTTACTTATGAAAATGAACCCATTAATAGACCAGCACTGCCCTTAAATGCAGAAACATTTTCTACTAAGGGCAAAACCCACCACCTTGCATGGTGAGACTTAGAACTGCAATAGTCTGTGATTGATTGCATGGCAATAGAGGTATTGTTGGAGATGTCATGGTTTAGATCACAGATGATCCCCCAAAACTCTCAAGTGCTTAGATGTGGAATTTTTGAAGGTGATTGGACTATTAACATGCTATAGCTGTGCTGTTCTTTGGTAGGGCCTATGTAGAGGTGAGTAACTGTGTGTGACCTTGAAGAGCATATCTTTTTTCTTGTCTTCTTTCTCTCTCTGCTTCCTGGCTGCCCTGACATGAGGAGCTTTCCCCTGCCCAGACTATTATACTGCCTTGGAGCTAGCCAACCATCGGCTGGAAACATGAGCCAAAATAAAATTCTCTTTTTTTAAATTATGGGTGTTGGGTATTTTGTCTCAGTGACAAGAAGGTGACTAAGACAAGAGATAAAGATAGGTAAAGGCTTGAATGGATGCATCTCATTTTTCTTAGTTATGTTGGAAATGTGTATTTGGACTATCTGTGTACTTCTCCAAACTGAGAACGTATTATGTGCTTAGCAGTGAGTTGCAAATCAAGGTTTCTGTTCTCCAGTATAATGACGGTTATGATGATAGTACCTGGTTCCAGGAAAAAAATCTAGTTACTGAAATAAATTCTTAAGAAATAGTAGGAGATCTTGGTAGGTGGATCAAAGAAGACCTATGGAAATGGCACCTCAAATAGAACTTTAAAAATAAGTAAGATATGAAAAAAGAATGAGAAAGAAAATGTGGGCTTATCAATTTGTGGTAATAGTATACAAAAGAGCTTAGAGTAGAAAAGAGTAATATGTTCAGGGGGAGTAACAGACTCTATCTTAACTCATGCTGAGAAGCAGTGAGATCTGAAATTGCATGTATACAGCAGAAAGAATTTTGAAGTGACAAGTGAGTCATGGCATGAATACCCTATGGGTCCTTGTCTGCTCTGAGAGCCACTCATCTGTTATGATGAAAATGTTCTGCATATGTGTTTTTGTATAATCCTGCTGTTACATTTCTAGATTGATGTTAGGTTTAAAAACATGCTTTTTGTGAAAAGAAAGAGTATTACTGTGTGAATCCAAGTTTTAAACTGCCAGCTTTCCTTAGTGAAATAATAAATGTTGATCCACATTCTGAAATTTGTAACTCTTTGTAAACCCCAAAGTGAGTAGAAAGGAAATTTGAGAATAATTGAGGAGTATGATATTATATCTTTATGTCAACTGCATAGTTTACATGTTTGAACAAGTACTGATAAGCCACTAAACCATCCGTAACTGCTTAAAAGAAGAAAGGAATTGATTATAGTGAAATTGCAGGAAGTGCAGGCTGTGAGTCTATGCTTTCATAAATCAAACAACAAAACTCCTTCTGATGTCTGGCCAGAACAGGAAGTGGTCAGCTGTCACACAGTGGTGGCCCAGCTCAGAAGTCAATGACCAATTATAATTGAGGGGTTTCTCATAAGAATGCAAAGGAAATTCTTATAACTTGAATTAAAATGAAAAAGCAAGGATAGGTTACCTGAGTTTAATTTTGTTACACATTTTAAAGTATTTAATCCCCCCTCTTTTATTTCCAGTAAACAAATTATTCAGGTCAAAAAATGTTTTAGATTTTTGGTCAATTTTTAAACATATGAAAAAATGTTCAACATTACTGGTCATTTGAGAGATGCAGATGAAAACAATGCTGAGATTCCAACTCACCCTGGAAAGAATGGCTGCTATCAAGAAATCAACCAATAATGAATGCTGGTGGGGCTGTGGGGAAAGAGGAACCCTTCCCCACTGTTGGTGGGAGTCCAGACTGGTGCCACCACTGTAGAAATCTGTGTGGAGATTCCTCAAAAAACTAGAATCAAAAGTCCCATTTGACACAGCTATTCCCCTGCTGGATATCTTCCCAAAAGAATTAAAAGCATCATACCACAGTGATATATGCACACCCATACTATAGCAGCACAGTTTATAATAGCTAAATATTGGAAACAGCCCAAATGCCCATCAACGGATGCACACTGAGGCCATACTCTTAAGTGAAATAAGTGGGACTCACATGTGTAAATACCAAACTACTTCTCTGGTGTGACAAACTGAAAGTGTAAATGAGGACCAAAATGTATAATAAATAATGTGAAATAAGACAAAAATGTTCAAAGGGGAAGGGGAGGGGGTGAGGGAATGAGAGTAGAGAAAAAAATGATAAAAGAAGGAAAAAACAGAAACAAAATTTTTGTGAATAGGAAGAGATGGAGGAGTGGAATCGAGGGAAGGGGAATGGGAAAAAACAAGAACCAAGATATACCATATACAGCTACAAATTCCCAATGATGAATGTGACCATAATGTATGCTTAAAATATACCAATAAACTTATGAGAAAAAAAAAAAACAAGATACCACTGGGATGTATCTGGTAGAATTTAGCTATAGGCACCACAAGAACAATAGTAATTGTTTTGAAAAACGATAAAACCATACTAATTATGTTAAATTTAACAAATATTAATTATTAACATATATCTCACATAATCAATGACTTATACAATGACTTATACAAAATTTCAAAGATATTGAAACCATTTTTATGAACCTCAGCTCAAAATAATGTTGTGAAGTTCATACATAACTTTTAAACTCTATATATCTCAAAACATCAGACAGTTGCTATTACAACATTTACATTAAAAGTTAAGGGCTGGGGATTTAGCTCAGTGGTACCACACTTGCATTGCAAACACAAGGTCCTGAGTTTGATCCCAGGTACTGGGGTGGGGGTCGGGGGGAGGGCTACATAGACAGAACAAAAAAATCATTTAAAATAAAGTTATAAAGATTTCTTTGTTATATTTTGAGAATAAAAAAAAATATCTGCACTAATATAGAACCTTTACCCATAAATCACTTAATTAAACAAAATCCTGGGGTATGTTACAATCCAAAGAGCAGGAAACTTGATATGATAGTCAAAAAAAAGCTCAACAGACTTAGATATAATTTATTAAAAAATGAAGCCTTGAAATTTCTTGACATAGTAATAATCAAATAATACTTTTTTTCATTATTTTGAAATATGAGTCCTAATAGAAGTTAGAAATGAGAGCTAATAAAGTAATAAGTAACATTTATGTAAAATCCTATTTCATATGTACCCTTATTTTGTCCTGAGAACAATTCTAAGAACAAGGTATAATTATCATATTATTTAATTCTTGCATTGACATAAATAGCTGGCTAAATATTTATTAAGTGAATTTATGTTTGACTATCAACAAAGATAATGTTTTGCTAGATAATGCCATAAAATTGATGTAAGGTAAAGTTGGAACATGGATGCAGTACTGTCAGATTCCAAATGCCACACACTTTCCCCTAATGAAATATATTCTTTCTCATTTTTCTTTATCCACTTTGAGGTATTATTTGATTACTTCATATTAATGCTAGTTTTCTTGGATTTCACTACTCTCAGATAGATTCTAATACTTCTTTTGTCATTCACTACATTTAGTGAACTTTTCTCTCTGAGAAATAATCTAAATTCTTTTTGTGGGGCTTCAGAGTCAGTACCCTACCCTTTTAGTTTTGTGGAGTTTTTTTCCCCCATCAGTGACATTTCTTTTTTGAGGCAAGGTCTTGCTGTATAGTTCAGACTGGCCTTAAACTCACTATGTAGCCCAGGTTGGCCTCAAACTCAAGGCAATCCTCTTGCCTCAGACTCTCCAGTGCTGGAATTACAAGTGTGCACCAGCATGCCAGGCCTTCCATCAATGACCTTTATCTCCTCTTAATATTATCTTACCCTCTATATTATCATCACCTGGAAACTCTCAAAAATAATTAAAACTTGAAAGAAATATCCCTCTCTCAAATCACAAACCAGCATAATTCTTTCAGTTAATATCAGTATACATTTTATCAGTTTCATGTTGCTTGATCTTTATTTTCTCATTCTCTTCTTTTCATACTATCTTTTTTCCTTATTTGTAAATATCCTGATTTATTATTCAGTCTTTCTCACATTCTATTTTTCTTTTATTTTTCTACTGCTATTTAATCATACAGTCAAAAGAATGAAATACCCATATTTCTTCCCAAATATCAGGTTACTAAGTAATACTAGAGAAAGCTGCACAATGCTATAGATATATATCATCATGAATTTATGATAATTGATCTCACCTGAAAGCTAAATCATGACTGGCGATCGTCTCACAATTCTTTATTCTGTTTTTCTTATTTACTACAATAGCCATTTAAGTATTTTACCCAAGTTTCCATAAATTTACCTAAAATCTATCCTTCCCTTTTCACTTACGTTTAGAACTATCAACAATGATGTATATCAGGCTATGGACTGGTACAAGTCCATGGGCTTTTAGGAACTGGATCATACAGCACAAGGCGAACAGTCAGCAAGTAAGTAAAGTTTCATCTGTATTCACAGCCACTCACCCATGTGCCTTACTGCCTGAGCTCTGCCCACTGTCAGATCAGTGGTGGCATTAGATTCTCATAACAGCTCAAACCCACTAAAAAACTGTATAAACTGCATATGAAAAAGATTGTTGCACACTAGATTCTTCTGAGAATCTAGTGCCTGATGACCTGATGTAGAGGTGAGATGGTGTTGCTAGCACTGGGGAGTGGCTGCAAATACAGATTAATCTTAGCAGAGAGGGTTGACCACAAAGAGACCGTAATAACTGCTTTCAGGTTCATTTCAAAGTCCTCAGTGAAATGACAATTATGCTGCATCTGGTGTTAGGCATTACAGGAGGAAGCTACATCCAGTGGTAATCTTTAAATCAGTATATGTGTGAACACAGAGACTGTCATGACTGGTTTCATTACTAAGGTCCAAGAGATCACTTCTGAATGTGAGTCTGCATACTGGGTCACCTATATCGAGGTGCTGGGTAAAGGGCTGGGGATTTAGCTCATTGGCACTGCACCTGCCTCACAAGCAGAAGGTCCTGAGTTCAATTCCTGGTACCAGAAAAAAAAAAACTGCTAAAGAAATGCTGGCTATCTGAAAAATGTCACCTGAACTTAACCTGAGCTTAAAAACAGTTTGTAGGATGTGATTAAAATTAGCCACATTAAAGTACACGCCTTTAACTTATGTCTGTTTGTAAACCTCTTTGAGGAGATGAATGCATGATGCAGATTTTCTCTTATACTTAGGAGTCAGAAAGCATTTTTAAGACAGATCACCAGCCAGAGTTTTTGATTTGTGAGAACCACTTCACAGATTTCTTTTAGCAAAACAGTTGCTACTGGCAGCACATTTTAGTGACACAGAGTGGATTGTAAAACTTGCTTACTATGTGATGCAGTCAACCTTCCCAGTGAACTCAGTCTGTCATTTCAGGGGAGAATGAAAATCGTGTTCAATCCAGCAGATAAAGAGGCTGAATTCAAAGCCAGGCTGGAACTATGGGGTAACGAATGAGCACTGACCTTTTGACATATTTCAAATATTAGCAGAGATTTTTGAAAGCAACAGAGCCAAGATTTCCTTTCTTCCAGGTGGTACAAGATCACCTGTTTCATGTTTCAAGATTTGGGGGATTATTTCAACCACAAAAGACCCTGAAACTGGGAAGAAATGGATCCAAGATCCATTTGTGAATAAGCCAGTTGAATCAAGTTTGTGGTACAAAGGGATCAACTTCTTGAGCCTGCTAATGACGGTAGCCTTAGAAGAGTGCTTGATAGGGCCAGGGATTTAGCTCAGTGGTTCTGCCACCTGACCTGAAAGTGGAAGGACCCAAGTTCGATCCCTGATAAAAAAAAAAAAAAAAGAGAAGAGTGCTTGAGAAAACTTCAAATCTGCGTACATTCTGGATTAATGTCAAAGTGGAGCATCATGAAATTGTCAGATAGCACTGGGAAGCCTGCTTACATTTTCCACATCCTATATTGGTGAAGCAGAGTTTTCTGCAGTGACAGCAGAGAAAATTAGATATGAAGTGGACTGGCCATAAACAACATACTTCGGGTATCACTCTTCACATCAACTGCAGTTGTGAACATATAGTTGAGGGAAAGCAAGCTTAGGTCTTTCACTGATTCTGCATTATGGTGAGATGTATAATTATTTCATTATATAGAATGACATAACAATAATAGAAATAAAATGCACAGCAAATGTAACGAGCTTCAATCATTCTGAAACCCCACTCCACCAATAAGTGGAAAAATCATCTTACATAAAACTGATGCCTTATGCAAAAATGGTGGGACTGTTGATGTAGATAATGAGTTTACTAAATTAATATTCACATGCACATAGGAGTCATTTAATAAGGTGAACCTCAGTTTCTGCCACCATACCAATGAACTAACTGGTGTCTGCATTATTCTTTAACCCACTTTGTCCAATGAAGTTGTGACACTCTAAGTCTCTGCTATGTTTTTAAGCCTTGCTCTCTCTGCTGATACTTACCCATTACCATGCAATCATCAAGCTAAACTGTTAGCCAGCCCTCTAAGCCTCCTTGATGTGTTAGTGTCTTATCATCCATCATGGCATTCTCCTCCTCAAAGTGCCTTGGGCTTCAACATTGTCTTTTCTTCTCTTTCTTATATCCCTCATTATTGACTCATCAGTATGTACAATTTGTTGCAATAATTATTTCCCAAACCATCTATTACTGATAAAAATTAATATTCAAGGACATTTTAAATAAAGTTATTTGTCTTTCTTCTCATTTTTCTCTGATTATTTCCCATTTTCCTCAGTGAACTGCTCCTTTTGTTCATTCTATGATTGATTTTAGGAGTTTCTTTAGAATTTTATTAGTTTTCTTCATTTTTCTTATGGAATATTTGCTGCTACACTTATGTCAAACAGCACAGTGACTGTGATACAGAAAGCACAAAGTAAATATTTGTTGAATTAAGATTATTTTCTTCTATTAAATCTTGTTGTGTGTGTACAATGCCAATCTGATTCAGAAGATTGCTATTTATGTATATAGTTCAAATTTGGGGACAGGTTTCTCTCTTTATTTTTAAAAATTTCTTTTAGTTGATTCGTGTATATGTGCAGTACATACTGTTTATATTCCTTGTGCGCAGCTGTAACATGTACAGAGCACACTTGATTTCTTTTCTTAGCACCTTTCGCTTTCCTCCTTCCCCCTCTACCCATCTCTTCATCTCCTTCCATTTTTCTTTTCGGTACATGTTCACAGTATGAAATGTTTCCATTCCTCGTGTGGAGTTGGGACACATACACAACACATCCTAATTCCTGGTTTTCATCACCTGCCCCTCTCCTTGAAACTCTCCCTTCATGTCTCGATCCCTTTCCCCTGTGAGAAGAATCTTTCTATTTCCTATGACCTAGCTTTTATTTGCTCTTTATCTCAACTCAGGGTTTCTCAAACAAGTGAAATCATATGATATTTAGGTTTGTATGTCTGAATTGATTCACAACTTTATAGTCTCCAGATAGATCCATTATTTACAAATTTCTCGTTTATCTTTCTTTATGGCAGAGTAGAACCACAGTTTTTTAAATCATTTAGAAGTGCTCTGGGTTTCTTTTCTTATGCAGTAGGAATCAAAGTATATAAGCAGAACAACATGTTCCTTTATGAAAAATATTAGTCTATAATGAGGATTTAGTTTCTTTTTTTTTGGTACTGGGGATCGAACTCGGGTCCTTGCACTTGCGCAGCAGGCGGAGAAACCACTGAGCTAAATCCCCGGCCCTATTTTCTTTTTGAATACCAAAAGTTTGGCAAAATTATTTAATAAGGATCATAATTTAGCTTTGTAATACAAATACAAGAGTGAATGAAATTTTACATTTTGACCTTCCCAGATTTTTCCCAATCTTGCTTCAATCTATTTTCTTTAATGTCTATCTAGGGAGATATCTATTAATGATCATTTGTAAAAACCAAATCCACAAAAGCAATGTAGAATTTTTTCACCCACTTTTGATAACATTTTATTTGAAGTGTATTTATTTTCACTGCTAGAGTGAATTGATCCTCTTGATGTATACAGGAAGAATTTTTGAAAAGCTGATATGCTGTCACATAATAATCTTATCTAATATGTTCCTCAAATCTCTAATGAATTCAATTACCATGAGATAGAAAACAAAACAAGAACAAAAGAAATGACTCCAGCATATAAATGCTTTCTTCAAATGAGCCTTTGTTCTTCTACAAAGCCAGGGATTAATTATCATCCTTATTCTAAGCATCTGGTTCACTGCTTTGATTTAATGAAAGGTTAGTTTGACCCCACGCTCAAGCTGTCTTTGTAAAGAAGTAGAAGTAACAATTATTACCTGGAGATTATTTATCAAAAGCAAGACTTTTCAAGAATGATGTGATCATTACGTATCAAGCAACTGACCTTGACAATTGAAACTGTTGACTTGAACTTTAGCTATTGTGGGTATGTTAAGGATAATAAATTTTTCTCTTCAAAATGAACGCTAAATTATGCACAAAAATATTACTTTAATATGCTTACATATTGACTCTATAAAATAAAAGCTTAATGATTCTAAATATATACTCTGCTAGTTTCTTACCTCCTTTAGGTAAGCATTTACATAGTAAGTGAAAAGTTATTTCCTCTTTGATGGTATTCTGATGCCTTAGACTGTTGTAAGAAACAGAAGTTGTGGATTAGAAGGTATTTAAAGAAAAATGCCTGAGAAATCATCATGATTAACTATTCAGTATTTATCTCTTCATTGTTGTGTACATACATGTGTTGAGAGAGCAGCTAAAATCACCTTGAAAATCTCATAGAACAGGACTACACTAGAAGAGGAAAAAAATCAAATTAACATTGTCTAAAACAAGCTTCTCTACCAAAGAGATATACTTACTGATGACTGCCTCCACGTTCGTTTTGCAAGAATGGGTGAGAAACTGCCTTTGTGAAAGCTCTTCTAGAGTTTCTTTCACACATTATAGATACTATAATCTAATCGTGATTAAGAAGGAATTCCAATATATTGGACCAGGCTTATGTAAACCATAGAGTGAGATCTTACATCTTTTGTTCCCCTTCTCATTTTTGCTTGGTCTGGAAGAAGAAGGATTGAGGGATCAAAACTTGGCAGGGAGAAGCCACAAGCAAGGTACTGTCCATTATATTATGCCAGGGTAAGCAGAAGGTATTCTCAGATAAGAGTCTTAGCTAAAGTGTTGGGATAATCGGCTAATTAACAATTTTATGTATAATGGAAGGAAGAAGAGTCCTACCAAGCTCTCAAATACAGGAATTTTAAGGTTCCGAGTCTTGAAACACCAGAGGTTATCTATCAACAAAACTCCTAGCAGCTAAAGGGACTGCTTGCAGTTCTAAATCCCAGAGTAAATACTGTAGTTGTGGCGTGGGTGGAGTTGGCACTCCTATTCTAAATGATTGAAGAATGGCTGAAATTATAGACTGAAATTATAGACCCAAAGGTTGAGAAATCTATTATTTTTCACATTTTAGGAAATGTCTCAAAATCTGTTTTGAAATATGTTGCTCTAAAGGGAAAGCTCTATATCTGGTAACAATTAAGAACTGGTTCTCTAACTTGGATATTTATATTTTGCCACTAGCAGCATGATTTCTAAATGCAGTGACAGTCCCACATTCTCAAGACATCACTCACAAGCAAAGCAGGCTTTAAAGCTACCAAATTATCTATCTACATTGAGACATGCACAGCTAGATTAAGTGCTAATAAAGTCCACAGAATCACATTGAATGTATCCACACTGAGTGACTGAACAAAGGCACCATTCTGTACTCAGTCATACTGTCTTCAAATGGCAAATGTTAGCTTAGGCCCTCCTCAAAGCACTACACAGCTACAACTCATGGAGGGTGCTTCCCTAAGCTGCAACCTAGGCAGGATTTCAGTATGTGAGCTTGGCTGCTTCCCTAACACTGTGGCTATCTTGGCAGTGTGTGGCATGCAAGACAGTGGAGTGGAGAGGAGCCATTTGAAGAAATTTTACTTAGAGTGTAACTTCTAGACATGTCAATGGGAACCTTTAACAACTCCGTTTCAGCTTAAAAAAAAGAGCAATGATACATTATTATTAAATAGAATGACAATGAAAAGTGTTAATAGATGCATTTATATAAAAATATAACTGTTAATCAAATTCCCTATGATGAACAAAATCTTTGTAAATAGGGAGGAATGGAGGGGTTGAAGGGAGGGCTGGGCAACGGTGAAAAATAAGAACCAAGAGAGATTATGTAAAGGTGCAA
>NW_004624748.1:27367066-27378161 GCF_000247695.1 Heterocephalus glaber | reverse complement strand
CTGTAGGTGATCTGGAAGTCTGGTTTTGAGACTTATTTATGTGTTTTCTCATTTTGACTGCAGGCGGGGGCTGTTGGAGCCTGCAGGGATTACCTCCTCTGAACTGGGAGAGGTGGGACAGGGGCCGGGAGCAGAGGTAGGGATGGTGGCCAGGAAGCCCCTTCCTCTGGACCATTAGCAGTGGGATGATGGCATCTGAGAAGCCCCTACCTCTGGGCCAGGAGTGGCAGGACTCAGTACAGTGTCCTGGTGGTTGGATGTCCTCTGCGTCTTTGTAGCGTGGAACCATGTGGCTGTACAGAGGAGCGGGGGGGGGGGTGTCCAGTGGATAAAACAGCCCCAGTCTCATGGAGGGATTGAGTGGCTTCCCTTGGGAGAGGCAGGGCATTCTTTCGAGAAGTTTCTTCTGGGCCAGGAGCAGCGGAACTCAGTACCATGGTCTGGTGGTCTGGTGTCCTTTGCGTCTTTGTAGCGTGGAACCATGTGGCTGTACAGAGGAGCGGGGGGGGGGGTGTCCAGTGGATTGTTGCCCTGGCGCGGGCTGATTCGGCGTGTTCCCTGAGACTTGTGACCTCGGTAGGGCCTGCCCAGACCTGCCTGTCTGCCGCGGGCTGATTCGGCATGTTCCACGTGACTCTATATTCCATCCTTAAGATAAAGTATCTGGAATAAATAAATACACCATAGTTCTTCATATTAAGCATTTTTTTGATGAAATTATCAATACAGAGAAAGTACAGATTTAAAAAATCCTACTGTGTGTCACACATTGATAAAAACTGAATATATATTTTTCTCTGACCCTCAAATCAGAGTAAACTTGCAGTTACTGATTTTTAATTTTTATTTTGTTGTTTTTAAATTACAAAATGAGAAATGTTGTTTAGCATAACTTTAGTCAACATGAATGAGACATGCTGTATAAAAATCCCACTGGTATTTTAGAAGTAGATTCTGGTTACTAAATGACATCAGAATGTTCAAATCACAGTTGTTCTTAACCAGAAAAGCCTCAGGAAGATGTGGCAGTATCTCATCTCCAAAGACACTTCTTTTTGTTACAAATGGTGTTATAGTTATGTAGGTGATGAAAGCTGGAAGTGTTCCTAAATGGCATATAATATGTAGTAAAGCCTCTGAAAACAAGTCATTATTCAGGCCAAGACATCAATAAATCTCAGGTGGTGAAAGTCTTTGAAGAAACATTCACAATATTTCAGACCTCAAGTCATGTTATATAAGAATCAGTATCTAATAGTTCAGCTGTAATGCTGCTAACTAAAAAAAGAATACTTACATGACTATATAAAGAAAAAAATCTCAGATGTTTCATACAAGTTATAGGGATAGACTATGAAAGACAGTTCAATGAGGTAAGTTTTCATTGACCTTACTCTATTCAGAGATCACATCATATTAGAAATAAAGTTGTATATTTTATCTTTAAGAAGTCACCTTTGCTTCTGTTCTAGTTAACGTGTGTTTTTAAGACACACACAGACAGACACACATACACATCAAAGTCTCAGTGGCTTAATCCAATAGAATAATATTACTTGCTCAGCCAGGTGCCCAATATGGCTGTTAGAATTGGCAATATTTTTGTTTGATTGGGTCATACAGTGACTTAGATCTGCTGCATACCATGGTTTTGACATAGCCAGGATCTGAAACTATGTACTTTGAATTTGCAGAAGTAGAGAACACAATGAACTCTCAGAAACTTACTCCTCATTCTTGCTCACATTCAACGTGTGAGGAGTCACTTAATTAAACGTGGATTAAAGACATGCTCCACAGCTATATTGTTAATGTTGCTATATAAAGAAGATAATGTGTGTGTGTGTGTGTGTGTCCAGCTATCTTTCACTGCCACAATCCAGTTCACTTTTTTCAATATCAAATTTGAAAGTCAGATTATTATTGGACATGTGATAGATTCTGGAGATACATAAAAGTGAATTTTTATTGTGTTTAAGGACTATACAATCTAGCAGGTAATTCTTCTGAGCTAAAACCGATCTATACTTGAAGAAACTTAGCAGCGTGTCCTGAAACATTTCCACAGCTTGGTTAGCATAAAAGTTTCCTCAGCAACATTTGTAGGTATGCTTTCTTGGCACATTTCATGTCAGGAAAAGACTACATAGCAAAATTGTCCTAAAGAGTATCTCCAATAGAAAATTGTAGGAATAACTTTTAAGGACAGACTAACAATAGTATTGTTTCCTTTTTTATACATGGTGCTATGGTTTGAATTTTGTTTCTCTTCTAAAGTTTCATGTGCTACAGGCTTTGTCACCAGGATAATAATATTGGGAGATGACGGGACCCATAAGAGGTGTGAGGGGGCCTAATAGAAAGTCCTTAGGTAATTGAGGACACTACCCTCAAAAAGGAATAGTGGTTTCCTATAGCAGGTTCTCATAAAAGCAAGTTTTTACAAGAGCCCAAGCCCAGAGTCATTATTTGGCATGTTGTTTCAAGATATGATTCTCGCTCTTGCACATGCTCCAGCCACTTCAATGCACCTTGACATGACACTACTGAAGCATGGGAACCCTCACCAGAGCCTGTACAATGCTGTTTTGATTTTTAGCACCTAAAACTGTGAACTAAATAATCTTCTTTATAAAGTAAGGTATAAATATTTGCATCAGGTATTTCATCATAGTAGTGAAAACTGATCAATACAGAAAATTGGTACTAAGTAGTGAGGTCATTACTGTAAATATACCCAAAAGTTTTGAGTCAGCTTTGGAGTTGGATGTCTGGCAAAAGATGAAAAAGTTTGGAGGGGTAGCTAGAATAAGTCTGGAATGCTATAAGCAGAGTATTAAGGGTGACTCTAGTGAGGACTCAGAATAGGACATCAGAGAACTAATATCAGATAAAAATGGGGGCAAAGGCCATACTTTTTCACTCCATGCCAAAGAATTTGCCTGCATCATGTCCTCCCTCTAATATTTTGTAGAAGGCTACCAATATTATTCTTAAATATTTTTATTTAAGAATAATGGGAAACTATTTTGCAGAAGAAAATTTAAAACAACAAAGCATTCAGGGACAACTTTGGATTCTGGTATATTTGAAAGCATTTAGAAAAACTACTTTAAAATTTTTAGATACACAATTATACAAGGAAATGTGTTTTGTTTTGGTGTGTCTCCATTTTTTGGACATAGATGCATAAATGAAAATGAAAATTAATACTGGAAAATGTGACCACTTTAGTATGTGCTCCACAAAGACAGATTATATATTTTACAATGTTTTGTGGCTACAGAGACATATATCTGTGTATTCCAATATCATTACTAGTCTTTCACACTTGTGTTTTTTTAAACATAGCTTAGCAGTAACTAATTTATTATTTTTCACTGTGACAGACCTTTATTTTTTAGACCAAACTCTTTCATCGTGTTTCAATTAATAATCGACTCTCATTTCAACTTGGTACATCATCTCTCAGAATTAAAAACTAGACTTTTCAATCATTGTATAGAATAAGTGTGACTAATAAAATAGAAATAGAAATATGATGGTGCTCTTACTAGACAATATGTAGTTTCAAGGGAAAAGATTTACCTTCAAAATC
The DNA here is from genome assembly GCF_000247695.1 of Heterocephalus glaber. Next base: position 27,374,563 of record NW_004624748.1, on the reverse strand, counting down.
CATTTGCTTTTCCATGGTAATGTTTCCTTTTTCTTCCAGTCAGTGTCTTGGTTTGGCTAGCTGCATTTCCAACAGTCACACTAGACCATATAGATTTTGGTAATGTAGCTGTCACTAACATGATGCAGTGGAGAGAGCCACGATTTCTGACAAATTCTTTGGATCTGCCATATTTTACCCGGACATATCTCAAAACTTCTTTTGCAGGGAGAATGAAGTGCATTTATTTCTATCTTGTTTAATATACAAAGATTGGTTTGTTCATTTTCTGTATATTATTTTTAGCTAAACTTTATCTTAATAGCTATTCATACTAAGATGAGTTAACACTGGATTCTATTTATGTTTCTAAGACTGAATTAATCTTCATGTCTTTCATAAGCCTTTTTCAAGTACTCTAGGATTGGGTGATTTCTTTCCTGAAAATTTGTTGAATTTACCATTCTTAAAACTTCTTTTTACAATTATTATTTTCTGGTACAAGCAAATTATTTCTTGAAATATAGTATGCAGTCCAAATGGTGCATTTATCATTATTGGAGAATTCAATGAATTTCAGAAAGTAAATATATCCACGTATCTATTATCAATACTTTCTTGTTGAAAATGCTTTAATAGATATTAGCCAGATAATTTTCCTTAATTTTATACAAACATAACTCTATGGTATATGCTTGTTAGTACATTTTTTCCTTTATTCTATATAAGCAAAACTCAGTTTTATGATCTGAATGTTTGTTTCCCTGCAAAACTTATGTGTTGAAATTCTATCTCCAAAGTTATGGTATTATCAAGTTGGACCCAATGCAGGAGATTAGATCATTTGTAAGTAGTGTTAGTGCCCTTATAAAATAAGCCTCGAAGGAACTCAGTTAACCCTGTCACCTTGTGAGGACATTACAAAAATATGCCATCTATAAATCGGAAAGTATACTTTCACTAGATACCAAATTTGCTATTGTCTTGATCTCGGATGTCTCACACTCCAGAACTGAAATAAATTTCTGTTGTTTATAAGCTACCCAGTCTATGATAGTTTGTCATAGGATGTGGACCAATACATTAGTTCATGGTTTTGCATGCTGTGCTAGTTTATCATCATTACTTTACAATATGTGCTAGTATAGAATGACACAGTTTTTAAAAATTTTATTCTGCTGAGCCATTTTTGCTGTATCCAGTTTGGAACTATGATGGCCCCGTCAATTCCATTCTTTAAAGTTATCTGTGGCAAAACTGTTCATTTCTTCTTTGTTGTATAGCTAAAAGTGGAACTGTGGTGTCATAAGGTGCAAATGTCTTTCTTTAGTAACAAAAAGTGTTTCAAAGTAGGTATATGCCACTATACCAGCAGCTTCAGAGTAGCACTTCACATGTCTGACTGCTTAGCATGATATGCCTATAAAAAGCCAACTGTCCTAGGTTGTATTTGTGTTTCCTTCCTATTATTTTTAATACTTATTGAGAAAAGTGTTCATAATTTCGGTCTTTATATCATTCTAAACTACTATTCTTGGGATGCTAAGGCAATATTTGTGATGATAGTCATTGTGTTACATTGAAAAAATGTATTCAGCTGTTATCCAAAGATACTGCTGAAATGTATATGTTAAAATAAGTTAAGCCATTTTCTTGACACTGACAATATGGTTATTTTCTTTTTTCTGACAGAGTCTCACTGTGTAGTTTTAGGCTGGTCCTGAACTCACTATGTAGCCAAGTCTCACCGCAAACTCACAATTACCCTCCTGTCTGAACCTCCCAAGTGCTGGAGTAACAGACAAATGTCAACATGCCCAGTTTCAGAATATTTAATATACCTTGTTATGAACTTCACAGAGACATTTTAGTTATTAAATATAAGTAATATTTTTGAACAGTTAAACAGGAAACTATTAAAACAAACAATATTATTCAGAGCACTAGCTAATGTATATTTTGCCACAGTACACCTGTGTAAATTCCAGGAAAGTTGATTTGGTGATGAAGATATTTCTTTGTATGGTCAAAAGTAAAGGAGACTCGCTTCCATGATCTTAACTGATCTCAGGTTGTATAATTGTGAGTTACAACTTTCTAGGATTTACTTCAGCCCTTGATATACATGGTGACTTTACATTACCAAGCTACCGAGGCCTTCAACACTTCTGTATCTGTACTAAAAATATATGGCTACATGGTGCTAGCATGGCCTTGTGAGACATGCGTGAGTGGTTTGTGCTGAGGAGAAATTTTGCTCTTTAGACTAAGAACATTTACCTAGTAAGAAGGAATTTCAAAAATGAAAGTGCTGAACCATTAACAATCAAGTTTAGCAAGTCTGTAGTAGAGACCCATATCTTTTCCAGGCTGGGAAAGTAGAATCCAAGGTACACCATAATATCTAAGGGAACATGTCATCAGCAGTGAGGCCTGAAGAGAGTGGGAGTATAGACACGAGCTCTGCTGTTTGAGAAACTCCCCACAAAATCCAGAACAGTAGGAACAGGCACAAGAAAGCACATAAAGCTCTTCCTTATATAACAATATTCTGTGACAGCAGGAAAACTTTTGGTAGACAAGGCTGAATAATTTCATAGCTTTTCCAAAATGGTACTTGCCTTGTAAAGGAAGGAAAGGAGAGGAAAGCTTGATAGAGAGACAGAAGAAGCAACTAAAATAAGGTTACTGAGTTTAGTAAAAGAACTATTTTTCTTATTGCAAAGGGTGAGTTTTCATGGTAAGACAGAAAAAGACTGGTAATTTCTAAGATGGCTTTGACTTCTGGAAGATTATGGGAGCTTCATTTCAGTCTATCATGTCACTTTAAATGACTTTATTATGTTATTCATTATAGCTTTATTTGAAAAATTTTGGAAACTTCCTGTATGTCATATATAGCTCCTTATAGAAAGAATTTAAGCAAAATGAAGATTTCAGGTTAGAATATAGATAACAAGGAGATTTAAAATCCTTTGAAGGGAAAAGAAGTCTCAATTCTGTACAAAAAGTTATTTGAATGATTTTCTTGATTATTCCATCTTTTAAAAAGGTATATATTATGTGGCAATTGTTCTTTTAACTACTGACACAATTAATGCCTAATACATGAAAAATATAATTTATGGTTTTATTTGGCATGTACTTAAGCACCTGCATAGCAATTACTGGTACGACATTTTTGTCTGCGCTATAAAGCATCACACATCCTCCCTTTCATCAGTTTAAAATTGAAGCAAAGAGGTTCACTCCTTGGGGAGTACCTGCCCTGATCTTATCTGATAGAATGAAAATATGATTGCCTTCCTGACACTATAAATTATGCCTTCCCAACTCCAGGACCCTTGTCCAATAGAAATCGACACCTTTAGTGTGACTCTTTTGCTTCATAGGAAGTTGTTTTACCTCTACAATAATTAAATAGAAAATCTTTATGCTCTTTCTTAATCTCAAATTATATGGCAATTGAACATCATAAAGGAGCATTTTGTATGAAATATGCAATGGAACATTTCTCCCTATTGTGATGACTAACATAAGGATCTGATTCAAACGGGGAGTGAATATCAAAACTAAAGCTGAATGAAACTATATCAATTCCTTTCTCTGAGACAAGTAGTTAAATGCCTGTCATGAGAGAACTTTTTCTTTAACATTTTTTGGTATTTACAATGAACTGGGAACACAAACAGCCAATAACTGTCACTGCCTTGAAAGTTAAAGTGAAATCCTGGTTTGTGTAGTCTCTTTAGACATTTTCATAGCAAGGTTATTTCTCCACTATTCTTGTTATATCCAATGACCTCAGATTCTTTTGGATGAAGTTCTTCTCTTGTATCTTGTTTTTCTTCTAATTGATAGCATTTAACTTCTTATATTTTAAAAAATCTTTTCCTACCATCTTGTAATGTCACTTACTTTTTTTCCTTCTAGTCATTAATTTTTTCTGGAGCTAAAAGAAAAAAAAACACATTTCTTATACACTTTTAAATACTTTCCTATCAAACTGCTTTTGAAAAACCTATTTTTCATCACACAATTGCAGGATAAACCTATGGTTAATACCTTATTTACACAAACTGAAGGCTGTTATATCTGTGTTTGGCGACCTTGAAACTGTATTGTGCTCAGCGCCCTTTTTATAACCTTAATTACTGGGGAATACAGAGCTTTAAAGAAAGACTAACATTTCACTTTAACATCCACAATAATCTATTATAAAGCCAGCTAAGCCAGTCCCCAAATACAGAGAAATGTTATTACATGCTCAGCTAGCTGTCAAGGGGGCATGAGTCAGTGGCTTACAGTTATCAAAAGTAACAAGGTTGTTCAGAATTTCCTCCAACAAAGCCAGCCAGCTTATGGAAGGATTAAGCTCCCTTTGATTAGAACAACTGGAACATGTCCTACCCCTTTAATTAACATTCCCTTTTGCTTGGTGGAGGCCAGTAATTTGACACTCACATTAGGCATCTCAAGAACTGGTTGAGTATTTTGTCCCACTCATAGTATATACTTCTGCATCAACTAAAATTTGAGCTGCTGAAGGATTTATGTTCAAAACCCTGTAAAATCTCAAGGGCATTATGCCTCTAATAGACGAAATGTAATAACACTCCAATATAATATGTGGCGGGAGACTTTGTTAGCCTTTAGGCATAGTATATTACCCTAAGGCCATGCTCTTTTCGTTTTCTATCTTTGGGAACAAAGTTTTGTCAGCTTTATTGATATTTTACTGGTTTACATTTTAATTCATACCTTAAGGCAATTCAGGGAGAAGACTTGTACTTATATTGCTGAATTACTTAGCTCATAAGTAAATATAAATTTTCAGTGACTATACTATACACAGCAAACCAGGATCTACATGAAATGAAAGAAGGAGGTAGCATGCTTCCATTCCGCAAGGAGCACATAATCTATCCAAAAACAAATTTAGCCACAAATATATCCATTGCTCAATTTACAAGCAGTCTCTACTTTAATCATGCTACTTCTGTGTACTTTGGTTTCCTCTGTTTTATTTTTATAGACTTTCCTTCTTTTTCAATATCTTATTTCTTTATTCCCCCCTTTTGCCTCATCCCCTTTTAATTGGGACAGTAATGAATAGAAAATTTCTCATTTTGAAATTGCCTAATGTTTCTGCTGTTTAAATTTTGTGAAACAAAAATAACAAAAGAAACTACTCTTGGAAATGAAAACTATGTTACTTCACATAGTTCACAATATGGTTTGGAAATAGAAATTCTAAGATTATAAAATGAATGAAACAACTAAATTAGTAAGAGACAGACTTAATAGAAATGCTTCCTTTTCAATACTTTGTTTTCTACAATAAACCAGGTATCACATTCATTTATTTGTAAAGGAAAGGTTAATTTTTTATTTCTAAACTATACTATTTAGATTTAAATTTCATACTTTTTACAGAAATTTTCAGAGAAGTATATATCAATGAAATATCCTTGTATATTTTAATTTTTGAAAAATCTGCCTAAGTATTCTGTTGCTTACACTTCTACCCTAATCCTTCAAACATTCCACTATTAAATTCCTATCTATTCTGTTAATTATTATTACTAAATTCCTGCCTATTCTCAAAGAATGGAAAGCATAATAACAATTTTTTTTTTTTGGTACCAGGGCTAGAACTCGGGACCTTGCACTTGCGAGGCAGGTGGTGGAACCACTGAGCTAACTCCCTGGCCCCCATAATAATAATTTATAGTGAGAGTCACTTACTCAACTTGTAATCTAAAGAGAAGTTTTATTATTTCCACTTTAATTACAATCCATACCTTTTTTTATCTTCAGTGGATTTTTTATGGTTGTGTTTGAGATGGTTTGAAAAGAATGTGCTTGTGTAGAGATCAGGGAGCCTATTTTATTATTCTAGTTAAGATGAATAAATTTGACTAGTCTTTTCTGAGAAGTTCTTCTTCATGAAGTTGAAGGTGAAGTCCTCACCTCAGGAGAAATAAATGGGTTTGGAAATTCAGTGAAAACAGCCCAAATTTGAAAAGGCTGTTGAAGACGATGGAAGGGAAGCTGTGCATGGAATCCAGAATGTGACTATGCATTTTGGAGAGCCTAGATATCCACTAGTTAGATTTTCCTCCCACAGCTCTTATTATGCCAGATGTACACAAAGAAAGACAAAGGAAAATGTTGTCTAGTTGATGATTAGATTAAAGCCAAATCAATTCAAGAATATTAAAAACAAATTTATTTTCTTATAATAAAGGAAACATCAAAATTTCTAATAAGTATCTGCTTTTGATATTTGAGTAATGTGTGGAATATGACCTTTCCTCACTTTGCTTTGAGAAGCATATCTTTTCATTTCATTCCATGCTTCTGTCTTAGTCTCCACTTAAGACTGACCTCAGGAGAGTAGACACACATTCTTGAAGATACAAGTGCAAATGAAGTTTCCCTGTGTGTTTGCTTTAATTCTAATTTCCACTGAAAAAAAATAAAGTAAGTCACCTACCAATAAGAGTTCTTCCAAAAGTTATTATATGGATTTAGAATCACTAGGTATGTGAATTCCGAAATTATTTTTCAACTTCCAGGGCCACAACTCTTTGAGAACATGAAATCTTAAGTATTGACAGATGGAAGCATTTTCCCAGAGCCAAAAGACAGAATATGCTCTAGAGAACAAAGTTATTTGTTTTACATCTAATTTTCTCATGAAATATATTAATACCCTCATAATGGATCAGTAGGCCAGATTAGTCCAAGTTGGGTTGGTCAAGGTGGCATTTAAACATTGTTTACAGTTTTAAAAGATTCTCAAAGGACATGTGCTTTCCAGTTTACACATTCTCCATTTCTCTTTTATTGTAGTTTGCACTAGAGATTCATTTATTTATATTGTTCTTCTCTTTAAGACAACAAAGATTGGAAATACCATGTAAGAACACATTCTACCTCACTACAGGTTAGCAATATAGTAAGAATAAATAAGAGAGATGAAGGCTGCTTCATTTTAGTTGATTAGGTGTCTGTGTGTGTATGCACAATTTGATTAGTACAGATGATTTACAGATATATTTAGAAAACAATATTTTCCTTGGAATAACCATACAATACAGGATAGCTATTTTACCTCCATTTTATATTAAGAAAACAGGCTCATTAAGTTTAGAAAATCTTCCTATTAACAGTTTATGAGGACAGAACCTATATTTAAATTCATTGAAGTTTGCTTAGTTTTTTTTCCCCATTAAATTTATTGGTACATTTTAGGTATAAAATACAGTTACATTCATCACTGGGATCTTGTGCCATTATATGAGTATCTTGGTTCTTATTTTTTTCCCCTTCCCTTGACCCCCCCTTGACCCCCTCCACCCTTTCCTATTTGCAAATACCTTGTTTCCATTTTTTTCCTCTTCTCATATTTTTTCCTTTCCCTTTTTTCCCTTCCCCTACCCATCCCAATTCCCCTGCTCTTTTAGACTTTTTCTTCCTGTTACACACTATCAGTTATACATTTTTAAATTA
>NW_004624748.1:27328352-27344148 GCF_000247695.1 Heterocephalus glaber | reverse complement strand
CTGTTATCTGAGAAATTATTTTTGATTTCATTTTTTCCAGATCCCCTTTTGTTGCCAGTTCAGTGGGTCCAGGTGGTTGGGTATCAGAGTGTTCTATCTCATTTCCCTTTGGGGTTGCTGTAGGTGATCTGGAAGTCTGGGTTTGAGACGTATTTACATGTTTTCTCATTTTGACTGGGGTGGGGTCTGTTAGTGCCTGCACGGCTTACCTCCTCTGAGCTGGGAGAGGTCGCACAGGGGCCAGGAGCAGAGGTAGGGATGGTGACTCAAAAGCCCTTTCCTGTGGGCTGGGAGCAGCGGGACTAATGGTGACTGGGAAGCCCCTTCCTCTGGACCAGGAGCAGTGGGATGGCAGCTCAGAAGCCCCTACCTCTCGGCAGGGAGCAGCCAGACTCAGTACCTTGGTCTGGTGGTCTGGTGTCCTCTGTGTCTTTGTAGTGTGGAAACAGGTGGCTTCCTGTCTGCAGTGGAGTGATTTGGCATCTTCTAGGTGACCCAGGACCTCCGTAGGTTGTGCACAGACCTGCCCGTCTGCAGTGTGCTGACTCGGTGGGCTCTGTGAGACTGAGGACCTTGGCAGAGTGCACACAGACCTCCACAATTTTCAAATATATAATACATTGTTGCTGACTATAATCACCCTGTTTTAAAAGAGACTTCCTGAGCCTTTTCTGGCTGTCTAACTGAACTTGTATATGCACTGAGTAACATCATCCCATCCACCTACCCTCATTCCTTGAGAAACACCATTTCATTTTGCTTTGGAGTTGAGCTTTTAAGAATTCTGTGCATTATTGAGATAATGCAGAATTTTTTTTTTCATCTTCCAGCTTATTTCAATCCACATAATTTCTTCCAGGATCATCTATGTTGTTATAAATGGCAGGGTTGCCTTCTTTTTAAGAGACAAAGAGTATTCCACTGTGCATCTGTACCACATTTTATTTATCCTTTCCTCTTTCGATGGACAGTTGATTCCATATGTTAATTATTGAGACTAATACTGCAGTAGATATGGAAGGGCATATGTACTAATGATATAGAGGTTTATTTTCATATACTCCTGTATGTCTTCTTTTGAGAAAGCAACCCTCCTCCATTTTAGTGAGAATGTAAAATAGTAGAACCATTGTAAATATTAGTATGGAGATTCTTCAGAAAACTAAAACTAGAAATTCCATTTGATCCAAATATTCCCCTTCTAGGTATTTTCCTCAAAGAGTTGAAGACATCATATTACAGTGATACATACATATTCATGTTTATAGCAGCTCAAATCATAACAGCTAAATCTTGGAAGTTACTTATAGTATATTCCCATTAACAGATGAATGAATAAAGAAAATATGGTATTTATATATCATGGAATAATCCTCTGTCAGAAAAAAGATAAACTTTAGTCATTAATAGAAAACTGGATGCACCTTTTGATTATAATGTTAGGTGAAATAAACAATCAAGCTTAAATATCACATGGTTTCTTTTATAAGACAAACTCAAAATAGAAATGAAGAGCAAAGGAAAATATAGATAACAGGTAGTAGGGAAATAGGTGTTTTTCAAATAGGAGGGGTATCAAGAGATGAAGGGAGGCAGTGAGAAGGGAGGGAAAGGGGATAAAAAAAGGAATTACATATGTTATGTACATGTGCCAATTCCCCACAAGAAATATAAATATTATGTCTTGCAAACACATACAAATTAAAAAAATCTAATTAGGTCTATTGCTTATTTTTATATCAAATATTTCCTTCTTATTGAGTTGTTTGAATTCCTTACAAATTTTGGATATGAACTCCTTATTGGATGTATGGTAGGTAAATATTATCTTTCATGCTATGGGTGGTCTCTATTGTTTCCTTGAATATACAAAAATGTTTTGTTTGATATAATCTAATTTGTCTATCTTTGCTACCATTGTCTGTGCTTTTGGGGTTATAGCTAAAACACCAATTGACCAGACCAATGTTTGTAGTTCTTCCTCTGTCTTCTTCTAGTAGATTTACAGATTTGAGAATCATGTTTAAGTTTCCAATAAACGTTAGTTACTTTTCTAACTGGTGTAACATAAGGGCCTAATTTCTGTCTTTTGCATATGGATATCTAATTTGCTAAACATCAGGCATTGAAAAGATCCTTTCTTAGTTGTTTATTCTTGGTACTTTTGTCAAAATCAACTGGCATTAAATGTGTGTATTTATTTTTGGTCACTCTTTTGTGTCCTTTGTCAATTTGTCTGCCTTGTGCCAGGATCATGTTGTATGGATTACTCTAGGATTGTTCTAAATTTTGAAGCCATAAAGCAGAATTTGTTTCCATTTCACTTTTTAGGAGTGAGTGAAATCTAGGATTAGAAATTTAGAATACTTATTTTCAAATAAGACACAATGTAAATAGATAAATCAGGTGTCTCTTAATACAAGCTTGGTTACATTATATTACCTTTGATACAGTGATTTATATAAAAAATTAAAATATAATGAAGCTATTAACTTCAAGTACATTCACATCCTCCAATAATAAAGCTATTTATCTGGAGTAATGAAATATAATAGTATAACATAGCATTACTATATCAAATATTTTGTTTATTCATGTGTCTTGAGCCATTCTATGTAATTTTGGGGAAAAATCATTTCACAATTAAATTCTGATTAGGGCTGTCTGAGGCCTAGTCTTCTTGCCTGTGGGCATGGAGAAACATAACTCCATTTTGTCACAGTTGAGGCCTCAATGATTCCGTGATGCTGTGACCCTCAAGGGCAAGATTACTTCAGCCGAAGACATCCTGGTTCTTTGAGAACTGAATAATAAAACAAAAAAAGAAAGGTTTCACCTGGGGAGGGACAAATTTCTTGTCAGTTTAACTCATCCCACCTACTGTTGTAGGAACATTTTGCTCATCTCACCATTCTAATCAACATAAGGTTCTCATTGTCATAGGATTATTGCCACCCTCCAGTCATCTGATACTTTCTCTGCTTATAAGAGCCTCCTCAATTTAGGATTATCACCACCCTCTGAGTCACCTGATACTCCCTATGAATACAATAAATAGTGGCAAACTCAATATGTGTTTGTCTTTGCCCACTCCGAGGGATTGACATCCCGGCCCCCCATATTCTTTGAAATTACACAAGCCCCTACTGTCTTTTTATTTCTTCAGCCCTCACCATCACCCTTTCTAGACAGTCAGAGGATTAACTGCCCTCCAATATTCATGAATGAGAGAAATAGCAGTAGTGCCTCCTAAATTATACTAGGTTGGCTTTATCACCTATGACAACATTTTCTGAGGTGTTGTCTCTTAGTTGACACAGTATATACATTTTTCACACATCACTCAACTGTTCTGCTTGGTCTTTTTATCTGATAGAGGGGCAAGAGCTTACCCAATAAGACCAATTAACCACGTAAAAGTCAGGTCATTGTATTAGTCTTACTTTTGTAATGAGACTATATGTTCAATCAGAAAAAAGTATTTTGTGTAATAGTATGAGAGAAAATAAAGCCTAAGTCTTTGTATAACATTGCTGACATAAACACAATAACGAGAAGGAAAATTTTCATCCAGTAATGTATTTTATTTTAAAGACACCAAACAGCCTACTCATTGTGATGGGAAATGCTACTGCAATGGCTTTACCACTAAGCGACTTGGACATCTCCATAGACTACAGTGCCTTATTCTGTGACTCTGTACTGAATTTTGATGCTAGAAGTATCACTAAAGCAGCAAATAGCCCAATAATAGTTGAGAAATGTTGTGGTCAGAGTTTTCAAGGGAATAGATTTAATAAAGGACACATAATTTATAGGATTCATTTATAATATTCACCCAAAAGGTAAAATGCAGAGGCATGCAAGAGATCTGTCTGTGTGCTAGAGACCCAAAGAATCTAGCCGAGGGCTTGGATCCCACAGCAGTGGGTACAAGTTGGAAAGTCTGTGCCGGTGGGGCTGAAGGATCTGTGCCACCACACTGAGGGATCTGCACTGGAGCCAGGAAGCAACACTCAAGGCAAAGGCAAGAGCTCCTCTGATGAGAACAGCAGCCATCCCTAGGGTGACAGGGAGGACCCGAGCTCCTCCTCCAAGAACACCCCAAGTTTCTATCAGGAAAACCTGCTGAGGCAAGATTCTCCTGGGAAGTCAATGGCACTCAAAACTCTCCTTCAGTTTTCCTAATATTTCACTGGCAACAATCCTCAGGTGGGTCTTCCAAGTCCAGAACCACTGACTCAGTTGAACTGGGGGCTTCCACTAGGTTGACCATTAGTTAACCCACCGCATGGGGGAGATCCAACATACAATTGCCTTTCTTGTCAATACAGGACAAGCCACTTTTCCAAAATTTCATTGAATAAGCACTGCATTGAGAGAGAAAATCAGAATTACTTAATATTTCCAGAGAAATTTTTATTCAGAAGAGAGAATTTTTCTGTAAAAATCAGTTTAAAATGAAACAAATTTTCAAACCTTGGTTCCATTTTTATAGCTTCATCTACAAAACACTTCTACATATCCTTATTCAATTACCTTGTTTTTAACACATTACTATACAATAAAATCATTCCCATTGCACATGAATTTATATTTTATAATATACATTTATATCTTTAATTCTTTCCTACTAGAAACTATGAACAGATCTCCTACTAGGACTCTTGAATACAGTCAATATTTTTCTTCTTCAAAACTTTATTTAAGCTGGGTGTGGTGGTGCACACCTGTAATCCCAGGAGGTTTAGGGAAGAGGATTACTTTCAATTCCAGGCCAGTTTGAACTACATAGTGAGTTCAAGGCCAGCTTGAACTACATAGCAAGACCCTGTTTCAAAAACAAACAAACAAAAAACAACAACAAAAAAGCACCTTTATTTACTGACACTATTTTCTTCCTATTACAACATATGAACACTGTTGAGCAGAGTCAGGGCTAAGCCCACTTGAAGCTATTGAAAATATGTATGTAAACTGGGCTCATTCTGCTTCCTGCTTCATCATTGAATCTTACATAACTCCATAGAAGTCTTTCAGTATATACTGGATAATATGTTCTAATGCTTACTCCACTGGTTTTTGTTTCTATAACTTGTTGAATCTGGTAATATACGTATGCCTTTTGCCTCTTTATGATTGACAGCTAGTGAGTGTGCCAAATCATATGGCTTGAGAAATCAGACAAAACCAGAGTAGCCCTTACCAACACACATACTTGGAATTGGAGGAGAAAGGAACAAACTACTAAGCTATTTCATTGACAATGTAATAATTGAGTTAGCAACCTGATATCTGTATGTCTGTATTTATTTTATTTTATATATTATTTTTATTAGCATACATTTGCATTACAAGCAGTTATAGTCATCCTGGGGAGTGGGCACATGCACATAATACAACTTGTTTCTTTTTTCTAAGCCCTTTCCCTTCCCTTCTTTCTCCCCTTTAATTCCCCTTTCTCCATTTCATTCGTGTGGATATTATTTGTCTTAGCTCATGTTGATGGAATATAATGTTTACATTTATTGTTGTTAGGTACATGACATATCTTTATTCTATTTATTATCCTTTTCCCTTCCACTCCTCCTCACTCATTATCCTTCATCTCTTGAATCACTTCTAATTTGCAAGAGATCCATCCCCTTATAGCCTTCTATCCATCTTTTATTATTCTCTTTGTGCATCCTTTGCCTTACTCAACTGAGAGCTACCATAAAGTAACTAAGACACCTGTATATGTAAGTTCCTCTCTTGTAGACCTTCAAATGGTGACTCCCACCCTCAGAGAATCTGGTGAAATTGGTCTGAACAGCACGATATTATACAATTCTATTGGTAATTCTAATGTGTATCCAAGTGCAATTGCAGTCTGAAGGGAATATAGAGTGGTATTATGAAGAAAATTGACATTTCTTTTAGGATAACTATTTTCTAGAGCAACCATTACACAGTTGTCAACAAAAGAATCATCCAATATTAGAAGAAAGGCTGTTTCTACTGGTAAAGAACTGCAGTGTACTTTGGGAGTATTCAGAGATTGAATATCTTTAATATATTCCTTAATTTCCCATTCTTTCCTAAACAATGTCTGGTTTTCAAATAAAAACTCTGGAAATGTTGTGTATGTTTCTGATATTTCAGTGTCACTCATTTCAGACTCTCTATATGAGAGTCCATTACTAGAACTCTGCTACTATAGAAAGAAACCTAATGTTTCTGTGACCATAACTTAGGCAATAATTTGAGTAATTTTTAAGCTTCCCATCAAATTAAGAAGTACCTAGCTCACATCCATTTCTTTCAAAAATTTTATTATAAGAACTCTGAAAGTATGGATTTCAATAAGGATTCAGGGTTGGGACTGTAGCCAAGTTGTACAGCACTTGCCTAGCATGTGCAAGACAATGCATTTTGATCCCAGCACCACAGAAATTAATTAATTAATTAAAGACATTTTGGGAAGTAACTACGGTTAATAATTTAAATAATGTTCCACCATTGTGTATCAGAGATTTTAATTGCTTCTTCAAAGTACTTCAAAGTACCTTGAAACTTTGGATCAGAAATACTCTAATTTACCATAGCTTGTTTTTCTTGCAAAAATATCTTGTAACAATTAGTATATTGGTCACTGCTTTTGACTACAGAAAACAGAATTTTCTAAAGCTCAATTTTTTAGAAAAGCAATGTTTACAGATTTTCTAGGACTGTTTTAGGATAACTTGAATTCAGCAAAGACTAATACATGTAGGATACATACTTATCTATAACTGAGACTGATTCTTATTGGGCAAGAAAATAATTGGCATTCATTTGTAAAACATCTTCTGATCTTCATTGTAATCTGTGTATACATTTTTTGTGCCTCTCTGAAGGAAGTTGATAGTGAATCCTTTTTTATTGATTTTCTGTGATTTATACAAATATGTTTTTACCTTCTCTTCTGAAATTTGGCATTATAATGCACTTTGTTTGGAATCAGCAAACTATAATAGCATTAGCACTGACTGACTGTCAAAGAGGTTGATTATACAAGAATGGTTAAGGACCTTTACCTTGGGTAAAGCAAGTTTCTCCTTTCCAAGCCCTGATTTCTTTGAGAGTTCCAAACTTGTTCATTTTTCCTTTCTAAGTCTAGGAAAGATGGCTATTTGCTGGAAGTAAGACCACATGAAGAAACAAATATAGATGGGTCTAGGAAACAACCTTCAACAAATAAATAAGTCACGTAAAAGCTTTAATAGGTAATGAGTAATTAAATTGGAAATATATTACACATTTTAAAGGATTGTAAGCTGACATTTTCCTTTGAATCACATATGTATGCTTCCTATCCATAAGTTAAAATCCTTTAATGGCAAACTATAGAAACTGTATTACACTAATTTTCACAAGGGTGAATTTATTGGAAAAGTGAATAAGATGTTCACTGGAGCAAGGGAAGTGATTAAAAAAACCTGGAGAACAGAAAGAGTACACTTATTACACTTGATAGTTACCTTAGCTACTTGAAGAGGAGAAAAAGTACCCCTATTACACTTGATAGTTACTTTTTCTCTTTCAAAGTACAGAGATGTCTGCTGTGACAGTATGAAATGCCTGAAGTGAACAGATACTGGTTTTAGCTTGCCACTCAATGAAACTATGAAATTATTTTTGTGATGCTTGGTAGAACATTTATTTCTCTCAATTCTAAAATTTTTGCAGCAATACACACTGTGTCTAAGGAGGACAGAATGCAAAAGTTTTGAGAATGGGTCATTGTGACAATACTGGGTCTATTTTCTGTCACATCTTTTCTTTAAACAATTGTGCTCTGGGTCAATTCCAATTGATCCTTGCAGGCATGGTTTCTAAGATTTCTCCTGGCTCTGTAGTTTCCTGGTTTGGTTTGGACAATGAAGGACACACAAAGAGATTAAAAGCTAAGAAATTTTTAAAAGGACATTTTAATTGTTTTTAAATTCTAAAATAAGTTTCTTTGACACAAGAAAATTTTTATGGGAAAAACTTTGTAGGCAATTTTCTAATTAATAAAAGATATTATTGTTTGTATATGTATAGGCACAGAAGGCAGAAAAGGAAAATTCAATGTGCCATAAATGGCTCTTCTAGATGGATTACTTTGTAATCGTAACTATGATAGTAGTGTTCAAAGCAGATAATTGCCACAACAAAGCTTGCTGTGAATTCAGCAGAAGGTGTCAGTTTCAATAAGGTGACTTCAATGAGATGAAACATTAATGTCTTTATAATTGATGTTATGGTCCCCAACTCTAATAATAATCCCATTGAGCAAGCTCTGGAAAGACTGTTGGAGGATAACTAAAGTTCACAAGATGACTGTTCTTCCTTCCTGATTTTGAAAGTTACTTTTGCAGTGGGAATTTTTCCCCCCTGGCAAACATGCACTTAGTGCCTGTATTTTTAGGCTCTTTGTCCATTACAGTTGTTTTATCAACTATTTTCACAAAATCTTCTCCACCCCATTCTTAAGTTTTGCATCATTCAAACCATTTGCTTCTTCCCAAGATATGGTATATCCTCTGATCTTTCAAAATTATGAGATTTCCAGACACAGATTTTCCTTTCTGCAGTATTCATTAGAAAATAGTCCAAGATGCCACAGATGTCTATTTCCATCAGACATTGGCATGAAACAAGAGGCTATCTGTAAGGAAGGATGAATCTTTCTACATTGTTTAATTGGTAATAAGCTTTTAGAGGTATCCCCTTGGAAAAACGAGCCCATTGAATTGTGAGTAAATACAGTAAAAGTCTGTTGTGGTATACATAATCTATTTTTAATGAACAAATACTTTAGGACATTCCTGGCCTGGATATCTAAAGGAGATAGCTGCTAAATTCAGCTAATATTCTAGGACTGGCTGCTAAGATCTCCTAGTGCTCTATCATCAGGCATAGGTTTTCACCAGACTGCTATAGCAAGTCCAAATTTATAAACAATAACAATAACAACAACAGCATCAATAATAATTAAATGCAGAAGGTGGTGTGACAGCCGTGAAATACCCTGGAGCCTCCACCACTGTGCAGAGGAAAAATCCTACTTCTCTTTACATACTTTTACCCTTTATTTTTATGACATAAATATCTTAAATTCTTCTATAGCTGAGTACAGTGGGTTCTCCGTAGGTGACTGCAAAGCTGATAAAGCACAGCCAGGAGAAGAAAGAGCAAAGAAATCTTTATACAGTTAAAGAGAGCACTGAAGATAACTCCAAAAGCAGTATCCCTCCAAACTAAGGGACAAAAGGAACTGTAGTGGAGGAACTTATGTATATTCATATTGGAAGGAATTGTCATCCCATGTAGAAGTGGACACATTCCTGAGCATGATCAGACCAAGAAGGTGGTTTCTTTTACATGCCGTGTTCAAAGATAGTGGACAGGAACATTGTTAGGGTGAATAATGTAGTATTATAATTAGGTTATAACCAGTAAAAATTACTCTAATTCACATAGGAGAGGGCTACACAGCTTGGTCTTTGGTCCTATTTAAAATTTGCTTGTAATTTTCTCTGCAGAACTCCATCTGAAGTAAAGAAAGAACTTCAAAGGATGTCTTAGGAGCTTCTTCCCTATCAGGTTAAGCACAGGTCTTAACCAGTAAGTTCCTTCTTAGCAGATAACATTTCTTCTACTTGAATTTAGAAACACTTCAACCACTAATAACTTCTTGGTTCAACAGTGAAACATAATCTAGATTTCTTAAAAGTAGAAGAAAATTTTATTGTATTTATCTGCTTTCTTTTTTTCTGTGTATTTTCTTCTTCACCAAAGTCCAAGACACCTTGTACTTTCATAACTTTTGTGATTAGATAGCATAATTTAGCTATTATTCTAAAATAGTTCTATTATTGATAAACTTTCTTCATTTTTCTTCATCTGAGAATGTCTTGAATTCTTTTTATTTCTGAAGAATATTTTTTACTCTATGTAGAATTGCAACATAATGGCTTCGAGTAATTGAAAAAGTTCCATTTCTTTTTGGCCTGTGTGATTTCTGATGAGAAATATACTATTAGCCATTTATCCCCTTATGTGTAAGTGAATGATTTTCTTGGTCAGAACCTTCAAGATATTTTAATTAGTTTTCACAATTTTGACTGTCATCTCTTGGTCTATACCTCTTTGACTTGATCTTGTACAAGGTTTGTCATGCACTTGAATCTCTAGGTGTGTGTCATTTGCCAAATTTTGGTATTTTTAGACATTGCATCTTTAAGTACATTTTCAGCTCTGCTCATCTCTTTTTTGGGGCCAGTAATGATGTGGATGTCAGATCTTTTTTCATAGTTCTACAGGTCTCTATGGCTCTGTCAATTTTATCCCTTGCTATTTCTCATATTGAGCAATTTCTATTGTTTTATTTTAAACTTTAATGATTTTCTCTGCTTTTTCCACCTTTCTACCATTCAGTCCAACAAGCAAGTTCTGCATTTTACGTATAGTATTTTTCGGTTCTAAATTATACATTTCATTTTTCTTTATATCTTTGTTACTCAGACACTCTGTATTTTAAAACTTTCAACCATTTTTATGATGTTTAACTTTAAAACATTTGTCACATAATTCACACATTGTCATATCAGCTTTTTCATGAACTAGATTTCTTTTTTCTTCCTTTTCAGAGATTCCTTATTCTTGATATGATTACTAATTTTTGAATTGAAACTTTTAAAATTGTAACAGTTATTTTGAGTATTCTGAGTATTTTAATTAAATACTTTAAATACAGAAATATATGGAAAATTAGGTGGTAGCACACTGTACTTACCACTGAATTAAAATGGTAACATTGTCATTTTGCTTCCAGTACTTTTTGAAATTTGTAACAGTTATAGTAAAATGTGTATAATATAAAGTCACTTAGACTTTTTTAAGAACAGAACTCATTGAGATTAAATACATTCACATAATTGAATGTTAAAAGACTATTACTCTTATTTACATATTTTAACTAGCTTTCTATGAGATTGTCTGGAAGAATATGGAAGAGGTACCCCTTTATTACTGTAAAGTTGATTACAATCCAGATTCACAGCTTTGCTTCTGTTGATATCTCAGGTAGGTGTCCTAATTACTGATGAACAGGGTGAGAGTTCTAGTTTTGCATTAGGTTTATTGTGGTATGTTATGAGCTGTGAGGAGTAACAGGGTCCTGTAACTGATCTTGTGTGACACCAGTGGCAGTATGGGAAGGACATGGTCAGGCAAATGATACTAAAGACTCCAAGTATAAAATTGGCCGTCTCTACCCCAAAACCAGTACATATGGAAACGACATATCCTTCCTCATTGGCAAAGATGAAAGTCCAATGTTTCCATGTGGTTTCCTTGTACAGTGGAGAGGTGGATGTCACCATCTGGAGAGCATCTGTATGCTGCCTGGCTCACTACTCAGCTTTGTTTAGCACCATAGATGGCAGGATACTTCATTATAGCCTGAGAAGGGTGGAATTACAGTGCCCTAACTAAGCTTATCTTGGTGTGGATGAAGATGAAGACATGGTAATTTTCTGAGGAGCTGTCTATAACAAGTAGTTATTGTATGGAAGTTTCCTGCCTTTCTAGGCTGCTCCTTTACCATCCTTTCACTACAAAAAATGTAGGATTTGTTGGTTATTGGTTGTTTGTGAGATTCCACAGGTATTTCTGGGTTGTCAACTTACTCAGTGTCCAATCTAGAAGGGTATACATAAAGAAGAAAAAGAAAATTTACTAGGAAACCAAACAAATGAAGTACTCTACACCAAGATTTTATATTTAATTGTGCTATGAATCAATCACAAGACTTCTTTATCCCAATGTATGACTCAGCTATAAACTAGAGCACATTTTTTCTTCGATAATGTACTGTCTTTTGTTTAATTCCCAAATAATTTATCTGTGCACTTACTTGTAACAGCTTTAAAATCTCGTTCAGGAAAGCATAATATGTCACTAACCTTATTTTAGTTTGGCTCAATTTTCAAAATTGAAGAGAATTTGAGAGAACATTTAAAATTTTTGGAAGACTAATTTTCAGTTTTACCCTAATAACATTTTTTAAATTTGTGGAACTTAGCATCATTATTACAGAAGTATACATTAGCAATTGTATAATAGTATATATCTACACTCACATAAATATATACAATCTCCAAACTATTGAACAAATAATAAAAGTATTAATTTGCTATGAGGACACACACACCCCTATATGTAAAACAAAAGAATAAAACAGTTTTTGTTTTCTTTAATGTGCCTAAATCTTAGTCAAAACAAAATAAGTGGGTTGATTCATTGCTTTTGAAAATTTTATTTGTGGTAGTGAATTTACATGTCTTTTTTTTATATATATATATACCAGGGATTGAACTCGGGACCTTGTGCTTGCAAGGCAGACAGCAGAACCACTGAGCTAAATCCCTGGCCCAAAATTTACATGTCTTGAAGAATACGTTCTACATTTTCCTCAGGCTTTTCTTTCTATTTTCTTTCTTTTTACTCTGTTTTCTTTTTTTAAGCTCAAAACATTTTGTGAGTCTTGTTTGTGTTTGCCCTGATAGACTACTTTGAAAGGTAGTGATTCGCCTTCAAATAAGTTAGGTGTGCTTGTATGAAAACAATAACAACAAAAATCTAGTGTTGGTTTAGACCACTTTTTGTTTACATCACAAAACATCTAGAATAAGCAATTCTGAGTTTCATTCAATGGATTTAAAATGTCTTTGAAGAAGCAGATTTTTGTTTGATCCTGGAACAGCTTCTCATCATGGAAGCAGAAGAGCTCCCACAGCAACCAGAATCATGTTCTTACACTGTCATCCCAAGCTGGAGGCAAAAACCAGGAAGTTTGGTTTTACTGAATAAAAAAATACATTTCGTATGCGTTTTCACATCTTTTACCTTATGAAATGTAATTTACTCTTGAGAATATTCAATTCTCTTAGATGAACAAATTTATAATTCATAAAACAATAAAAACTGTTTAAGGCATTTCCATGATAGATAAGTAATCTTATGTTAGACATAAGCAGAAGTCATAGGACCTGTTACTCATAAGTAGTTAAAGTGTAAAGAAGATGTGTATTTATCATAGAAAAACAGGAATGGAAGGATCAAGAGGTACTAAATGTTTGTGAAGCACCTGTGCAGTAAATATTCATGATATAGTAAATGCACATGTGATTTTATACATGAATCTTAAAGTATGAGACACTTAAAATTTATATGATCTTATTTAGCAACCCATGGGTAACACCCTATCTGATCTCACATCTTTTCTACCAAAGACACAAATATACCCTATGGCTATTTATTAGGATATTTGTCAATCTACCACTTTGGCCAGATGTACTTGTCCTTTTATCTTTCAAATGATTCAGGTGTCTTTGGCCCAGAACACCTTCTGCCTTTTGTACCAACCACAAAAATCTCAATGTTGTTCTTCATAAGTACACTATCAACAGGGAAGACTGACGTAGCAGTGAAAGACAGGATGTACAAACATTACATAACTTGAATTCAGGTAACTTGCTCCTTCCACCTTTCGTTCATGCTATTAAAACATATTGGTATATCCCATCTTTCCTCTAGCTTTCTGTTTTAAATTGATTTTGATAATCTCTGTGATTGAAGAATCTTAATTTATTTTGTGAGCCTTTTGTGTCTATTGATTTTAGGATAGTAAATGTATTGTGTACGAGGAAGCTATTATTGCGTCAAGGTTATTTGTCACAGGACAGAACACATAACAGGTCAGAGATGGGTCCTGGAGCTTTCCTAATTTGGGAAGGTAGGGGAATTAACTATCTAGCAAGAACACTCACTTGTCAGTAAGGGTTTATATTTAGTCAAGACTTATCTCCTGCAACTTGTTTCCATGCAGCAGAACAAAATCAAGGTTATATTAGCAAGAAATAACAGTGAATTGAGTGCAGATAGGTTGAATATTTACAACCTGACTAGAATTATCATCTTTTTTAAAATTATAGAATTACCATTTTATTTTTAAAATTTAATTCATATTTTCTATTCATTTTCTTCATATAGGAGTGAAAGAAAACTAAGTGATGAGCAATACTTTTGAAGATGGACACAGAAGTAGATAAATGCCCAAAGTCACATAATAATTACTACCAATTTAAAACAAAACATTTTTTTGTAGTTAGCTCTCTGTATTTATATTTTGTTTTCATAAAAAGTAGTTTTCTTGAATTTTTATATTTTTGCCTAAGAAAACTCCCTGAATTTTAGTTCCTTGATTACTCTTATAATGAGATAGAGATGCTACAAATCAATACTCTTGACATATTCTCTGACTTTAGAGAATTTATTGTTTAAATAAGGTAAGAATCGTGAGCACAAGTATGTGTGTGTGTGTTTGTGTGGCATTCTTAAGATGTCAAATTGTGCATAAATTTGAAGTTTAAAATAAGAATAAAAATACTATACAGCCTTGTATTGAGAGCTGAATATGAAACATTATACGTGCAATGCTAGCAGAATACTTGTCACATATTTGGGGATAAATGGATGTGTATTTGTTATTATCGTTATTGATACCACTGTTGCTTTATCCTAATCAATTTCAATGTGATGGGAAGAGTGCAATTTCAAAAGAAATACAGATTTACTGTATAATAAGAAATATTCAACTTACTAAATGTCATTTAAGGCACATTTATGAGGCATTTACAGAAATTCACTTTAGCATTCCTTTAAAGTAAGCTACTCTGGTGCATTTAGCATACTATTAATTTGCAAACCTGATGAACAAGAGCAAGTGATTTGGTAGTAAAATTGTAAAAGAAAAGTACGGACATTTAGTAATTGTGCTGAGGGATTAAGGCAATTATAGAAAAAAAAATCAGGCTAAAACTGCTATTGAAGAGGATTTTTTAAAACATTTATTAGTCAGATGACTCATCTAAAATGGATAACTACTCTGACTGATTATTGCTCAAGACTGTTTAATATCTTTAAATTACTTAATCATGGAAAGCTTCATGTAGAAGTTTGGATTTCAGGTAATTATTGAGGGAGAAAGTAAAGTTGGTTGGCAGTAGATCTCAGTTTGAAATTAGAAATAAAATGAGAACAATAAAACATGCACCATGAAATCTCAAGGTTAATGATAATTCAGCTTCAGGAAGTAGATATTCAGAAGTGGCTGGTTCTTTCTAATACTACAGAAAGTGAAGTTCCATCTTTGCTTCACCAGTTACTTTGTATCACTCTTTGCTTTATGAAATCTTCACACCTTTTCCCTGATTTGTCTCCATTTTATGGTACTCATGAGAGCCTTCTTTCATATCCTACTTCTTCTGAGGATATCTGAACATATACTGTCATATCCAGAAATATTTGCTTTTAAAGTTTAAACTCCAATACTAGAAAGGAAGTATTATTTCATAAACTGTGTTTTAAGATAAGAAAGGAACATGTTTGGTTTGTTTTGCTTTATATTTCAAAGGAGGAAGATAGGGAAGGGAAATGGAATTTCCAAGGTTTTCATATTCAATCTCCAGGTAGAAAGGCCGTGTATAATTTCCCCATAAAAGTCCTAGATTATATACATTGTTCTGACTTAATTATTAATTGTGTCATCTTTCACATTCAAAAATGTCATAGTTTATAGATGATAAATTATTTGGGGGTTTTTTTGTTGTTGTTAAATTCTTTTATTGGTACATTTCAGGTATACAACACAATTACATTTCTCACTGGGAATTGTACCTTTACATAATGTATCTTGGTTCTTATTTTTTCCCCATTCCTAGCC
>NW_004624748.1:27279337-27307198 GCF_000247695.1 Heterocephalus glaber | reverse complement strand
TTTTTTTTTTTTTTTTGGTACCAGGGATAGAATTCAGGACCTTGCACTTACAAGGCAGGTGTGGTGTCATTGAGCTAAATCCCTGGCAAGAATTTTACATTTTATACAATGAAGTTGGAGCACTTTTATAATTCCATGAAAGATTTAAGTTGAAGTACACATAAACTTTTCCTGAAAATTATCAAAATACCATTGCCAAGTTGCACAATTTAAATCTTGGCATTTGCATGATTTTCAAACAGGAGAGTCACAGAATAGAATGCAACCAGTGAAGGTTGGATGTCACTGCTTTCCTTCACTGAAAGCCCTTCTTTTACAGCTACTCACTGTTTATAAATGACAGAACAGAAGAATAATTGGGAACACTTCCAGATACAAAGGGAAAGGTAAAAGTTTCCGAAAATCGCCCATTGTGTAGTTATTTTTGGAAGTGTTTAGTGGGCACAATGGCAAGATGTGAGCTATCATTCACATTTGTGGGTCTGTTTTCTTGGAAAACTACAAGAGCTAACACCAAACAACAACCACCCAACCCTCACCAAACAAACATACAAATGACATATCGAATACAAATACCTTATACTGCAATAATGTTAGTTTTCAAATGGTGTAATTTACTACTCTTCAGGAAAAGATGGTGATCTGTAAGTGTTTTGGGGGAAGATGCAAGGTGCTAGATTTAAGCAAAGAATGTGTTGTGAATATAGTTTCAAGCACCTTCTCCCTCTCCATCTCTCTCTTTCTCTCTCCATTCCCCCTTCTCTCTCTCTCCATAACCTGCCCACTATCTTTCTTTATTCTGAATTTTTGTGATATGATCTGTTTATGAAAGCTGAGGGTGAAAACTGTTCATACATACATTTCAGTATTATAAACTTGTGAAAAAAAACCTATGCCAGAATAAAAAACAATTCATAGTTTTTAATATAGGTCAGCACAGTTCTTTACTCCTTCTATAGATTAATGCATTTCATCTTCTCTACAATCTTGTGATAAGTGTTGACATTCTTTAGTTCTTTGATTAAATACCAAGCACAGAGAATGTTAATATCTTGCCCAAGATCACACAGGTAATAAGTGGTAGGCTGAGCTATCCAAGGAGGCTGATTCTTAATCACTTCAACTTCTAGACATTATTTTAACGAATGATCTATTGAGCTCCTGTATCAAAAACTACCCCTAATCTGTGGAGTTTTTCTTTGAAATAATTGTCAACTTTTACTGTAAATTAATCTGGGAGATAGTTTATCCTGAGGCAAAAATTTTTTTAAAAAAGACTTGTAACTGAAAGACAGAGGTGCTTTCATTGCCCTCAAAATATGTATTTTGAAAGACAGAGATGTGGATATGATTTGTGGTGACACAAGCTATTTCAGGACATATAGAGTCAGCATGAAAACCATAGGTCTATCAAAATTTTTTCTTTTTCTTTTTTGCAAAGATGTCTCCAGTTGCAGCCATGGCAGTGTTTGAAATCTGGTGCTAAGAATGCAGTGATTTAGGAGAAGGTAACAGCCAGCTATACCTCAAACTGTGCATCTAGACCCACTGGCAAGAAGTGAGATAAATTCTTCCTGACACTTTGTATGTAAGGAAATCATTGCAGCTTAACTGAGGTTTGGGAGGACAATACATTCTGGGCATAGCATTTAGTCCACGTTTTTCCCTGTAATCCCTCTGCCCCTGCTTATTACTGCCTTTTGCAAATGCCTATGTATAAATTCTAAGAGTTATTTGTTTACTTTATTTCTTTATGGTCTTGATGCTTTTCCTGTAGGGTTTCAGAGACTGGGCTAAATATGTGAGGCTTATCACCTCTTTGGGAAGTAGAAGCCACTCAGGCCCCGGGTACATTCTGTGCTGCTCTTTATAGAAAAAATATAGTGACTGCTGGTAGCTCCATCAAAATTTGACCTCCATGTAACTGATGGTTCCAAAGCTGCTGTGGATACAGCTTAGCCAGTGGGCTTTCCTGGGGGTGCCACTAAGAAAATTGATCACAAGCAGTAAGATCTTAGTTTCTGCTTTCTTGACATAACAAAGCAAGTGTTTCATGGGACAGTGTAAACATCCCCAGAAATTCTTCAGAATGAGTGGAAAGAGATCTAGCCATCAACTGGTTTTCTTCCACGTGAGTCATCATGACTTGAACATTTTTATATTTTGTGATCATATTATTAGACCTCAGACTGGGGATATCTCTGAGTTGATATTGAGAGCCCATCCAGCATTGCTAGGCACAATGGGTGTTCCTTTTGCAAATCCATCATGTGTATTTTTGTATCAAACTCCTAATGTCTGTAGGGCTCTGACTTCCCAATCGTTTCTGCTATGATTGTGATATCTCTAAGAGCTACTGATCAATGAGTTTTACTTGCTGATTTCTACTATTGAATTTAATTTTCTAATTTCCAGTGGCAGAGAATATATCCAAACACAGAACTGATCAAAGAACTGCTACCAGATAGGCTGCTTACAGAAAGAAAACAGTAAGGAAGAGTCTCCATACTCCAGCACTGTCCTTGACTTCAGATCTGCCATTGTAAATCAAACCTTGGATAAAATCAGATTGATTTGAGATTCACTTGAATTTATCATTTTTTGTGATTTTTGTAAAATTCCATAATCTGCCCATATATGTCCTCCCTTGTTAATCTTTATATAATGGTATTCTACAAATAGGATTTGACAGTGGGTGGCAAGGAGTTACAGCTTTAACACTGTACTAATGTGACTTTCCTTAAGATATGCTTTATGGATTGATACTGACTCTCACAAGGGCTGAAGGCAAAAAATATTTAAGAGAAATGAATTTAAAAAGAACTTAGAAATTGTATTGGCTTTCTAAACCTTTTACCTGTCTTGTAATTACTTGTGTACTTATAAATTATTAGCACAATTTGATTTCCAATTTGAATTTGATTTAGCAATCATGCATTTTATATCTGGTAAGTTTTTTGTTATTTTTAATTTATATCCACACATGTAATGTGTATGCAGGCACGTGTAATATAAATAATAAAAACTGTATATATATATGTACATATACATATGTATTACTTTAGTGAATACTATCCAACTATCAAAAACAGGTACCTTTATAACACAACTTGAAATCTAGTATACAAGGCAAATTGAAAGCTAATGCATTTCATACATGCCAAACTTTTAAAAATAATACATAGGATATGGTTAGGCATGTAAAGATTTTCCTATACATTTTATATTCTCATTAAAAATTTTTGGAATTGGGCCATTTGTGATAACACATGCCTGTAAATCCCACCACTCTGGGAGGCAAGGCAGGAAGGAATACTGAAAATTTGAGTCAAGCTGGGCAACTTTAGGACTTAGTGAGATTCTGTTTAAAAATTTTAAAAAAGCTGGGAATATATAGCTCAGTGCCACATCTCTGGGTACAATCTCATTACCACACCCATACAAAATTTGAAATTACGAACATCTTACTTTTGCATATAGTTACTTATGTGTCATTTATTTGGGGGAAAAAGAATTGTTAATTTTTACTTTGAGTTTTAAAAATTACTTATAACTGCTATTTATAGGTGTGAATTGTTTTACATACAGCAGTAAAACAGAACAAATTGTGGTGGGCCCATCACTGGACACTCGGGACTGTCAGAGACAACAGCTGACATAAGTTTCTGTAATGCCTTCCTCCATTCTTCCCACTTGTGTGTTTGGTTACTCAGAGTGACCATGCCAGTAACTCATTCATTCTCTAGTTCTTCCTTGTAGATCTTGATTTCAGAAACTTCCCCCATAGTCATTCAAAGTTATCATTCCTATAATTTCCTGGTGCTACAACAAATGTTCTCCTTTCATAACTGAACCCTGACTAATAGAAATTTGAGATGAATAAGCTGAAGTGTGACAAGCACTAACACCAGGAAGTCATAGTTAATCATGCATGTCTTGGTTCTTCAGCTCAGGAGGCCATGCCCAGCTCAGCAAAGAGGTGCAGAAGGGAGAGGAGCTTCATACTCTTGTTCTCTGGACTTGAAATTATATAGAGGAAAGTTAGGGAAGCACCAGTCCAAACCACATTCAACTTCTAACCTGCTTTACTCAGCTTCTCATCTCTCCATGTTTTTGTGTTGTAATTTTACTCTAGAGAAACCTGCACCAGAGATTTGTGTCACTTTTGGTTTGGACCTTGGCATTGTTGTTCTCATGCAGAGTGCAAAGAACAGGAGCAAAATTCCACAAAGTTGTTTTTTGTTTTTATTCTCACAATGGGACAGGACTGATTTCTACTCCAGTCAGAAGATTTCCCCTACCCCATGCACACACCTGTTAAAATGAGCCTCCTCAAGGTTTTTCCTCACTCTCTTGATGCCTTGGTGTTTTCTTTCATTGCTCCTCTCGGATATATCTACACAAATGTAGTTGGAACTTCTGCTTTTCTGCATCCAGTTTTGACATTTCCTGTTTTTTTTCCATTATGAATTCATCCATTCCTATGTACATATGTTAAATCCCTTTTGCTTTGTTTCATACTTTGTTTAGGCTTGGACTGCCATAACAAAATACCTCAACTGTGCGATTTGTAAATTTATTTTTCCACAGCTCTGGAAGCTGGAAGGATGCTGACCGGGTTGAATTTTCATGAGGGCCCACTTCTTGGCTTGTAGATAGCTGCTCTCTTGCTGTGTCTTCACATGACAGTGGCAATCACATTTTCTGGCATCTTTTCTTAAAAGGACACTTATCCTATAGGATCAGTCTCTGTACTTATTCATGAAAAATTTATTATTTCTTTAAAAGATCTGTTTCCAGACATAGTCATTATGGGATGGGATTCAATCCATGAATTATGGGTAAACAAATTCTGTCCCAGAACACAATCATAATTTGCTTTACTCTCTTTGACTCCCACCTTTAACACAGAGCCCCAGGGCTGTACTGTTACATCAAGGCCACTCTTTTTGTTCTTAGTCTTCCAGCTTTGCTCTCCTTCCTCCCCTCAACCCTTAGCAACATAAAACACCTGGAAATTTTCTTATTGTGTATCTTCCTCTCTTCTAACTTTTAGGAACTTTTTTCTGTTATTAACTTTATTGGTGCATTTTAGTTATATATCATGATCACATTCATTGTTGGGAATTTGTACCTGTACACCATATATCTTAGTTCTTGTTTTTCCAATTCTCATCCACCCATTGACCTCTCCCTATTTACAAAACTTTGTTTTGATTTTTTTCCTTATGTTTTCATATTTCTTTCTCTCCCTTCTTTTCCTTTCCCCCACCACCATACTTCCCCTTCCCCTTTGAAACTTTTCTTCCTATTTCAGATTATCTACGATACATTTTTGTCCTCATTTCCACTTTCAGCTTCTCACACCAGAGAGACAATTCAGTATTTACACATGTATGTCCTGTTTATTTTACTTAAGAGTATGGCCTCAGGGGCCATTTATTTATCTATAAATGTCTCTAGTTATCACTCCTTATGGTTGAGTAGCACTCTATTTTTTTTTTGGCTTAAATTCTTTTATTTGTACATTTTAGGTATAAAATATGTTTACATTTATCATTGCGTGCTTGTACCTGTACGTGATGTATCTTGGTTCTTATTTTTTCCCCATTACCTGTGTGCCCTTACCCCCTCCACCCTTCCCTATTTACATAGACTTTGTTTCCATTTTTTTCTTTTCTCATAATTTTTCCTTTTCCTTCTTTCCTTTCCCACCCATGTTTATAGCAGCACAGTTCACAATAGCTAAAGCTTGGAAACAGCCCAAGTGCCCATCAACTGGAAACTGGATAAAGAAGATGTGGGGATTTTTATAAATGGAGTACTACTTGGCCATAAAGAATGAGAAACTAGAGCCATTTGTAGCTAAATAGATGCATATTAGGGCTATACTCTTAAGTGAAATGAATAGGACACACGTGTAAATACCAAATAGTTTCTCTGGTGTGAGAAACTGAAAGTATAAATAAAGGAAGGGGAAAGCACTTTATTTTTTAAATTAAGTTTATTGGTACATTTTAGGTATACAATATGTTGACATTCATCATTGGGAATTTGTACCTTTACATGATATATCCTGGTTCTTATTTTTTTCCCCTTTCCCCTGCACTCCCTTCAATCCCTCCACCCCTCACTATTTACAAAGACTTTGTTTCTGTTTTTTCCTTTTGTCATATTTATTCTTTTCCCTTCTTTCTTTTCCCCTACCCCTCCTACTTCCTCTTCCTCTTTGGACCTTTTCTTCATTTTTAACATGATCTATTATGCATTTTGATCCTTATTTACAATTTCAGTTTCTCACACCAGAGAAACTATTCAGTATTTGCACATGTGTATCCTATTTATTTCACTTAAGCGTATGGCCACAATGTGCATCCATTTAGCTATAAATGTGTCTAATTTCTCATTCTTTATGGCTGAGTAGTACTCCATTTTTTCAAGAAAATCACATCTTCTTTATCTAATCACCAGTTCACTGTCATTTGGGTTGTTTCCAAGATTTAACTATTACGAAGTGCTGCTGTAAACATGAGTGTGCATGTATCATTACGGTGTGATGCTTTTAATTCTTTTGGGATGATACCTAGCAGAGGAATAACTGGGTCAAATAGGACTTCTAATCCTAGGTTTTTGAGGAATCTCCAAAATGATTTCCACAGTGATTGCACCAGTTTACACTCCAATCAACATTGGAGAAGGGTTCCTTTTTCCCCATAACCCTGACAGCATTTGTTATTAGTTGATTTCTTGATAGCAGCCATTCTTTCTGGAGGGAGGTAGAATCTCAGTGTTGTTTTCATTTGCATTTCTCAAATGACCAGTGATGTTGAACATTTTTTCATATTTTTTGTTGTTGTTTCTATTTCTTCATCTGAGAAATGTCTGTTAATTTCAGATGCCCATTTTTGGATTTGGTCTTTAAATTTGGGTGGTCTGATTTTTTAAGTTCTTTATATATTCTAGATTGTAGACCTTTGACTGACATGGTGGGCTGTCTCTTCACTATGTTGGTGGTTTCTCTTACTGTGAAGAAGCTTTTTTTGGGGGGGGGGTGCAGGGGAACAAACTTGGGACCTTGCACTTGCAAGGAAGGCACCAGAACCACTGAGCTAAATCCCTGGCCCTAGAAGAAGCTTTTTAATAAGATGAGATCCCAGTTTTTGATTGTCTTGTGCTAGTTCCCATGCAACTGAGGTTTTCTTCATGAAATCTTTTCCTATGCCAATGTCTTCAAGAATTCTACCTAACCTCTCTCCAAGCTGGTTTAAAATTTCTGTTTTAATATTTAGATCTTTAATCCATTTCAATTTTAGTTTAGTGCATGGTGAGAGATGTAGGTCTACTTTTAATCTTGGCAAGTTGAAACCCAGTTATTTCAGCACCATTTATTAAAGAGGATAACTTTTCTCCAGTGAGGGTGTTTGGCTCCTTTGTCAAAGATGATGTGTCTGAGTGTGTCTGAAGTTGTTTCTGTATCTTCTACTCTGTTCCTTGGGTCTGTTTATTTGCCAGTATCCTGCTGTTTTTATCACAGTAGCTTTGCAGTATAGGTTCAAACTGGGGACTGTGATATCCTCTACCTTGTCTTTGTTGCCTAGAATTGCTTTTGCTATTGTAGGGCTCTTCTGGTTCTAAATGAATTTCTGGATTGTTTTTTCTAGTTCTGTGAAATACACTGCTGTAGTTTCAATTGGGATTGCATTGCATCTATATAGCAGTTTTAGAAGTATGGTCATTTTCACTATATTGGTTATTTCTACCAGAAGCAAGGGATGTCTTTCCATTTTCTGATATCCTCTTCAATGTCTTTTTTCAGAGTGCTGTAGTTTTCAGAGCAGACTTTTTTTTACTTCCTTCATTAGATTGATTCTTAAATATTTCCTTTTATTTTGGATGCTATTGTGGAAGGAATCGTTTCCCCCATTTCTCTCTCAGTGAGTCTGTTATTCATGTACAAGAAGGCTATTGATTTTTGTGTGTTGACCTTGTATCCAACTGCTCTACTGAATTTGTTTATTAAGTCTAGAAGTCTTTTGATGGAGTTTTTTTTTTTGATCTTCCATATAGAGTATCATGTCATCCACAAATAATGACAGTTTATCTTCTTCATTTCCTATCTTTATTCCTTTTATTTCTCTTGTGTAATTGCTGTGGCTAATGTTTCCAAAAGTACATTTGAACAGGAGTGGCAATAGTGGGCATCCTTGTCTTGTTCCTAATTTTAGCATGAAAGATTTCAGTTTTTGACTATTTAGAATGATGCTGGCTGTTGGTTTTTCATAGATTGCTTTTATCAAGTTGAGATAAAGACCATCTATTCCAATTTTCTGTTGGGTTTTATCATGAATGTGTGTTAGATTTTGTCATATGCTTTTTCTGCATTGATTGAGATGATCATATAGTTTCTTTCTTTGACTCTGTTAATATAGTATATTACATTTACTGATTTGCATATGTCGAACCAACCTTGCATCCCTGGGATGAATCCTACTTGGTCAGGGTGCATGATCTTCTTGATGATCTGCATTTTACTTGCGAGTATCTTATTGAGAATTTTTGACTAACCTCTTTCCCACCACAGTTGGCTAGGGAGACTCAAGTCTTCCTTTTTTCAGCAATAATGACTAAATATAGTTGAAATGGTTATGCACATTAAAGCATAAGAGGAAAAGCTCATCAATAAATAAGTATAGTGTAAGAGATGCATGAAAAGTACTATGTAAAACCTGGGAATATAAAAATAAAAAAATAAGATTCTTATTCACATTAAATTTATAATAATGAAGAGATTTGAAGCTCTTCATTGTTAAAAGTTGAGATGAAACTCTCATTAAATCATATTACATAAGCAGAGGCTATCTACTGTTTGGCAAGCAATGCATGTATTTTCCAATTAGTATCAAAACTATGTTATAAAACTGTATGCTATTGAGAGGAGATTTGATCACAATATCTGGAACAGATGATAAGTGTATCAAAACTTGCTTGTCAGCAATCTGTCTACTAAATATGCTAATATTACTGGTAGTAGGAAAACTTAATGGAGAAATTGGCTTATATTCATGAGCAAAATGAGCCATAAGTACAAAAAAGTATTCATTTTTCCAAACAATTGTTTTGTATTTCCAATGGATTTTCATGCAAAATTGCCTGATATGTTTTACAAAAATCATGTGGTTAGAATATTTTTAACTCTTTTATTTGTCATGTAACTTGCTTTTCATTGAGTTCTGCCTGAAATCTGAGGAACAGAGAATAGTTTAGTTCACTTAGTTCATTCCCATTTAATTTTCAATACTAAATACACCTTTTTATTTTAAAGCTTGAATCTTCTTGTTAAATTATTCTGCTATTGCTATGAAGAAATATTACAAAATTGTGTGGAAAATGAAAGTTAAATTCAAGTTTAAAAGAAAAAGAAAAACAATGGTTATTCCTCTTTTTCTGTTGTAGGAACTGCTATACGTATCTACTTGGCCACCTAATCCCTCACATGTCTTTCTGTAGTAGGTAAAAAGTGAATTGTTTGTACCAATGGCACAAACATCAAAACTAATAACAATCATAATGTTTTCTCATAACATGACTTGTTATAAAGGTTTTCTTTTTAAAAGACATTTCCATTAATGATTTTGTCCACTATAAAAAAATTCAGATTAGTTATACACAATTACCTTTGCAAATATTTCTGTGTAAATGTAGAATTATACAATGTATACTAATTGTTTTTTTTTTCTTAAATTCTTTTGTTGGTGCATTTTAGGTATACAATACATTTACTTTTATCTTTGGGTGCTTGTACCTGTACATGATATATCTTGGTTCTAATTTTTTTCCCATTACCTGTGTGCCCTTCACCCCTAAACCCTTCCCTATTTACATACTTCGTTTCCATTTTTTTTTCTTTTCTCATAATTTTTCCTTTCCATTCTTTCCTTTCCCTTTCCCCTCCCACCACCCCTACCCCTTTGGACCTTTTCCATTTTCAAAGTATCATTTATTAGTTATTAATCCTTTTCTTCCTTATTTACACTCTCAGTTTCTCACACTAGAGAAACTATTCAGTATTTACACGTGTGTCCTATTTCACTCAAGAGTATGGCCTCAATATGCGTCCATTTAGCTATAAATGACTCTAGTTTCTCATTCTTAATGTATACTAATTGTTAACATGTTCCTTTTTACTATTAATATGTTTTGTCTTTTATCTTCTTTTATCTGTCTTTTATCTTCTTTTATCTGTCTATCTTCTATATTGTCATTTCTTATATGCTCTGATTATATGGGTGTTATATAATTTACTTAATAGTTATTTACAATTGTGAGCCATACTGTGAAATTTTCTTTCACTTTACATTGTTTTAAAATATCTTGTCTGAAGGGGAAACAGGAGTGACTGAAGTTCTTAAAACATTTTTCTACTTTTGAGTATTTGTGCTAGTATATTTTTGAGAATTATGATTTCATTAGAGTTCCCTAAAAACACACATGATTTATATGTAGCTCTCTGATGGAATGTCCCTATAATGGAAATATGTGTACACCTGTGTTTGTGCTGGGTGTCTTTCAAAATATATGAAAAAATTTTAGCCTGGGTTATAATTCAGTGGGTGCATAGGGCGTGGGTTTGACTCCCAGAACCACAAAAGATAAAAAAAGGACTTGAAGAGTACTGTGGGCGGATGATATATTTGAAGAACCATTTTCTGAGGGATTAAACATTTGTTATTAAGCCTTTAAAAATCTTGTCTTACATAGAATTAAAAAGGAAAATTAACCTAATACTTTTGAATTTTGTGAAATTTTAAAGAATGATAGTATACTATGAAAAGATAGCAGAACTTTAGTTTATTACATGTTTTATAAAACGTTTATAAAATACCTGTTTTTAAAACAATATAACCAGAAAGTTTGTCTAAAGCAGTTTAATGAAACAAGTCTTCAAATATTATTTTCAGCCTAATGATGCATGATCTTGGACACCAACAAACTACTTGGACTTATTGGAAAGATTTCGGTGTTATGAAACCATCAAATTTTTTCAGCAAGGGATTCATAAGTGAGTATTTTTGTTGTGTTTTTAAGAGTACTTTGATGACAAGGTTGTTTTAATCATGATAATTATGAATGTATTAACTTCAAACATTATATCAAATTGGAATCTACTTCAGAAGCTCTTATTTTTTCCCTTTTTTGTTACAGTGTATGTTTATAATACATAATTGTTGCATTCATATTGGGGAATTGGTGCATATATGTAATATATGGTGATCATTATTTATCTCATTACCTCCCCTTTACCCTTACTCCTTCCCCTGATTCTCTTTCTCAATTCCAAAAATATGTTTCCAACATCTCTCCTTTATTTCACTCTTTTATTCATATTTTACTTTTCTTATAAAGGAGAAACCATGGTATATATAATTTTCTCTGTCTGATTTGTTTTACTTAATATTATGTTCTCAGGTCCCATCCATTTCCTGCAAATGATATTAATTTATTTTTTATGGCTGAATGATATCCATTGTTTATATAAACCACATTTTATTTTTTCATTCATTCATTGGTGAGAATTGAGGCAGAGAAGTTCTTGATTAGTAAGAAAATAATTTCAGCCCAGGGATTTAGCTCAGTGGTTCTGGCGCTTGCCTCGCAAGCACAAGGTCTTGAGTTCGATCACCGGTATCAAAAAAAAAAAAAAAAATAGAAAATAATTTCAGTAGAAAAAAGTCTCAAATACTTCAAGATTGCTAGAAAAATGACAATGGAATGGCATGGAACATCAGCTGTTAATCTAGATTTAAGCTTACATTGTTTTCTTTAAAGCGTTCTAGAAGCAGAATCTGTCACAGATGGAATCACCATCAGACTTATTTTAATATACAGATACATTAAGGAAGAGTTTACTTTATGGACTTCAATAAAAAGGATTCTGCAGATTTCTCTGAACCACAACTTTATTCTTATTTTTGTCTCTCAAGTTCTACAAAATGGATTCATTCAAGGAACCATATCACATAGAAAGTTAAATAAGATACCTGAGTCATTGTTTTTTTTTTTTAAATAGTTCGTGAGTTATTTAAGTAAAAAAAGAAAAAAAATGTTTCATTATATAAAACATTAAATTGGTAATATATCATAGCACACTGCTAAAATTTGTATCTCAGATAAAGGCCACAAGAGATAGCAGATCATATGAACTTAAGAAAATAGAAAATAAACCCAGTGTGTTTATACTGTTAATTAGAATTGGCTTAATTACTCCCACTTTATTTATGTGCTTACCTGCATTGAAGATATTTTTAAGATAAATATTCTACATGTAAAGTATATAAAAATTCAGTCATTTGTAATATACACTGCTATATGAATATATGTGTTCAAATTTTAAAAATGTTCTGCCTGTGTTTTTTTTTCGTATCGGGGATCGTCCTTGCACTTGCGCAGCAGGGGACGAAACCACTGAGCTAAATCCCCAGCCCATGTTCTGCATGTATTAAAATTCTTCTGGTAGTTATGTTAATTAATTTTCTATTGGTAATTATAAAACCACAGAATGAGGAGGTTTTAAAAAGAAATTGTTTCCCGGTACCAAAAAAAACCCCTAAATAAATAAATAAATAAATAAAAAGAAGAAGAAGAAAAGGTTAATTTTAACTTATAGATCTGGAAGTCTAAGGTTGTAGTCTCTGGTAATGGCCTTCTTGGTAGCAGAATCTTAACACGGTAGAGGGAATCACATATCTTGTCTCTTTCCTTCATCTATAAAAACCACCAACCTTAGTCATGCTGATCACCTTACTTAATCCTAATTATATCTCACAGTCCCCCCAAAAACACCCTAGTAAGATTGTTTCCACCCTCACAATGCAGTATAAATCAAACATGAATTTCAGAAAAACAAAACCATATTTAAATCATTACACATATAAATTCAAATTTCAGACTCCAACATTCTATGAAAATAAAATAAGTACTCATTGTACTTTGTCAACTGAGAATATCATCTTTGTTTCTGTAACTGTTAGGAGGCTATTTATACCACAAGAAACTCAAAGTTTCAATATATTGAATAGAATGAAACAACATATTACTCTTTAGTGACTGTAAAATGTGTTGAAAGTGGTCTCTTGTATATTATTATCTCATCCATTTACAATTTACAAAAAGTCTAAATGAAATTTAGCAAAGCAGAAATCATAGTTTTCTATATTTACAATTTTTAGATAGCCAACACATTTTTGAAAATCAGCAGAGATACTATCAGTTTCTAAACAAAATGTTTCTCAGAAATAATGATTTTTGAAAGAAAACTATGTTACTGAATATTGTTTACTATTTTAAACAACAGTGATTAAATTTAAATGTATGGGATCAAGCTAAAATATATTGATTTGTATGATATCACATTTACTTTAAAGACAGTGCTAATCTTTGTGGTAAGTTTGTAATTTTCTAATTATAAGACTTAATAGATATCAACTCAGCACAAATTTGTGCTCTTTGATAAAAAGGAAAAGAAATGATGTCTTTGTACGTGTATACGTGTTTCTACCTATGTTTGTGTACACTTGTGAAATGATATTCATGAATAAAATTGGAAAACTTGCCACTGTACTTCTATATATGTCAAAAGGTCTAGTAACTCTACAGGAGAGATTTGATAATGAGTTTTATGGACAAGATTAAATATATAACTGTTTGGAGCTAGTGATAAAGTAATTAAAAAATTTGGCAGATTTAGGTATATTGGACTGTATTAAACTATTTGAGTTTCATCATCACCATCACAATTATGAGAATGAACTCTACCTTGTCAATGATTTATTTGATGATAAAGTATTAACCTGAAGTGTATGAGGTAGATTTGCATTGTGTCTCAATTTACTACTTTCAATTCCTAAAATGCTATACTCTTGTCCTATATGGAATAGAGATTTATAGCAATATATAATGAAAGTCAGATGTTTTTAACTATTTGAAATATCACTCAAATAAATTTTCCCACATGGTGATAGGAGGGCTGTCATTGATAAATGCAATCCCAAGTCATCAAAATTTGAGTAACAAGAAGAAATTTAAGGACCCAGTAATTCAAAAATTCATTATGTAAGCACTTTAGCCATTAGCATGGGAAATATTTTATAAGGATGTTACATGGATTGAATATATCTGCCTTTATTATAACAATTCAGTTTTCACAAATAAAAAATGCTGTAAAGTATTTTATTACATGTCTCATCTTGACTCCAGAATGGCAGCTATTGACAAATATTAGTTCAGTAAATATTGTATTTTTTGACTGTTTTAACAGTAAGTTCACACTTGAAAATAGGAGCCACAAACACACACATTTCACTACGGTATATAAACTTAATAAGATTTTTACAATAAAGCAGTTAAAGTGTTGACAGATGTTTCTTTTTAATTTTCCTAGAAATAGTGTCTTAGCAAGAATTTAGGAGCAGCACATTTTAAGGTTGAGGGAAAGAAATCATAGCAAGCAGAAGTGAAGGAAGATAGAGATGAGTCGGGGAAGAAGGGAAAGCAGTAGGAGTTGATTATGTATTGGCTCCAGCTTTAGAAAAAGCACATCTGAATTTTCACTCTTCCTCAGTGTCTTCAAACAAGTTGTAGGAAATCCCTGAATCTCAAAACAGTTCATCCAGGGGGAAATCTGAGACAGAACCTTCCCTTCTCTTAACTCTATTTGGTAAATATTTCCCTCAACTGATTTGATTCCCACTTGGTCACTTCAGCTGCCCAGTGTAAGCCAAATATCACATTTTTTGACTTAATGCTTCAAAATGGCTTATATGAAAATATTTATGAATATATATGAATATAATGTATATAAATCTGTATATTAATGGATAGTTTCTATTTCTGAATATTCAGGGGAATTTTAAGTTTAAGTTTACTGATATCAAAATATGTTCTAAGATACCAGAGTATGAAGCCAGATAAATCTCTTTACTCTGAGAATGAATTATACATATATTCAAGAACAGAATTGAGAAGCAATTCTCAAGAGTTTAACAAGATCATTCACTTAAAAAGTAAAAGTCTAAATTTGTTACTACAATTAGAAATTAATATGAAAAACAATTTATTGATTGATTTAGTTTGTGTCTGACACTGAACCCACCAAAATTGTGAGAAATTATATTTCTACTGTAATTTGAATTTTTTTCTAAGTTGGGATGAGTTTCTAGAACTTTGTACACTATTATAACTAGTTACTGTAGGAAATCTTCCATATCTTTATGGGTGTAGACATATTGATCACTGCTGGGATATTCAAAGTACCAGCGAGCATGGCCACTTCAGATCCTAGGAGTCTGGCATTCTTGTTCTTTGCTTTGAGAATTGAAGTTTTTAGAAAGCTTTGTGCTTAAGTAGCAGATCATATAGATACAAAACATGCTGTGTGAGGTCTTAAACAACTTTTCTAAAGTGAACTCAGAGGACGAGAAATCTGTCTTTTCATCTCTTCCTTCAATCTAAAGAACTTTACCATATGTCAGTAAGAGAAAATTCTTTATTATTTTAATATCTAATATCAAATCACTTTTTAATTTCTTTTCTTATATGAGATATTAACATTATCTCTACAAAAGTCTTTGGAAATTTACAAAGAATCTTTATCTGAAACATTTCTTAAAATCTTCCAATAAACTGGGCATAGCTGTGCACACCTATAATCCCAGCATGCCTGAGGCTGAGGCAGGAGGAGCACTGTGAGGTCAAGACCAGCCTGAACTACATAGTGAGAGCCTGTCTCAAAAATAATCTTCCAATAAAATAAAAAATAAAGAATTGAATATATGTATTCTGATAAATTTAAAATGAGAACATTATTTCAATGTCATGAAAGTCATCTTGTAGAAAAAAATTGTTTTTCTATGAAGCCTATGCAACATTGTCTGAAACCTATAAATGGACATTTTGAGAAATGAAAATTATATTTGAGTTTTAAATATGAATATTGATTCTTACTGTAACAGAATAGCCAAATAATTCCATGGTAAATAACCTCTTACATTTCAGATACTTAATGCAAAAAACTATGTTTTCTTTATGATCATTTCTGGTTGTTAAAAGACTTTACTCAGAGTCATTCAGTGAACTGAATCACAACAAATCATAAACTTCACCTCAACTTGTGCTTCCAAGAACATGTTGAAAGGAGGGTGATCATTCTGGATACTTCAGATCTATAATTAAATATTACAGCCCAGAAGTGACACATAGGTCTTTCATTTAAAATGAGTTGATTAGACCTAATTAGAGTTAGGACAGAAAAGAAAGAAAAAATTTCCAGGAAGGAGCACTAATGACTACAACATTTAGCAAGTCACATCTCCAAAGGTAATGACCAAATTATATTTATTCCAGGAATATAGATACAACAACTTTCCAAAAATTTATCAATGAGATTGATATAGGGTGTATGATATATGGAGATCCAAATAATATAAAGGAAATATTATAACTCCCAACCTGCTAGATGTCTAACACAACAAGTTTGTGTTCTCTAAAACTGAAGAATGAATTCTAGGAACAATGGAGGTTGAGTGGGAAGAATTTATTGAAAGAAATATAGCTTCTGTTTAAGAGAGACAGAGCAAGGTCCAGAGAATGGGTTGCCCAAAGACCCCACTTCTCAAGAGTATTTTACTCAGCAGAGCCATGAAGTATTATGAGATGGGTATGCGGATGTAAGTGACTTTTGGAGCCACAAATCCAAATCCTCCTAGAATGCATGGTTAGAGATTAAAAGCCTACAGGGCCACAAGTCCAAGTAGGATCAACCTTAAGGATAGAAAGCTCTGGCCTTTGTCCTCCTTAAACTGATTTAGATTGGTCTTAAGGTTGGTCATTAAACGGACCACCCTGATCTTTCCCTGTCCTTCCCTCATCCCCTACATGAGTTCCTGCCCAGACATGCCCTTTGGTTTTCTTTTATCCTTGCTTCCTGGTTCTAGCAATAAAAGGCTACAGCACCTTCAATATGGGGCTGACCTTTTCAGATGCTCTCAAGTTTAGGAGTCTGGGTTAATGGCAATCCCTCTGGGACTTTCAGGGGCCTGGATTGGGCAATGACCCTGAGTAATCCTTTGTTTCATCCTTTGTGCCATGCCACAGTTGTGCACTGAGAAATTATCCCAACTGATGAGTATAAGACTTAGATGAAATTAAGTATCTGTTCATGTTTTATAAATGTACAAACATAAAGGAAGCAAATAAGAGTTAAAGAAAATTTTCTTTACAAGTTAAAAATTATCCATAAAAATATATATTAACTAAAATATAATGAAAAGACAGTAAAGCATAGGAGCTAAATCTTAATGGAATATATCAGTTATTGACATATGCGCAGCATTTAAATAAATGAAGAAATATAACATTTCTTGAGATCTCAATGTCAGTTTTTATTATCCATACAGGTAGATAAAGTGCAATTCCTTCAAAATCATGTTTTTATAAATAAAAATCTGAATGTAAAATTAACATGAAAAATATAAGTCAATGAGATAGAAGAGGATAACTTCCCTTACCAAGCATCAAGATGCATTGGGCTGGAGATTTAGCTCAGTGGTTTTGCTGCCTGCTCTGCAAGTGCAAAGACCAGAGTTTGATCCCCGGTACCAAAAAAAAAAAAATTTAAAAATGCACTACACAGCTATAGTGACTAAAATAGTCACTGTTGATTCAGTGATAGATAAATCTACACATGTGGAACCAGTCCCATCCAGGCAAAGATGTTTGATATATAATGTGTGTTAGTTACTTTTCTCTATTGCTGTGATGAAATACCTGGCACTTGAAGTTAAAGGGGAAAGAGTTTATTTGGCTTACTGTTTGTAGAGGTTTCAGTCCATAATTGGCTGACTCCAAGGCAAGGATGGGAAACAGGCATCACAGAGGAGAAAAAATGTGGCAATACATAAGGTAGCAAAAGCAACAAGGGACCTTAACAATGTCTTTCTGCTCCTTTTATCTTATTCAGACTACAAAATTAGGGTGATGCTAAACCAATTACTCATGTGTAGTGGTTTGTAATCACACACCTTTAATTCTAGCATCATATATAACAGATTTAGGTACTTTGGAAAAACCCCATGAGGCTTTGGGGGGACATCTAGATGCAAGCCACAACATGATGGAAGTGGAATTACAATATCGCTGGAGACTTCAGTATATTAAATGATGTTTCAATACATTGACAATTGTATAGCAGTATGAAAAAATTGACAATTACTGCACATATCTAAATATATTATCTGGTAGAGAAAATACCTAAACATTATGAAAAAAATTTAAAACTTTAGTATATAGAAGAAGACAGTAGTGTAAGAGGAAAATTTTTTCAAAAAAAATATAGATTGCCAAATCAAAATAAAAGTTCAGTAATTTTGGCTTTGTTAAAATGCATAAGCTTTATCAAAAGATAACAGAAGAAGGAAAAATAGGCCACAAAATGAGAGTTTCTATTTGAAACACACGAAACTTAAAAAAAACAACTTTCACAAATTAATATTAAAAGTAACAACCAAACTGGAAATCAGTGAAAGAAGATGTCTTAGTTATATTATTGTTGC
Organism: Heterocephalus glaber; assembly: GCF_000247695.1. The sequence continues at coordinate 27,288,593 of NW_004624748.1, read as the reverse complement.
TGAGACAAAATACCCAAGGCCCAAAGTTAAAGGAGGAAAGGTTTATTTGGCTCACAGTTCATAGAGGTTTCAGTTCATAATTGGCTGGCTCCAGGTCAGGGCGTCATGGCAGACAGGCATTACAACAGAGAAAGAGTTCATCTTGGGAAGAAGGTAGCAAAGCAAAAAGGGATGGACAACCTTAGCTGCTCCTTTTATATTCTATCTAGACTAAATGGACTAGGGCTGTGCCAAATCAATCAGTGGACTGATTTAGTAATCACCCACCCTTAATACTAGCATTGCACCATGAATCAATCACACACTCTAGATTCAGCCACCTCAAGCCCCACCTATGACTAAATGAGACTTTGGGGGTACATCTAGACACAAGCCAAAACAGTAGATAAGAAGGTATTTCCCAGATGAAATGGCTTAGTTGAGGAATACATTTGATAAAAAATGCTAACTTGTTATCTATTAAAAAATGCGATGAAATATATTTTCCCTCCTCTATAGATTGCTAAAAATTAAGGTGTTAGAGAACACCAAGTATCAGATAGAATATATATCTAAGGACACACTTCAACAGTGCTGTTTGAAATGTAAGTAGGTATGATAACTTTAGAAAATGATTATATCTTTTTAATAAAATTGGCCTGTCATGTTCCCTACATTCCAGAAATTTACACACCCATCAGAACACATACACAAGAATATTTATACTGTCATTATCTGTAACAGCAAAAATACAAAATGAAACAAACAAAAAAGGGAACAGCCAAATGTATATGAGAAAAAGATAAAAGTGATACATGAAAATAAATTGTACTATAACCAATTTTACAAAAGAATTACAATGTACAAATTGGAAGGCATAAATCATAACTAGTCTTTAAAACATAAGATCTTTTTAAAAAATTGAGTCTCATAGACAATAGAGTTTCATATCTGCATTACTCTGCTATTGCCATTGTCACTGTAACATATTAGCACAATCATAGGGGTTTAAGGTAAATCAGATCTACTGTTTTACAATTCTGGGTGTCAGAAGTTCTGACATGGTTCTCACTGGGCTAAAATCAGTATGCAACTGAACTGCATTCTTTTCTCCAGTCTCTAGGAGAGTATCTCTTTTTTTTGTAGTTTTCAACTTCTACAGGTTTTCCACATTCCATGGCTCTGAGACTGTTTCATCTTCAGTGTGAAAAACTGCTTTACTCTGACCTCTGCTTCCCTTGTCTCACCTCTGACTCTGACTCCTCTTTCTACCTGTAAGAACCTGTGTGATGACATTGGGCTCTCCTTTCTATTTTAAGGTTATCTGATCATTAACCATAATTTCATCTACTACTTAATTTATCTTCATCATGTGAGATAATATATACATAGATCTCAAGGAATACTAGATGAGATCTTTGGGGAGCACATTATTTTACCTACTATAAAGGCATTCTTTTAAAACTTTAACACAAAGAAATATAGCAGTATATACTTTAGATATAAATATTTATATGATGCAATTATGGAAAAAAGGATGTTAATTACAGAGAACCTCAAGTTACAACCAGCCTAATGTATGAACAACTTGGATTAATTAGGCTAATGAAGATTCATCTTCCTCTTATTATGTACAGAGTACCCAGGTAAGCATCCAGATCTCAGCTGTATTAATTTACAACCAACTTGAGTTATAACCAGCCCTTGGGAACTGATCAAGTTTTCAAGTCAACGGTCCATTGTATAAAGATTAGAATCATGATTACCTTTCAGTTTTGAAGGGTGACAGAATAGTCAATGAAAATTAGCTAATTTAAGTTATTGACCATATTCAAGTTTGTGTGTTGGGCATTGATGAGTTAAAATTTACCAGAGATTTATGCAAAAATACTCCTATAGATATTAAACATATTTTAAAATCAGACAACTCTTTTGAAAAGTAATATTAAAAAAGGAATTAAAAATAATTTAAGAGCAAGTCATTCCGTTATTTGTGTAAGAAATGAGTATCCACTAATGAAGGAAGACTGAGGACCCAAGAGGACCTTGAAAGCTCAAGAAACTTATTTTATACAGATGAATTATTAAATCTTAATATTCATATACATTGTCTGTTAATAAAGAATATGCTAAATAGATAAAAAAATTCTATCCTCAATAGTTGTATATTTCATTCTTATTTTGCCTTTAAGGTGAGTCATGCTATATTTTTGTTCCCTTACTATTTAAGATGCCAACTACAGCACATGATCAGTTTGTGTTCTATAGTTCTCAATCTAATTTAATTATTTTTTAAATTTAATAGTACTATCTATTTATACTTATGATAAGAACTATACAGAATTCAAGAAATAGAAGTATGTATAGGAGACATAATATATGTCTTTACATAGATATATCTAGAAAGTAGATTTTCACAGAACAATTATTATTTACCTTAAATTATTTTTGATACACTGTGGATAAAAACTATCTTAGTTTATTTATTATATCTAAAACACCGATGAATGATGAATAACACTAAGGTTCACATAATTTATCATATACTAGACAATATGCAATGTTTATCATTCATGAAATAATGAATCTACTCATTTTCTGTTTTATTCCTCAGATATGTTATTGGTTACTTTAGATTGTGCATATCAAAATATTATGCAAATATTTATCATGTACAATTTTTTTAAGGTTCTTGTTGCAATAATGGAGGCTAGAGGCCTTTTGCTCTAATCATTAATTGCAATATTTAATTGGGCTTTATTATTTATTTAATTTATTTTTTTTGGTACTGGGGATCAATCTCAGGACCTTGCACTTCAGAGGCAGGTGCGGTACCACTGAGCTAAATCCCTGGCCCTCTTATGATGACTTTTAAAAAACCATTTCATTGACTTGAGACGTGTTTTCAAAAGCCAGAATTTTATTGTAGTTTATTCATATTGTGCAGTTTTAAAACAATTATATATTTCATGATAAAAATAGTAAAATTTCATTTTGTTTATATTGTGCAGTTTTAAGATAATTATATATTTAGTTATAAAAATGGTAAAATTTCACCCATTTAAAAATTTACTGGAATAAGACCATCCTAGTTGAACAATTAGGGGATTTCTAGGAAAAGCAACTGCTTTTAGCAAAGTCGGGAATTTAATTTAAAGAAAAAGGAGAAACCACACAGAAACAAGCAAATAAAAGAAAAAAAGGAATGAGAGATATAACTGAAGCCAGACCCTTGCAATGCTAAGCTCAAGATCTACACTGAGGTCTAGCCTCATCTCCCACACAGAAATCTGAAAATAATGAAAAATATATTGCAGGAAAGTGAAGTAATCCATGTCATATTTCCATAGTAGCAAACCTTTAATGCATTCATGCTACAAATAGTCTGCCACTATTTTTCTCAAGTCAAACCACTTTGCTAAGAAATCTTTAAACTTGCGCACAAGAATATTTGCATTTTTGGATATTCAAAAGTAATTTAGAGAAGCCCATGATTGTTTTCACTGTGATTTCGTTGTGTCTCCATTTAAATATATCACATGTGCCTCATGTTTTCTGTATTTTTATTTGTCCCTTCTAACTTATTAACTTTTAGGAAAAGAAAATGTTTCATATTTTTCTTTTTTTGCATAGCACATTTAGTTACATAAAAGTTATTCAATAAGTGGTAATTTACTAAGTGATTAATATTGCCTACTGCAACATATAAAACAATTATTATAAATTAAATATAATCAATGAAGGGTTTATCTTTAGACATGAAAAATGGCAAATATCATCTCATCTCATTTTTCATGCAAGAAAATATGCTCAGGAAAGAGATATATCATGTCCACATTGTTACAACTAGGTGAAACATTTCTACATAAATGGATGAACCTTGAGGCCATACTCAAGTGAAATAAATCAGACACAATTGTACTGGATTTTTTCTCTGGTGTAACTAAAATATAAATAATGATCAAAATGTATAAAAAATATTGTGAAATAGGAAGAAAATGTTCAAATGGGAAGGGGGATTATGGAGGAGGGAGGGGAAAAGAAAAGAATGGAAAAGAAAAAAATGAGAAAAGGAGAAAATGGCAACAAAGTTTTTGTAAATGAGGACAAGAGAGGTTGAAGGGAGAGGAGGAGAATGGCAAAAAAAAGAATCAAGACATATCATGTACAGGTACACATTCCCTGTGATGAATGTGATCATTGTGTGTATCTAAAATGTACTAATAAACTTAGTTAATTTTTAAAGAGCTAGATTACCATGATCACGCTAATGAAAGAACTAAGGAACTCTAATGAAAGAACTGAGAAAGTTTTTAAGAGAACTACTTTGGCATAAGTAAAGTAAGTAAAGTAAACATAGAACTTGTTTTAAAAGCTATGTATTATAAGATATGTCAAATCAATAACACCACAGCAATCAGTGTTTCTCTGTATTAATCACTGTTAGTGTTTGGTAGTGAAAGTTCAAAATACAGTAATACAGCAATGTAGCTCACAAACCTATTTGCAATTAATTCAGTTTGCAAACAAAAGAGTTTGGTGAGGGCCCGGGATGCCTGGCCATCGGAAGGTGCTGAGTGCGATTCCCAGTACTGGGAAACAAAACAAACAAAAGGTTTGGCAAAATTTTACTTCTGCTGGCAAACTCCACATAGGGTAACAAACACAACTATGTGCATTTTCCTCCCACATAACACATGCTTCCATCTTCCCCCAAATTGGAAAACAAATTAAGTTCTTAAACTGAGGTACCACTATAGATGTAAAATTCAAGGATCAGTCATTTACATAAAGTGATTCTCATTTTAAAGTTCCATTTTCTGTAACAAAAGGTGTCTTTATCCATGGTGGCATTATCACATCATTCATTTACCTGTTTCTATATGCACCTCAGAAAGTCACATCCATTTCACATACTCAGAATTTATTTTATCATTTTTTTATAATACAGTTCAAATTCTGTCTCCTCTCTAAAGCATGTTCATTGTCAAATTATGTCACCGTCTTATAAATTTCTATGGTAATTATGTTCTACAAAATTTGTTGTACAGTGATGACATCTCCACTGTTGTCTTGTACAATTAGTCAAGTAATTTTCAATTGTTTCTATATTATCTCCTCCACTACATTCTAAATTTCATCATGGAGAATATTTTAATGGTATTTTATGTTTTTGTAGTATCCTAAAGATAGTGCCTTAGAAACATTAAGTACTGTTTTATGATAGATAATGAATTCCTATAGTGCTTGGGTAATGTTCCAAGATCTTTCCTGAGGGATATTAACAAGTTTCAGAAAGTGTTTCTTTTTTCTAGTGGGTTCTAGAATTAAGTTGAATAACCTAAAACAAGCAAATATGTGTTTCTGGAACTGATTTTCATTTGAAGCTAATGCTTTGAAAAGAATGAGTATTGAACCTAATTTCCTTGAGAAATTAAAATAAATTACAATTATCATAGCCTCTTGCTATGATGAAAGAGCTGTCATTGAAATTACTCTCTTGCTATAAACAGGCGCAAAACTAAATAAAAATATAAGAAACATGAACTTGTCAGTGGACCACACAAGCCTTGAAATTTATAAGCAGGAAAGCCTGCAAGACAAGAGTCACATTCACGTCATCTTCTACTGGAGGTTAATTTCCAAACAGCATCACAAGCAAATGCATTTTAATAGAAAGTGTTATCTTATTAACAGAAAAATAGTGTCTCTATTGAAGAAACCAAGTTTAGATTGGCATTCAGGTTGATTAAAGCAGCTGCAATTTGCTGGTCGGGATATTAGAGCCTTATGTGATTTGTTAGCTCCCTATGCGTAGCATTGGATTCCACTGTAAGGATAGCTGGAAAGGCTTCTATTGGTGAACATTTAGGTGATATCTCAGTAAGCCCATATTTATGCCCTAGGGTTAAGGTGAAAAATAATCATCCAGGGACCAAGCATCAACAAATAACTCCAAGAAATGTGTGCCTATGAGAATAAATCTCTATACTCTAAGGAAGATAAAACAAAAACCTCCACATCATATCTTCAAATTTTTTCTTTTAAACACAAAACAAAAAAACACACAATGAAATGTGAAAAGACAGTAAATATGAAAGGGGAAAAGGCAGTTTATCAATTATTTCTCACAGGTAATCCACATGGTAACATAGGTCAATGGGGTATTAAAATGGCTATTATGTCTATTCAAAGATTTTGTGTAAAAATGAATAAAATGAATGAAAACAGGTAACTTTGGCAAGAAAATGGAAAAAGTGTTGGGTATTAAAATTAAAGGGTTTTTTAAAGCTAAAAATCAGTACCTCAAATGAAAGATTTATTGATAGTGTTAACATAAAATAAAGAAAATATGAAAATTTGAAAAAAATTAAGTCATACAGAGAAAAATAAACATAAATCTAACAGAAAGTCTAAGGCTGTGGGATAATATCAGTTTACAATGAGTGAACAAAAACTACAATGAATGTTTTAAAAAATGATTATAGTAAAAGGTACTTCAATTAGTCCCAATCTAAATACTTGCCACTAATTTTGAAGACACCCCATTGTTCTTGCCATTTTCTGAAGCACTTCTGGATGCTCTCTTTCATGAGTTTTTATAGTTGTGTTTTCATGGCTGCCTTGATGTCCTGAATTCATTCAAAACACTTACCTTTCATGGTCATTTTGACTTTGCTGAAGAGCCAGAAGTTACATAGTGCCAGATGATAAATTTTTGACCATGTAAAGACACTCAAAAAAGAGAATTTCCAGAAAAGTTTCAAGAGTGACAAGAATGATGGGATGAGAATGTTCAAAGTGGGAGAATTTTGAGAGGATTAATGGCAATGTGTCTTTCAATGTAAGAATTTTTAAAACTTAAGCATTCACTGTTATTTTGGTCACACCTTTTATCGTTAGAATGCCAGAAAGGCAGGAGAGATAATAAGATACAAAAATAAATTTAATCAATAATGCCTTATGTATTTTCCCAATACTGATAAAAGATGGTCCATATGTTCAAGAGGCTCAGAAAACCCAATAAACACATACGTAGGAATATTATAATCAAATCTAACACCAGAAATTAAGAATGAACTCATAAAACCAGTGAAAGGGAAACACATACTATACCGAATAGAACAATAATTAATATGATTGCCTTCTCATCAATGGAATAGAAAACAGAAAACTTGGAATTATATTTTTAAAGTGTTTTGTAGGAAAAAAAAATTTTTTAAACCTATATTTCTAGGGCCGGGCATTTAGCTCAGTGGTTCCACTGCCTGCCTCGCAAGTGCAAGGACCCGATTTCGATCCCTGGTACCACAAAAACAAACAACAAACAAACAAAAAAACCTATATTTCTATTCCAGTGAAAAAATATTATTAAAAATAGAAGCAAAATGAAGATATTTTAACAAAGCTGAGATTTGTACGACCAAAGGATGGTCACCACAAGAAATCAAGAATTTCTTCTGACAAAAAAGAAAAGAAGAAAAAAACTTCAGGTAAAAACTTACCTCTGCATGAATGAAGAAATATCACTTAAAATGTTATGCAAATAAATGAAAAAGAATCATCACAAAAATTATTGGATGACTAAATAAAATATGTACATTAGGTTTATAAGATATATACTAGCAAAATATTAATATTAGCATAATGAATGTGAATAAATTGAATTATACAAGAGCCATGAATGTGTATTAACATGAGGTGTACTGTGTCGGTGGTCTCTCTAGAAGGAGACCTGAGACCCCGGGAAAGCACCAAGTTTTAAAGAAAGAAAAGGAGACAGCCTGGGGGACAAACAGCAGTTTACTTCCTCTGACACTATTCGACAATCACAAAGGAAAGAAGTAAGGCTTTTATACATGTAGGAAAGCAGCTTAGTTATTCTGGCTATTGTCTTTCTGATTTTTACATTTGATGATAACCAGTGATTTTAAGTGACTCATAAAAGCTACAAGGGAATTCACAAGTCCCCTGTTTCCAGTCACCAATCCTGTACATCAAAGAGCACACCCCAGCCCTCTTCTTATCAGATGGTATCAAGAGAGCAGGACGATTTTAGCCAAAATCAAGCCCACCGGCCCACCAGAAACATCACAGATGTGCATAGTGAGTCCTATCTCTCTTACCACCCATAGAGTCAATGGGTCGGTCGTGATTCTCTGTTCCCAGGAAATGGTAAATAAGAAAACTATGAAAACCTGTCCCCCAGCCCCCCGGCCCATGAGATTTTTACAATGTCTCTTAAAGTTTTCTGGCATTCTTTTAACAAACAGACTTGTGTAATTTCCCAGAAATGACTTAATTTTCTCAGTTAACAAACTTCTTGTGATCTATTCTTACAACTAGATAACTAAATTCTACAATTTCCCACATACTGTAACATAAATAAAACATATTTTTGAGAAAATAGATTAATTTTTTCTGCTAAAGTGTTATTACATTTATTTCTAACTGACATAACTGTACATATTTATGAGATATTGTGTGATAGTTTAATGCATGTACGCCATTTACAATGACTGGATCGGGGTAATCAGTATATTCATCACCTCAAACATTTATCATTTCTTTGTTTTGAGAACATTTAAAAACTTCTTTACAAGATATTTTGGAATACACAATGAATGTTTGTTAACTATAGTTAACCTTACTATTCTATAGAACACCAGCAGTTATTCCCGCTATCTAACTGCACCTTTGCACTTGTTAACCACCCTCTCAATTCTCCTTCAATAACTTTCTTATCCTCTAGCAACAAATATTCTACTCTTATTTCTCAAGAATATTTAATCCTTAAAGTAGTTAGGAAAAATTACACTAACACAAGTAATTAGAGCTAAGCCAATAGTGAAGAGAACAAGATCAAAATTTAAAAATTATAAAATAATGCTGTGAATTAAGAACAGAGGAAAAACAAATAGACAGCAAATAGTACATGGTACACTTATTTGTGTCACATATGACATTAAATATAAATGGACCTAATTATGTAATCAAAAGACAAGAGACTGAGTGGAAGAAAACAAAAATAAGAAAGTTGTAACATAAAGATACAGAAAATTTAAATACAAAATGCTGGAAAAAATATAATAGGCAAATAAGTAACAGAAAAATTAACATAACATTTTGAAAAACTGTATTAGGCAAATACTAAACATAAGAAATTTTGTTCATTTTAAAAAAAATTCTTTTATTGGTACATTGTAGGTATACAACACAATTACATTTCTCATTGGGAATTGTACCTTTACATCATGCATCTTGGTTCTTATTTTTT
>NW_004624748.1:27263892-27274242 GCF_000247695.1 Heterocephalus glaber | reverse complement strand
TGAGTATCAGAGTGTTCCATCTCATTTCCCTTTGAGGTTGCTGTAGGTGATCTGGAAGTCTGGGTTTGAGACTTATTTACATGTTTTCTCAGTTCGACTGTGGCAGAGGGCTGTTAGCGTCTGCACAGATTACCTCCTCTTAGCTGGGAGAGGTCGGACAGGGGCCGGGAGCAGTGGTAGGGATGGTGGCCCAAAAGCCCTTTCCTGTGGGCTGGGAGCAGCGGGAGGGATGGTGCCTTGGAAGCCCCTTCCTCTGGACCAAGAGCAGTGTTCAGGCGGCTCAGAAGCCCCTACCTCTGGGCAGGGAGCAGTGGGACTCAGTACCTTGGTCTGGTGCTCTGCTGTCCTCTGCATCTTTGTAGTGTGGAACCAGGTGGCTGCCTGTCTGCAGCGGGGTGATTCTGTGTCTTCTGCGTGACTTGGGACCTCGGTAGGGTGTGCACAGACCTGCCTGTCTGCAGCAGGCTGATTCGGTTTTCCGTGCGGCTCAGAACCTCTGTAGGGCGTGTGCAGACCTGCCTGTCTGCAGTGGGGTGACTCGCCGTCTTCCATGTGACTCCAATTTTGTTCATATTAACATCAAACAAAATACATTTCAAAAGAAAATAGAAACAACAAAGAGATTGCATAATGAGAAAGTAATTAATCTCAGAATAATGTAATAATTAAAAACATTTATTTACCCGGTAACATCATTTTAAAATATATGTAGCAAATATTAAAATTGAGAAAAGAACAGCTGTTAAAGTTCACTTAACCTCTTTCTATAAGGTATATAAAGACAATTTTTCTGACATATTGAGCCTTTGAAGAAACATTTTTACTACCAATTGTTTACTATCAATTGTTAAACAATATTTCAAAAGTAGATGTAGATTTTAGTTACTGTCTTCTATAAAAATAGATATTCTTCTAACATTCCAGCGTTAACATGTCTTAAAAAATGTCTCAGGAGTTTAAAAATTAGTTACTTATCTAAAGGCTTAAAAAAAAAGCCAATAAAGTGGTTCTGTATTATTCATGTTCTTTGCTAGAATAGGGAAATGACCATCAGCTGCATAAAGATACAGTTAATTTTGCATTAGTTTCTTAGTATATGCCTAGCACTGGTAGGATTCTTAGCACATGGAAAAAATATCAGTAATTAATAGGTGAATAAATCTCTTAATCATTGCATGAGTTTCATAAGCTTTTAAATTAAGCCATCTGATCTTTTTTCAGTGTGTAAGTGTAGCTATAAATGCATAATATGCAAATGTAACAAATCGCAAGAATATAAATTATCTACTAAAGGCAATAGACAAAAGTGTTTTTCTTGCCTACAGTTATGCTGAAAGAGAAATTTAATAACTTGACAGAAAAAATAGAATAGTTAATAGGAGTACATGTAGAACCAATTCGTAATTGAGCTGTGTTCCACAGAGAGTTATATACTACAAATTTAGCTCTTGAAAAGATGAAGTGCTTACTGTTCAATTATGCAGCTATTTACATCAGGATATTTAAGTTTGTGGCAGCATTAAATAAATATATATGAATATATGCATATATATATATAAAATGAGAATCACTTATTTGTGATTTTAAATGAGATGCACCATGAAATTATTTCAAATATTACAAGATAATTGATGTCAAGAATTTATCTCCAGTAAGAGAAAATTGGAGCATTTCAAAATTTAGTCAATTATACCAAAAATAAAGATGAATATCTCACAGGTTCCAATTCTTTTGCCTTAAAAGTTAGACAATCTCCATTATTTTATTATTACATCCATCCATATCTAATGGAAACACTACACCACATTTTGGAAATACTAAAAACCATCAACAAGAAAACAAATCAGGACCCTTCTTCTTCCTTTTCTTATATATTTTCAGCTTCCAGAACTGAACAAAATAATACTTGGAATCTTCAAGGTAATATTTGAATATTTCTTCTATGATATCTGATAAAGCTTAAAGAAATGAAATAGAAAAAGTCAAAGGAAGTTCAAAATGAGAATGTTAGAGAGAAGATGAGGAAAGTTAGTTGTCATAAAAATATAACACTAAATAATATTTACTGGACAGAATATTTGAAATCATTTTATATAATTAAAAAATTTCAGAAGTGGAAAAATGAACTCTGAAATTAGTCTGCAATATTCCAAATTTAGCCTGCATTGTTAATTAGCTTTAGGATCTTGGTCAATTAAGCTAAATTTATTATTAATTGTACAAAATTATGGCATGAGTGTGATAATTTAATACATGTATCCAGTGTATAATGTTCAAATAATGGTAGTTAACATTGCCATTTCCTAAACTTTAAAAAAAAATCTTTTTATTTGAGGCACAGTGTGATATTTCAATACATGTATACAGTATGTGCCAAGCCAAGTAAGATTATTAATATTTCCATCTGTTTATGATAACTTTGTGTTTGGAACCTCCAAGTTACCCACTTCTGCTTATTTATAAAGATATGTACAGATTACTGTGAAGTACACTGACTCCACTGTGCTGTAGAAGGCAAGAACTTTTTGTTTCAAGGTTTTATAGAATTCAAACCTTTTTGAGTTTTGATATATGTATATATTCATATCATTGAATGGTTGAATATGAAATGATATTTACACTAAAATATTCCCAATGCACTACAATCTGCTTTGACACTTTTGTGGTGAAAGCTGCTGATATTCATAAATTTTGAGTAATTATTACTCTAAATTTTCTACCTATGGTTCAAAGCAGGTTTTGGAGTAAAACTGTTTCCATGAATCATGAGAAAATGTTCAGTTTCTAGTTTTGGGTTACAAGGTGCCTTGAAATTTTTGTAGTGAAAGCTATTGATATTCATATAAATTAAGATCAAGACTATGAATTACCTTCTGTGTTACAAAGCAGGTTTCACAGCAAAGTGTTTACCTGAAGCATGAATACTTTCAGTTTTTACTTTTATAGAATAAAGAAATGCAAAAAACTGATGTGTATACAAAAAGTGTACAGAACCATGTCTAGGGAATAAAATAGGTCTTACTAATAAAAACATATTAATTTTACTGTGATACTGCTTACTGACATATGAATCAAATCATATTTGGAATATTGTTTCTAGTTCTAGATGTTTCATTTTCTATGCAGCATGACAAACTAGCAAATGTCACATGGGATATATTTACAATAACTGGAAATCTTAGTCATATAGTAAAAAGCTTAGTTGTGTTTATTCTATCAAATTCCTTGAACTAAGCTAATATGAGTTCATATTTTGAAATGAGTATCTAATAAAAATGAGTCCAAACTATATGTGGAGTTCTGTGGAAAATTGCATGGAAACTTCCTTTGTACATGGATCCCAACTTAACTTTTTTTTTTTTTTGCAAGCTACTTTTTCAACTTTACTACCTCCATTCAGTATTCCTTGAATTAACATTGTCTTGATTCCTTTCCTGCCTCATCTTTGGCTTTATCAGTTTCCATTTTGACAAAGGTGGGGAGTCTCCTTCCTCCTGGGTCTTTCAGTAAGAGTTGGCATTTAAAACAGTGTAACTTATGAGGGTGTATACACAGCACCAGAACTGAAGTGACAGTAGTGAATAATGTACACTGTAATTAATGTAGGTAAGAATGTATTTTTGTTTATAACACCATTGACTATTTTACCAAAAGGTGTGTCTCCTTCAATGGCAGAATGACCATTTCAGATTTTGGTCATAAGCAAGGTACTTGGTTATTAAGAAACAGTTTTAGCTCTGAGATCCCTCCTCTATGACTAGTCTATGTATTTATAATGTACTACATTACATAATTTATTTTTGATAACTGACCTCACATATTTCATTGAAAAACTTTGTAAATATGTACATTAAAATGTGTAAAATTATCATTTGCATTTACAGCAATTTTGAAGTAAGTCAATTTACAAAATTGAAGCTGATGCAAGTAATATTTTACTTTTGGGGGAGGTAGATTAATAGTTGTTCTAAAACATAGGATGGTGCTGGTTAGACATAACTTACCTACATGTTCAGCTATTTTAGGCCACTATTGAATTACTGCGATAATAAATACCTAAACAATTATTTTGACCCTGCTGAGAATATTAAGTATCCTAAGAAATGTAAATGCTAAACCTCTAGTTAGAGCTCTGTGGGATAAATAAAGTGAATTTCCTTCAACAAAGTAAGGCACTGCTGCGAACATCTTTTCTGTCAACTTGGCTAAATGTGTTAAGTTAAATTTAGTGAATAGGGTACAAAAAATAGCAGGTGGTTGAAAATTGATTCAAATAATGAATTGCATTTAATCTTGAAACATGTTAAGGTAATTAAAGTAAATTTTGTTAATATTTGTAATCATTCAAATGTAAGATTCTTGCCAAATCTAGTTTGCCTTTTCTGTTGCTAAATGCTTCTCAGAAAATAAAGTAGAATATTTTTAAAGAGCAGCCTAGGTCCATGTTGATGTTCTGTAAAATAGGATTCTTATCTAAAAAGTGAATATTCATTCTGTTCATCATAACATTTTGTGCCTAATTATTTGAAACCTGTTGTTAAGAGAGGGGGTAACATTTGATTAGAGTTTTTGCTGTTATAATTTCTCAAACAAACAACAATGAATACTTTTTCTTTACATTTCAGATAAGATAATATCAATAGGTACACATTATTAGAAAAGGCTATGTGCTGCGTTCTAAATTCTTCACAAATAAGGTCTGTGGAACACTAAGTGTTGAAGAGATTCTAATATTTGACAATACTTTTTCCTCTGAATTTGCATTTTAAATCAATCATTCAATCCATCTTCTCTCCTCATGAGATAAGGAATGAATAATGAATGAGCTTCCATAAATCTGAGTATAAATTTTAATGAAAATAACTTATTATTTAGGGGAATCATACGGCAAACCCTGTCTTTAAGTAGTGTAATCTGCTCTAGAACCTTACTTATATTAGATTACAGTTACCGGCTGAATGAAATTTATCTAAAAAACAATGTAATTTCATGGTAAAATCAAATTGTGTAACATTTACTTTTTGTCATTTCTGTATAAGGAAATTAATTGGTTTGAATAATAAATCAGTAAGCAATTATTTCATGCTTCTTTTATGATATTTGTGAAGCTACCCCATTTTACAGTTTAAACATTTAAGAAATGCAAGAAACTGGGAAAAAACAACAGATTTAGAATGTACTAATATGTCCACAAGTCAAGAAAAAGAAATAAACTATTTCCACAATAAAGGGGAATTAATTCTGTTGCTTGACATCTTTATGACTTTCTTTTTATAATAATAAAATCACAGAAAATGGTATAACTGTATAATTGATATTTAAAACTAGAATTGCAAGCTGGATGGTTGGCATAAAATTTATATACTTTTGTTTTAAAATTAATATAACTATCAATAAGATATTAAACTATATGTGTGCATATATAATTAATATTATGAAAATAAAAAAATTCATTGGCTTTTCAAAATTAAACATTAAAGCCTAATAAAAGAATCACATTATACAAAGAGTTAAAAAATATTCAACATATTGTCTTAACAAAATTAACATTGGCAAAAGTGATATCCACTTTATTTCCATTTTTATTATAAATAAATATAGTATATTGTAAATTCACAAGTTTAGGAATAATTTTATTTATTTTTCTCACAAATCCTATTATAATATTAAATATAGTATGACTACTATTGAGTTAAAATATTTTATCCTTGTAGATTTTTCTTGCATGTTGATTTAAAAGAAAATTATAAATATTTTTATAATTGGGTAGTGCTCTCTTTCCTATAGACACTATTTTAAGGAGGCAGTTGGTGGGTAGTTTTCCTCCATTCTAAGGGTGTGATGTTACATTGCCAACTTTCTGTAAAGCTCAGTAAATTTCTTTTTGTATGTCTAATAAATAAGCTAAGGGAGAGTTGAAAGAAAAGATCATTTTATGTAGTTTATACTGATCAACTCTGTGTTAGCAAACATTGGAATACTGAAAACTTTATTACCAAGAGTTTCAACCTAGTTATATGTGATTCTAGGAATCCCTATATAACTACAGGAAAAACTCAATTTGAAATCACACTTTACCTTTGAACAAGTCAATAAAACATGGGGTTGAATGTATTTATCAAGATATCCATATAGGCTAAATGTTATGTAGACTAAGAGGAGAATAATTGTCAACAAAGCACTTTAGTTCTCATTCCTATTCTCTCACTATCTCTTTCTTGAATTATTCTAGTTAAAAAAGGAATATGGCCAGCTAGATTCATCAGCAGATAAATATACAAAAGCATGTTTGTTTTTCCCCTCTTGTTTACCAGATAACTAAATAAACTAATTGAACTAACAGTTTAAAATATTGCAATTTCCACTTACCTTAAACTTTTTGTTTTGCACTTTTATGACTTTATTCATATTCAGCCACCTCTTTATTTCCTTATTTATCTGAAATGCCTATTCACCCATGATCATTTAATCACAGGTGTGTGTCCTTTAAGTGTCCCTGAAATCAAAGGTGAGTTGAAGGCTATGTTTACATGTACAATTATAAATATATCAACTCTATCATAATTTTTCCAAATGACATTATCTCTTTTCAAGAACCTTAAGGGAAAGGACTGCATCATCAGAGTTTTGAGACACATGTACTCAGAAGCACTTGACCATAACAGGACCTTAATATCCACTAAATTCATTATTTTTATCCAGAACTCCTCTAATTTAACAATTTTATTGAAAACTTGCTTTAGGGATTTTACAGACTGTTAGTGTTTGAATTCCTCGTATTCTTCTTTTATTACAAACAATTTAATATTCAATTATAGGACTTTAAATCTGTGTTTTTGAAAGTTTTGGAAGCTCATTTTGATGCTAATTAATTCATAAGTCATTAAAGAATGACTTAAGAAGAATGATAAATTTTAAATTACTAATAACCACAGTAAGTGGAAATTTAGAAAGAGAGAAAAGATTAATATAAATGGTGTTTGTATGATTACAGCCATTTGGAGAAAAGTGAAGTACTGATTTATTCTCTGCACAAAAATAAATTGTAATAAATTAAATACTTTTTAGTCAAATAAATGTATTAAAAATGGGAGTATAGATGAATATTAATTATCTATTTGAAAAATATTTCTATTTCTCTATATACATTATGTAAGTGTAAGAACATTGGAACATCCACTTATGCCACTACCAACCATTCCATCTAAAATCTCGAAAAACAATGTTGAAACTCAAAGAATCTGAAATAAAATATATGGGTTATACATAAGTGAAAATTATTATTCTTACCAAATTCTTACTATCAAGCAAATATATCTATAAATATCAAAAAAAGAGAGGGAGAACATATAAGACATCAGGATTAGAAAGATAGATGTTCTATTATTGATAAAAAAGGGACTAGCTAGGGCCAAGGATTTAGCTCAGTGGTTCTGCCACCTGCCTTGAAAGCACAAGGTCCTGAGTGGCAAACAAAAGGACTGGGTACATCATGTATTCTCTCTCTAATAAGTAAATATCAATGCAAATGCTGAAAAAATGATACTTAATTTTTAAATGTTTATGATTAGATAAAAGATCAAGTTATAAAACAAAATGTACAACTTCATTCTGAATTGTATTTGTACTTGACATTTGCATGGCTTGATACATATTCATAATTAATTGGTTTATGGAATAGAAAAAAACTATAATTTTCAAAAGTTTAATGCTTGTTTTAATACTTATTATAGTTAATACTTATAAGAAAAATGTAAACATAAAAACACATTTCAAAATGTAAAAGTCCCAATTTTGTATTCCTTATTTTCACCTGCATGTCATTGTAAACTTTGTTAATTAAGGAATAGTAACATTATTTTTTTATGGTGTTTAAGCTATTGACCAATTTTGGTCTTGTAAAAACATTAACATATTTCTGTGTTTTCTTAGATTATTTTCTTTTTTTGAATATTATTTTCTGTTAATGTCATACACAAAAACCAGAGATGTCTCAAAGCAAAGAAGACAGTATCTCCAGCACATATATCCAGAGAGCTGGGTAATGCACTTCAGGATTGAACATAACAGGGAATTAAGACAAAATGTCTAATGCATAGATATGCATTGTAGTTTTGGTAAACAAGATATTTTTCAGCTGTTTTTAAAATTCAGTATTAGATTAATTTCTTGCTAATATGACATTTTTAGGGTCCCCTTTCACTAACCCATGTTTTAGAAACTTGTTGGAACAATGTTCAGCTAGCTAATAGCAAGCAAAAATGAAGTGATGCAAATATTAAAAGCATTCTGTGCCCTTTGAAAATATTATGAAAGTTACTGCACAGATGGGCTGAAAGTTTAATTACCTCTAAAGAAAAGTGTCAGAGTCATCATTGCTCTTGCAACAACTGGAAATTTAGCAACCAAAATAACCATCAGGAAATGACTATGAAACGATATATCAAATACAACGAAGAAACAGCTGCCATTCCATTTATGTCACTCAGACATGAGTGCTGCCTCCAATGGAGATATCACTTCAGATTTTTCTTAATTTGACCTTTTCTAGGCAGTTCTCAAATGCTCCAGACTGAAAGAAATGTATGAAA
Source organism: Heterocephalus glaber (assembly GCF_000247695.1). The sequence continues at coordinate 27,265,651 of NW_004624748.1, read as the reverse complement.
TAGAGTAATATGCACCATATAAAAGAGCATAGACTTGGTTTTATATGTTTTCGGTGTGTATTTTTGCTAAAAATTTTATAGTGCTATTACAGGTCAAATACTTTTACTTTGTGAACAATTCTACTATAGAGATAAAACAATTACATTATTTACTTAGAATTATCCAGCTTTCTTTAAGTGAAAATATTATGCATTTCTCAAGTAATGGTGTGTACTCTTTCCATATCATCGTAAATGGTGATATAGAATCTTACTTTAGCATCAAACTGTATAGCAAGATTCAATGAACTGAGAACAAACTACTCAACAATGATTAATTTTTAAGAACAAATATATATTTCCTCTGAATCACAGTAAGTGCTTAAAGAAATATTAAACATGTCTTAAAACTGCTGTGTAGAGCTTACCATTATCTATTTCCATCAATTTCTGGTCAGAGTTCTTTGAACTTTGTTTATTATTTTACATAATAGTTAAACTATGTTATATTGCACTTGAAGAAGTATAATATAGTTAGAAGCTATAAAAGATTTGAGCACATTTCTATTTGACAGAGTAAATTTTTAAAGTACAAGACAATATAAAGTATTTAGCAAAGTATTAATCTATGGCATAAAGAGATGTATATCGTTATTATAAATTTCTGAAAATTATTACAATTTGTTGTTACTCAAACCCAAATATATGAGTTCCAACTGATAAACCTTTTGTTGCCTTCAAATAAGCACATGTAATGAACTAAATCTTTTTGCCTGAGGTCTTGGGAAACAAGAATATACTTGAGAACATAGTCAAATATAGGGTAGTAGCTAATGATTAATTAGAAGCTTCTTATAATTTCAGAATATATTTCAGTCCTTTTATCAAAACATTGCCAAAATTTTATATTCCAGAGAATATCCAGAAAATTACTAACCATTTTAATTACAATTAAAGATGTTTAAGGTATTATAAACTGTGAATTTCTTAAAGTACTTTTCACATCTTAAGATTTTGGCATCACTAAATAGAACCTCAACCCAAAAGATGGATTTCAAAGAGACAATATCATCAATAAACATTGGTTAGAGCTACGGAGAAAATAAGTTATGAGATATGTAGATCCAAGAATGGCAAATGAGAGAGAAAGGATGCTTAAAATATATGGACATTAATTACTGTAAAATTAAATGAAAATACAGATAGATAATGAACAGGTAACCAGTAATAAAAAAAAACCCCACTTAATGATTTCAATTGATTACTGACTCCTTTTCAGTTCACTCCACCTGAGACATACTGGCCCACTGTTCCTGCAAGGTAAGAAGATTCTCCTGCCTCATAGTCCCTGGACATGTACATTCCTGCTGCAGACCCTCCTGATCACTTATTCACACACATTATTCCCTCACTTACTTTACTTTTTGACTTTCAATAAACTTCTCAAAGAGGCCTTCCTTAGCCAAGGTACCTTAATTACTTGTCCTCATTCTGACACCTGCCAACCTATCTACTTTTCTTGTTTTATTTTGTGGTATCTTTGTTACATAGTATTTCACATACTATTGTATGTATATGTTTACCTATTTGATTTTTTTGCCTGTTTTACCTCACTGGATTATATATTTCTTGGAGCAGAGATGTTTTTATTCATTTACTATGTTTTTGGCCAACAATATTTGCTTCTTTTTTTCCCATTAAGTTTATTGGTACATTTTAGGTATAAAATACAGTTACATTCATCATTGGGATCTTGTACCATTACATGAGTATATTGTTT
>NW_004624748.1:27247970-27261242 GCF_000247695.1 Heterocephalus glaber | reverse complement strand
CCTCACATTGGTTCATTCTGCTGTGCAGACTTTCGATGGAGTTTTTAATCTCCTGGAAATCTGTTTGCATCTGTTTTATGGATTCCATTTATTTCCTATTTTCAGATTCCATCATGTTCCTCAGCTCCTCTATTTTTTTATGTGTTCTCTCTAGATTTATTAATCATGTCTTGCACCATGAGCGCAATCTTTGCTGTTATCTGAGTAATTATTTCTGATTTCATATTTCCCCAGATCGTCTTTTGTTGCCAGTTCAGAGAGTCCAGGTGGTTGAATATCAGATTGTTCCATCTCGTTTTCCTTTGAGGTTGCTGTAGGTGATCTGGAAGTCTGTTTCTGTGGCTTTTTTATGTGTCTTCTCATTTCCATGGGGGGGGTGCTTATGGCACCCATGCAACTCAGCTTCTCTGCCCTAGGAGCATGGGATGGTGGTGGGTGAGCTTCCTAGCTTCCTTCTGGATGCTGGGACCAGCTTATCTTCTCTGCCCTAGGAGTGTGGGATGGTGGTGGGGGAGCTTCCTTCTTTGTGCTGGGACTGGCTCATCTTCTCTGTCCTAGGATCTGGGGATGGTGGCAGGGGTGCTTCCTTCTGGGTGCTGGGACTGGCTCAGCTTCTCTGCCCTAGGAGCTTGAGGTGGCAGATGGGGAGCTTCCTTCCAGGTGCTCCACAATATTTGTTTCACAAATAAATGAATGAAGAAAATACAGTGCAAACCAATATGAATGAAATCTATTTTAGTCACTTTTCTCATCACTGAGACAATATCCTATACCAACAAAGTAAGAAGCAAAGGTTATTTTGGCTTTCAACAGATTGTAAGTTTATTTTCCATCAATGGTTGGCTAGCTTCTAGACAAAATGGCATGACAGACAGGCATAGAAGAGGAGAGCTGCTTATGGCATGGCAGATGGGAAGAAGAGAGAGTGAAGGGATATGGTGGGAAGGGAGACAAACCTTTCCAGGCCACACCCTCAGTGACTAACATTTTCAGACTAATCCCTACCTAAATCAGCTATAATGCCCCTATAATCTAATCATCTTCACAAGCCCCATCTATGAGGTTTTTGAGGGATATCTAAACCATAACAAGATAATAAACACACAATAAAAAATTATATATAAGAAATAAATATTTTTATTTTCTCAAAAAGTAGAAAAAGGAAGCTCATATAATGTTCATTTTCAACCTTAGAATTCTATGATTCTCTAAGGTAAATTTATTCTATGAGAAGATTGAGCAAGATGTTGTTTAGGTAAGATCCTCCAGCAATTGTTTCCTTGCAGACATAATGATTTGAATAGCTATTTGCACACCAAACTATCTTCACAAGTTAAAAGAGCCAAGTGAGACACAATAATGCCTGGTTTCAGTACAGTAATAAAAAAAGCACTAAAAAGTCAGGAAGGAAAGAGATGCTGGAATTATCCCTTACCATACTGCAAACAGTACAGAATAGAGACAACTCCTGTTTGGGAGAGAGGAAAGGAATTGAGTTCATATAGACTTTACACCCAGTAGCAGGTTGATCATGGTGAAACCCAGTTACAAGGAGAGTGTCAGAATCAGTACACCCTGGACTAAGCCTACATACTGATTCACCAGAACTGTGATAGCAGGGGAGTTAAGGTTTGCCTAGTTAACACCCTTATTCTAACCTCAGGTAGCAGAGGAGGGAGAAAGAGTGCTAGCCATCAGGAGCAAAAAACTAGCACAGGACTTTGCTTTGAACTTTAGTGATCAACCTGCTATAATGAGTCTCAGTACCAGGAAGAAAACAAGTATTTCTAAAACCAGGCCAGAGCTCAAGTACATGAGCCACAAGACCTGCTCCACATCAAGCAATGACCTGTATGCTGGTGAGGCAGATTCAGGTTTTGGCCTGTATCATCATCAGCCTTGGTGTAGGCCTAGAAAAAATTCTCTTCCTTGCATGCAGATCCCAGAAAGAAGCTGGTGTGGACCAGAGCAGCATGGATGCAGGCAGGTCCAGCCAAGGCCCTGCCCCAACCCCAGCCACTTGGGCCCAAAGGCCCCAGCTAAAGGCCTGCCTGGGAAAGAGCTGCACAAGCACACAAACAACAGCCAGGGGCCCACCTAGATTCCATCCATAAGTGCACACAGAGCCCAGCCAGAAGCCTGCTCAGACATCAGCAACTGGGATGCAAAGCCCCCAACCAAAGGACTTCCCAGACAACAGCTATGTAGGGGAGCAGGCCTCAGACATAGGTACACCTAGAAACAATCCCAAGTGTTCATATGTCCCTGCCTGGACAATGGGACAGCATAAGGATCCAGAAGGCACCAACTCTGAAGACAGGAATTAGAGCAGTGGTGAGCAGCAGAGAAATGGCCACTCAGTGGCTCACTGAGAATTGAAGAGCACTTGGTGACCAAAAAGTTGCCTCAACAAAGGTTCAGCAGGCTGCATCTGTTGAAATGAGAAGACATGTAAATAAGACTCAAAACCAGACTTCCAGATCACCTAAGGCAACCCCATAGGGCAACGAGATGAAACAATCTGATATTCAACCCCCTGGACTCCCTGAAATGGCAATGAAAGAGGATCTAGAAAAAATGAAATCAGAAATAATTTCTCAGATAACAACAGAGTGTGTCCATAGTGCAAGACATGATTAATAAATATCCTTTTTTTTATGGTACCGCAGATCGAACTCGGGACCTTGTACTTGCGAGGTAGGCAGTAGAACCACTGAGCTAAATCCCTGGCCATGATTAATAAATCTAGAGAATACAAAGAAAAAATAATAGAGGAGCTGAGGAACATACTGGAATACCAACATAGGAAACAAATGAATCCATAAAAGAGATGCAAACAGATATCTATGAAATTAAAACCTCCATTGAAAGTTTACACAGCAGATTGTGCCAATGTGAGAACAGAATTTCAGATATACAAGACAGAATTACAATTAGAGTCCAGGAAAATAAACCTTTCTTAAAAATAGTAAAAGACCACAAGAAATCAATCCAGCAGCTGCTAGATGATGCAAAGAAAAATAACATAAGACTGATCAGAGTCAATGAAGTAACAGGGGAGAGTGCAAATGACATAAAATAAAATTGTTCACAGATGTAATGGCAGAAAACTTCCCAAGCAGGGGAAATGAACTTGACATATAGATAAGCGAGGCATGTAGGACTCCAACTAGCCATAACCAAAAAAATCTACACCTAGGCATATAATAGTTAAGATTCCAGAAGCCCAACAAGATAATGAAATGGTAGAAGCACTTAGAGAAAATAAATAAATCACATACAAAGAAAAGACCATCAGAATAACATCAGAGTTCTCTACACAAACCCCCAAGGCAAGAAGAGCCTGGAGTGATGAGTTTTAAGCCCTAAAGGAAAACAACCTGCAACCCAGATTGATGTATGCTGCAAAACTACCTTTCAAAATTGGTGGGTAAGTAAGATACTTTCACAACAGAATACCTGAGGAAATTGATGAATACCAAAACAGCACTCCAAAAAATTTTAAACAATTTCCTAGGAAAAGACAATGAGGATCACAACCCCAGGAAGGCCAGCAGAATGAATTCATCAGGCATGACAAGAAATTAAATGCAAATGGGGAGAATCCAGCAAAAAAAAAAGTCATGACAAGGATCAGTAAATACACGTCAGTTATAACCGTCAATATTAATAGTCTCAATTCACCAGTCCAAAGAAATTGACTGGGAGAAGAGGTCAAGAAGCAAGATCCAATATGCTGCATACAAGAAACACACTTAATTAAAAAAAAAAACCTCATTGACTGAAAGTTAAAGGGTGGAAAACAATATTTCATTTGACATGAACATGAAAAAAAGCAGGAGTAGCTATACTCTTTGCAGATCAAATGAATTTCAAGCCAAAAATTATTAAGAGAGACAAAGAAGGAAACTACATCCTTGAAAAGGAAAAATCCAAGAGGAAAAGATGACAATCATAAATATATATGAACCAAATACTAGTGCACCCAACTATATAAAATGAATACTAACAGACATTAGAAGTCAAATAAGCACTAATACAATAGTAGTGGGGGACCGCAATACCTCACTATCACAAATAGATAGATTCACTAGACAGAAAATAAACAACAAAATTCTAGAAGTCAATAAACTCTTGAACAAATGAACTTAACAGATGTTTACAGCATGTTCTACTCCACAAAATCAAAATACACATTCGTTTCAGCAGCACACAGGTAGTTCTCCAAAATAGACCACAAAGTTGCTCATAGAACATGTTTAAGTAAGTCCAAAGGAATTGAAGTTATCCTCTGTATATTATCAGACCATAGTGCAATGAAATTGGAGATCAATAGCAAAAGAAACCACAAGAATTTCATAAACACATGGAAATTGAACAACACACTCCTGATCAACTAATGGGTCACAGAGGAAATTAAAGAAGAAAGCAGTTTCTACAATTAATTGACAATACCAAAACAACATATCAGAATCTATGGGATATAATGAAAGTGGTCTTATGAGGGAAATTCATAGCAGTGAATACTCATATTAGGAAAATAGAGTGAGCTCAATTAAACAACTTGATGCTGAACCTCAAGCTTCTAGAAAAAGAAGAGCAGGACAAACCCAAAACTCACACAAGGGAGGAAATTATAAAGATCAGGGGAGAAATCAATGCAATGGAGACTAAGAGAACAATACAAAAAAAAAAAAATCAATGAAGCAAAGAGTTGGCTCTTTGAAAGAATAAACAAAATTGACAAACTCTTAGCCAATCTAATTTAAAAGAAGGAAAGAAATGGCCCAAATCCATGAAATTAGGAATGAAAAGGATGAAATTACAACACATCCATCAGAAATCCATAGGACCATTAATACTTATTTATAGAATCTATACTCCAGTAATATGGAAAACAGAAGAAATGGACAGGTTCTTACATTCGCATGCATTACCAAAGTTGAAAGAAGACCTTAAAAGTCCAAACAACCCAATATAATCAACAAAATTGAAAACATAATTAAAAACTTACCAACTCAGAGCCGGAGATTTAGCTCAGTGGTTTCGCTGCCTGCTGTGCAAGTGTAAGGACCCGAGTTCGATCCCTGGTACAAAAAAAAACATAAAAACTTACCAACTCAGAAAAGCCCAGGTCCTGATGGCTTCACTGCTGAATTCTGCAAGACATTTAGAGAAGAACTATTGCCACCACTGTTTAAACTCTTCAATGAAATTGAAATGGAAGCAATATTCCCAAATTCATTCCTGGAAGCAAGGATCACCTTGATCCCAAAAGCAGAGAAAGTCCCAACCAAAACAGAGAAGTATAGGCTAATCTCACTAATGAACATAGATTAAAAAATCCTCAATATGATACTGGCAAACAGAATGCAGATCATGAAGAAGATCATACTCCCTGACCAAATAGGATTCACCCCAGGAATTCTTGGATGACTCAACATACACAAATCAATAAATGTGATACACTATAATAATAGAGCTAAGGAAAAAAATATATGATCATCTCAATAGATGCAGAAAAAGCGTTTGACAAAATCCAACACATATTTATGATAAAAACCCTACAAAACATTGGAATAGGTGGTCTCTACCTCAATCTGATAAAAGCCATCTATGACAAACCAACAGCCAATACCATATTAAATGGTGAAAACATGAAATCCTTTACACCAAAATCAGGAACAAGACAAGGATGTCCACTGTCACCACTCCTGTTCAATATAGTTCTTGAAACATTAGCCACAGCAATTAGACAAGAGAAAGAAATAAAAGGAATAAGGATAGAAAGTGAAGAAATCAAATTGTCATTATTTGCAGATGACATGATACTCTAAATAAAAGACCTGAATATCTCCACCAAAAGTCTTTTAGACTTAATAACCAAATAAAGTAGAGTAGCTGGATACAAGGTCAACACAGAAAAACCAATAGCTTACCTGTACATGAACAACAGACTCACTGAAAAAGGAACTGCAGAAAAAACTCCCTTCACAATAGCATCCAAAAAATTGAAATACTTAGGAATCAATCTAATTAAAGAAATCAAAGAGCTCTATTCTGAAAACTATAGCACTCTGAAAAGAGAGATTGAAGAGGATATCAGAAAATGGAAAGACATCCCTTGTTCCCATATAGGAAGAACCAATATAGTGAAAATGGCCATACTTCCAAAACTGCTCTATAGATTCAATGCAATCCCAATTGAAATTCCAGCTGCATACTTCAGAGACCTTGAGAAAACAATACAAAAATTCATTTGGAATGAGAAGAGATCTAGAATAGCAAAAGAAATTCTAGGCAATAAAATTAAGATACAGCATATCACAATCCCCAACTTGAAATTATACTACAAAGGTATTATGATAAAACCATTATGGTACTGGCAAAGAAACAACCCTGAAGACCAGTGAAAGAGAACAGAAGATGCAGAAACAACTCCAGACATACTTAGCCACCTAATCTTCAACAAAGGAGCCAAACACCTTTCCCTCAAGAAAAGATAGCCTCTTTAATAAATGGTGTTGGAAAAACTGGAGTTCAACCTGACAAAGATTAAAACTAGACCCATATCTATCACCATGCATTAAACTAAAATTGAACTGGACTAAAGATCTAAACATTAAAACAGAAACACTAAGCCAGCTGGGAGAGAGGTTAGATAGAACTTTTGAAGACATTGGCATAGGAAGAGATTTCATGAACAAAACGTCATTTGCCTGTGAACTAGCACAAAGAATAAACAAGTGGGATCTTTTCTTATTAAAAAGCTCCTTCACAGCAAGGAAAACCACCAACAGTGTGAAGAGACAATCTACAATGCAGGAAAATTTTTTTTACCAGCTTTTCCTCAGACAAAGGTCTACTATCTCTAATATATATAGAACTTAAAAAATCAGACCTCCCAAATTTAAAGACAATCTAAAAATGAGCATCTGCAATGAACAGACATTTCTCAGGCAAAGAAGTAGAAATAGTGAATAAACATATGAAAAAAGGTTCAATATCACTGGCCATTCAAGAGATCCAAATGAAAACAATGCTGAGATTTGACCTCACCCCAGAAAGAATGGTTGCTATCATGAAATCAACCAATAACAAATGCTGGTGGGGATGTGGGGAAAAAGGAACACTTGTCCATTGTTGGTGGGAGTGTAGACTGGTTCAACTTCTGTGGAAATCAGTATGGAGATATTTCAAAGAACTAGGATTGGAGGTCCCATTTGACCCAGCTCTTGCCATGCTGGGTATCTTCCCAAAAGAATTAAATCAATCATACCACAGCGATATATGTTCACCTATGTTCATAGTGGCATAGTTTGTAATAGCAAAAACTTGGAAACAGCCCAATTGCCCATCAACTGGAGACTAGATGAAGAATATGTTTGTTTGTTCTTTTTATAAAAAACTATTCAGCCATAAAGAATGAGAAATTAGAGACACATAGCTAAATGGGTGCATACTGAAGCATTATTCTTAAGTGAAATAAATAGGACACACATGTGTAAATACAAAATAGTTTCTCTTGTGTGAGGATCTGAAAGTGTAAATAAGGATCAAAAGGTATAGTAGATCACGTGAAATAAGAAGAAAAGGGCAAAGGGGAATGGGAAGTGGGAAGGTTATGGGAAAGAAAAGAAGGGAATGGAATTAATATGAGAAAATGAAAACAAAATTTTTGTAAATAGGGAAGGCTGGAAGGCTTGACAAGAGAGCAGAACCAAATTTGTAAAAGTACAAATTTCCAATGATGAATCCCATTATATTGTATACCTAAAATGTACCAATACAATTTTTAAAAAATACTGTTCCCCTGCTCCCCATGACTATACAGATACTCATGGTTGAGACTTAGGTATAATGCAACCTAGCATCAGTCTTGTTAGCTAAGGGACTGTCTCCACCCATCCTTACCAAGCTTTGATCAGCACAGCTACTCCCAAACCTGTGCTCCCAGCCAAACTTTCTAAACCTGCTTAGCACCAGGCAGATACTTGTGTCCTAGCGAAATGAATTTGTATTTCAGTTTGTACCACCAGAAGCTGTTATATGAGCCTAGGTACACCTCCAAGATTGCTGATCCTTGTTGCTATGAAACTTAGATGGAACTCAGCTTAGTGTCAACCTTGCTGCCCGAGGGAATACCAATAATGCTGCTCCAACCTCAGGCAGCCACTGGCACCATGGTGCTAGACTCTACTCTCTGGGGATACGACAAGGCAGTAAGCAGGAGACTTCACTTTGGAACTCATTGCTGGGCTTATGACAACTAATGGTAGGCAGATCCTAATGGCTCTCAACCCCATGTGAGTGTCCATAGATTTAGGATCTGCAACTGCCCTAAGCCCAGGCAAAAACCTATGGCCCCAGTCTGACAGGTTTCTATTCCAAGCAGCATCACCTGTGGTTCATTACAGTGAGCTTGGGCCATAAGTCCACCTCAATATTAACCTGATCTTGGAACAGTATTTCTGATTCAGTAACAATGGACTCATGACAAACTTAGCCCTAGGTCACCATCCAGCCCCAAAATAGCAGAAGTGAATACAGGTTTAAAAAAATGATACATCCTACTTAAAATTTCTGGAACAACAGGGACAAAGAAAGCAGATTATAAATACTGAAGTAAATATATAATCTTTCAAAGACCACATGAGGTTACATACCAATAAGCATTAAGAACCTTCATGGAAACATGATCTCATCTAATAGTCAGAATAATGCACCATAAATCAATCATATTGTAACCAGTATGAACAAACTATGAAGAAAAATTTAAAACAAATATTCCAAAGAAATATAAGGAGCTTTAAGAGAAAAGATTCAGCACTCAAATAGAGAAATTTAATAAAAAGATGGAAGCAGTTAAAAAAATCAAACACAAATCCTTGAAGTGAAAAATGTAGTAGGTGATATTAAACACAGAAGAGATAAATATCAAAATGGAACAACAGAAGAATTAATGAACTCAAACACTGCTATTTAAAAATAGACAGAGCAATAAACCAGAAAAAAGAATTAAGATAAAAGAAGAATGCTTATAGAAATGTTGGAAGAGCACTAAAGGGTCAAACATTCAGAGTATTGAGATAAAGAGGGACTTGAAAATTGCAACAGAGTATCTGACTTATTCAATGTTAAAATAACAAAAATCTTTCCAAGCCTAGAAAATGAAACAAATATCCAGGTATAGGAAGGTTGTATAATCTAGCTTTCCCATCTCTGGGGCAAAAGTCCTGAAACCCATAACAAAAAATGAGGAGCAACCAGCTAGCTCCAAGAGAGAAATATTGTGTTGGAAAGGCATGACAGAGGAAATCTGCTCAACCCATGGCAACCTGGAAACAGAGAGATAGAGAGAAATAAGGGAGGAACCCGGCCCAAGAATACACCCTTCAAGGTCACACCTCAGTGACTGCCCCCTTCAGCAAAGCTCCATCTTTTAACAGCACATTCCATTATGAAATCATCAGTGGATTAATAGCATGTTCATTAAAATAGCAGGCAGATATCAACTAAAAAAGCAGCCAAGAAAACTAGGATAAAGCAAACCCAAGCATAGTAGAAATAAAAAATAAATGTTTGAGAATAAATCAGTGAAATAGAGGGAAATAACATAAGGAATCGAACATATGATGAGCTGGTTCATGGAAAAGATAATAAGATTGAAAAACCCTTAGCTATATTGAGAAAGTGAGTGTATCAGTCAGGATGTACTAGAGAAACAGATATAACAAAAGACATATAGATATATATAAGAATTTACAAGATTGGCTTTCAATAGCCACCCACAGGGTGAGGAAGAGTCCAGAGGGTCTATCTGCACACTTGAGACTGAAGGATTCAGTTGAAGGTCTGGAGCTCACAGCAGTGTCCTGTCAGGGTCCATGTCAGGAGGATGATGGGTCTGTGCTGGAAGACTGAAGGATCTGCACTGGAAGGCCGAAGGGTCTTAACCAGAAAGCAGGAGATTAGTCTATGTTGGAAGGCAAAGACTGGAGCTCCTCCAAAGCAACAGAAGCAGCCTCATCCTTCCCCATTTTCCCTTTATAACAATCAGTGAAGGAGCAGCCCTAGGGTAGATCTCCCACATCCTAAGGTGTGGAATTGCTGAGCAGATTTAGCTAAGCTTCTCTTTGCCAAACTTTTCAAGTTGACACAATTACTCAACTGTCACAGTGAGAGAGACCACTCAAATAAATAAAATGAGAGAAAAGGAGACATTCAGACACCTTACAAATATGAAGGATCATTAGAAACTGTTATGAATAACTATATGCCAAAATATTTGATAACCTAGAAGACAAAGGCATATGTCTAAACAATATGATGGAACACATTAAAAGAATGGCTTGAAAAAAGTATATGATTATCTTAATAGATTCAGAAAAGGGATTTGATAAAAATTCATTATCACTTCATGATAAATACCCTGAAGGATGAGATATAGGAGGCCATAAAAAGGCAATAGCTAACATTAGGCTGAATGAGTAACAGATGAAAGCTAAAACTTCCTAAGACTTGGAACAATAAAAGGATGCAAATTTTTCCCACTTTTATTCAACATAGTATGGAATTCTTACCCAGAATAATTGAGAGAGATAAATAAATTACAAAATTACAAAAGATAATGTCAAACTGTCATTGGTTACAGATGACATGAATTTACAATCAGAAAATCCCAAAGATTCCACCAAAAAGGAAAATCAATCATAAAACTATTAAAATTTAAAAATTCAATAAACATGTAGTTTTAGGATATAAAATCAACATACAAATATCATTAGCATTGTTATAAGTCTGTAGTCAATTTTCTGAACTAGAATGCAAGAAAGCAGTCTTATTTAAAATAGTTACAGTAAAACATCATGACAAGGATGAGTCCATATCTATCAATTATAACCCTCAATGTTAATGGCCTCAATTTAAAAATCAAAAGAAATAGACTGGCAGAATGGATTAAGAAGCAAAACCCAACAATATTCTGTATAAAAGAAACACACCTAACTCAAAAAGACATTCATAGACTGAAAGCAAAAGAATGGAAAACAGTTCTCCATGCAACAGGAACCCAGAAAAAAGCAGGGATAGCAATCTTATTTGCAGACAAAGTAGATTTCAAAACAAAACTAATTAAGAGAGACAAAGATGGTCACTACATCCTTGTGAAGGGAATAATCCAAGAGGAAGAGATGACAATGATAAATATATATGCACCAAATATGAATGCCCCCAACTATATAAAACAAATATTAATGGACATGAAAAACCAAATAAGCACTAATACAATCATAGTGGGGGACCTCAATACCCCACTGTCACAAATAAGCAGACCATATAGACAAAAAATCAAAAATGAAATTCTAGAAATGAACCGAGGTTGTGAACAAATGGACTTAATAGATGTCTATGGAGTGTTCCACCCCACAAAATCAAAATACACATTCTTTTCAGCTGCAGACAGGTGATTCTTCAAAATAGACAACATGCTAACTCAAAGAACATGTTTAAGTAAATGCAAAAGAATTGCAGTTACTCCCTGTATATTATCAGACTATAGAGCAATAAAATTGGAGATCAATAGCATAAGAAATGACAAACCCGCCACAAATACATGAAAATTAAGTAACACTCTCCTGGACAACCAATGGGGCACAGAGGAAATTAAAGAAGAAATTAGACGGTTTCTACAAGTAAATGCTAATGCCAGTACAACACACAAGAATCTATGGGACACAATGAAAGTAGTTCTATGAAGGGAATTCATAGCAGTGAATGCCCACACTAGGAAAACAGAAATGAAATAAACAACTTAATGCTGAACCTCAAGCTAACATTATGCTGAATGAGTAAAGCTGAAAGCTAAAACTTGCGAAGACTTGGAACAATGAAAGCAGTCTTTTAAGAGAAATTCAGATAAACAACCTAATGCTGAACTACAGTCTCTTAGAAAAAGATGAGCATAACAAATCGAAAGCTTGTACAAAAGAGTAAATTATAAAGATCAGAGCAGAAATCAGTGCAATGGAGACTAAGAGAATGATACAAAAAATCAATGAATCAAAGAGTTGGTTGTTTGAAAGAATAAATAAAATTGATCAACCTTTAGCCAAACTTATCAAAAAAAGAAAGAAAAGGCTCAAATCCATGCAATTAAGAATGAAAAAGGTGAAGTCACAACAGATCCAACAGAAATATAGAGGATCATCAATACCTATTTTGAGAACCTATCCTCCAATAAATTGGAAAACACAAAAGAAATGTATGGATTCCTAGATGCATACGAATTTCCAAAGTTAAATGAAGAATATATAAAAATTCTAAACACTCCAATTCCAATCAGTGAAATTAAAAATGTTGGACACCCTACCAATGTTGTGAGTCACACAGAACATGCCGAATCAACCCATGCCCGGGCAGCAATCCACGGGACACCCCCACCCCACTCCTCTGACCTCTTCTCTGTACAGCCACCTGGTTCCACACTACAAAGACACAGAGGACACTGGACCAGCAGACCACTGTACTGGGTAATTTGGAGTCATCTTCACCTCCCATCAGGACCAGGACTATCTTCAGGGGAAGGGCAGCTGGAACCTGCAATACAACTCTGCAGAGTTCAACCCTACAGGAGGTCAAGGAGCTCATCTTGGGACTTGCAGCCAGAAATCTGCCTGAATCTCACAGGCCTGCGACTAGCTTGCTGAGACTCATTGACTTATATCTGCACACTGCTACCCAGGTTGTCTATTGTAACAGCAGAGACATAGCCTGAAAGAGGCCCTTCATCTTCATTGTTATTTTTTATTCCCCAAATTAGTATTATTAGTTTGTGTTTTTCTCTCCTCTTTTCCTTTGTTCATCCTATCTTTAATTTTTTTCCTACTCTTTGCAAATATTTATTTTTCTCTCCTTTTTTCTTTTCTTTTCTTCTTTCTTTTCTCTTTCCTTTCTCTTTCTCACACTCACTCTCTTGCTCTCCCACATTGTTCATCTTCTCTTTTTGTCCCTGTTTTGGTCCTCATTCAGATTTCTTATTTTCCTATTATTCTCTTTTTCCTTCTTACCTGTGTCCTCTGGCCACACTGCTAACCTTCCCCTATCCTTTTTCCTATCTATCCCTCCCTCCCCAAACCCTTCTAACTCCCCATCCCAAAGGGTAAAGTTGTTATATTGAAGAGTTTATTCACTATATGTTGGGTTGGTCCTCGATCTTGATTTAATTCACACAGCTAAAGGTGATAGATTAATAACTACCACAAAATGTCATTT
>NW_004624748.1:27218444-27239475 GCF_000247695.1 Heterocephalus glaber | reverse complement strand
ATTAATCTAAGAGAAAAAAATAAAATATTTACAAAAATAATAGAAACACCCAGGAATAAACTTAATGAAACAAGTGAAACAAGTGGAAGATCTTTACAATGAAATCTATGAAACTCTAATTACAAAAAAAATAAAAAGAATAGAGTATATTGAGCATCATCTTATTTTCAAGGATTTATAGAATCAATATTGTTAGAGTGTTCACACTACTCAAAGCAATCTACAGATTCAATGCAATTGCTACGAAAATATCGATGAAATTTTTCAAAGAAAGAGAAGGAAAGTACTAGAATTTGCATTGAGCAATCATAACAACACTGACATAAAATAAAGCAATTTTGATTAAAACAGCAGGCATTACACTTATTTCAAAATATATTACAAAATTATAGTTTTTAAAACCTCATGATGATAATAAAAACATAGTCCAATGAAATAGGATAGTGAATCTACATTAAATCATACTTCTACAGTCAACCAAATTTTGACAAAATTGCTAAGAGCACACATTGAAGAATAAAAGTTTCTTGATGAATGGTGTTGGGAAAATTGGAGATATAGATGCATGCCATTTACAAAAATCAACTCATAACGGACAAAATACTTAACTGGAATCTGTAAAAGTGCAAGAAGAAAACAGGGATAATGCTTTACTACACTAGAATAGAAAAGGATTTTTTTTAGTGATACTACAAAAGCCTGGGAAATAAAAGCAAAAATAGAAATAAGGTTACATTTATATAAAGCTTCCTCACAAGCATGGGAACAAAAGAGTGGATATATCTACAACTGGGAAAATATTTGCAAGTTATATACGTAAAGAGGCATTTATGTCCAAAGTATAAGAAAACCCAAAAAATCAATAGCAAAGACTTTCTATAACCCAATTAGAATGTGCATAGCCATCATTTCTCAAAATATGCATACAAATGATGAAAATATATGGAAATATTCAGAATTACTAATCCTTAGGGAAATGCAAATTTAAAACACCATCAGCTATCACCTCACTCAAGAATGGCTATTATAAAAAAAATGATAACAGGTACTGGCAAGGATGTAGAGAAAAGGAAAACCTTTTTCACTATTATAGAAATGAAAGTTAATAGAGCCATAATGAAAAACAGTGCACAGGTTTCTCATAAAACTCATAGTGGAGCTACCATATTATCCAACAATCCCATATCTGCATATATAACCAAAGGAAATGAAATCAGTATCTCAAAAGATATTTTCACTGCCATGTTTATTGCAGCATTATTCACAATAACCAAGAAATGGAAAAAATAACTTTTTGGCCCTTAACTGGTGAATAAATTTTTAAAAATATATAAATATATATATATGCATACACATATATACTGTATATAGAATATTATTCAGCTTTAAGAATAATTATAATGCTATGGGTGGAAGTGCAGATCTTTATGTTAAATGAAATAAGCCTGGAACAGAATCACAAATACCACATGTCTCAAGTATGAATGTATGTGGAATCTAATAAAGCTGATCTCACAGAAGTTGAGAGTTGAACTGTGGTTACCAGAGAATGGAGAGTCAAAGACAGGGCTGGGGAGAAGTTGATTCAATGGATATTAATTTATAGTAAGATATTGTACAGTGACTATACATGATAACAATGTGGTGCACATTTCAAACAATAGAAAAAAGAATTTTTAGTACATTTACCACAAACGAATCATAAATATTTGAGAGGATAGATAAGTTGAGCCTGATTTAAGCACTATACAGTGTTTGCATGTATGGGAATATCACATGATAGTCCATAAATATGTGTGAGATTTATGTTTTTATGTGTTATTTTAAAAATAAACTTAATTTAAATTTAAACAAAAGTATTAAATTTATGCACACATATTATACAAGATTTTGCTGTAATATAATATTTTCACTAATATAAAGTGAATAAAAGAACATCTATAGCTGAAAGGAAAGAATTAAAAGAGCTGGACTTTATTCCTTTCCTGATTACTTGTGAGAAATTTGCAGATAAAAGGAGAAGTCATCTTGTCTAATAACCATGTAAATGTACTGATAAATGAACCTTCTTATAAATAGACTAATGCTACTTCTAAAGAGGAGAACTCTACATATGAAACATACTTCACATGAGATCCATGATTTATAATGCTTATGGTAACCCAGCATAGAATCTATGGTTTTATGGTTTATAGCTACTCACCATATCCTAAACTATATATATATATATATATATATATATGTGCTATAAAATTAAGATAACAGTGACAGAAGCACTCATAGCTGAATATGAAGTTTTCACAAAACCTCACTTAGAGATAAGGTCTCTTACCTGGACTAGAGAGAAAATATCAGATGTGAGAAGAAAGACTGAGGAACTAAGAAATGTCCCGCATTATGAGGGTCCTTTGGATTTTTGGGGGGTTTTTTTGGTACAGGGGATTGAACTTGGGTCTTTGTGCTTGCAGAGCAGGCGGTGCAACCACTGAGCTAAATCTCCAGCCACTCTTTTGGATTTCTTATTGGCTGTTTTCCTTGTAATGCTTGGTAAGTCCAGTAGCAAACAACTAAAAATTCTTTCAGAGACTGATGCTGGACCACAGTTCAAAAGGGCTTTTTAAGTATAAAAATCTTGAAATTATGTGATGTGGAATGAATTAATTTGTGATTGTTTTTCTTGGCGTGGTACTAGGGATCGAAATCGGGACCTTGCACTTGGAGGCAAGTGGCAGAACCACTGAACTAAATCCCTGGCCCCCTAATTTTTGATTCTTATCAATATATATTGAAGACTTTCCCTAACATCTCTCAGTATAGGATTTTCATTTGTAAAACAATAATTCTTCAATGGTTTAAAATGAAACATAAATAATGTAGTGCATTTAACATGTCAGTTACCAAGTAAATAAGTAATGTATACTCTTATGTGTGTATATGCCAGATTTCTGCCTTCTTTAGGACTAAAACATAAACAATATCTGATGTATTACCTCACATTTTGAGTTTTTATTATCACATGTGGAATAATTATTGACAAATATAATTCATGGTTAAAATAGGGTGGTATCTAGATGTGACTTACTTCCTTTGTAAGGGTTAGCAATATAGATGTTCCATTTGTTAATCATCAACTCTGCATCTGTCAATAAGCTAGGCATTTTTCCATATGCTATTTCACTTAATCCCCAGAGCAGCTTTCTAGTATATTGCAATTCTCATTTCACACAAGATGAAATAGAGGCTCACACAGGTGACATAATGGAAGGAAGGCACTTATGTTTTCCATTTGTTTCTACCCACAGTGCCTAACATAACGTCTTAAACTAACTAAATGTATTTAATATATTCTGTAACTAAACCTTAAGAACTGCTTTATGATGAGACAAAAAAAGAGCAAGTGAATTGGAAGTCAGTCTGATGGAAAAGCGCAAGTGGTAAATCACTGCCATAAGATAGCTTTTAAAAGATGTGATTGATTCTAAATTAGGATATAGGTAATATTTCAAAGGAAAGCAAAAACCACAAACAACAAGCCTAGCAAGAATCAGTTAAACTTGTACAGAAATTGGCAACATTTCTCAAATTATAAAGGAAAGAAGAATACTCAAGACATTTTCCTGTGAACAGAAAGATTTTGCTAGTTTGCAATATAACGAAAAATGCTAAGCATATCATATATATAGACAACCTAAACCATATGCAATGTGTACCTGTATATTTAAACAATAACATAAAGTATAGTTTTACATAATATTCCTAATTATTTGGAAATGTTTCACAGTTCACTACATTTTTATTCCAAAATGTTTATTTTTAGCAGTAATAGGAGATCATTCTTTATTTGAAGGTATCAAAGGGTAAAATTATTTTTATTTCCAAATGATGAAGAATATTGATAAATTAAACCTGTTATCACTGTGCTTTCTAATGCTTTTTTCTGATAATGTTAATGGCTTAATTTTTCTTAATGGTTTAGATTCAATGAAATATAGTTTTAAGGAAAATTTATCTATAAACTAAAGTTTACCTTCTCAAAACGATGTATTCTATAGTCATGCAGCAATTTAGACAGCAACTTTCTGCCTTAAATATTATCAGTGAGAGGAGAAAAACTGTCCTGAACAAATGTCTCTCCTCAAATGGGTGAAAGTGACATTGCCAGTGAATAGAGCTGCTACCTCTTATCTGTGCGTAATAACGTCTCTCACTGGCACCCATTCAGCTGCCACTTAGTACAAAAGTCTGCATGCCATTTAACAGGTCTGCATGAATACACCTAACCAATCAATGGCTCCTACCCATTCCACAAGGACACCAGTCTGTTACCATTACTAGAGACTGTCAACAGAAAATGACACCAGAGTCACAAAAGGCACGGTGATGTCAGTTTAATCAGAGAGCAGACAAAAAGGCAAACAATGCTACCCAGGATAGAAGTGTAACAAGGAGACTCAGAGGTTGGCATAAGCCACTCTTGGCAGGTCCCAGTGAGACTGGTTTGAAATTCAATGATATAAAATCCAATATGATGACTTAGACAATCAGAACTGTTTTTCCCCAATTCAATTAAATTGGCGACTGCTGCTGGCAGAAGGAAAATTTATATATGAATTATATATATATATATATATATATATATATGTAGTGCAATTTGAATTGATCTTACAAGAAATAAAACTAAATTTTACTCTAAGAAAAGCACCAGAACCTAAATTATATTATTTTAAAATTTGTTTAATGAATTGCTTCAGTTTTCTTTCAATGGAAAATTATACATTTAAAAAAGTCTTATAATATTATGGATGAAATTTGGCCTAATGAGGTAGCCTGACCTTGCTAAAATGCTTCTTGTTCCTCAAATGTAAATCTGATAAGTTAGCAAGAGTTCACATAGCACCGGGAAGAGTATTTAGAACTGGGTGGTCTAAAATAGTTTTTTAGATGATATCAGCTTTTCTTGAACTCTGTATGAAAACACACTGTGTATGGACCCACGTGCTTACCAAAGCCTTGTGTATTCAAAACATATATAAGTAAAGTGATTTTGGTATAACTCAGACAGACAAGCTGAGCTGCTGACCCTCCACTCAGTTGTCTGTCTCATTCTGTAGTCGCTGACTCCACACCTCCTCTCAGGACCTGAGCCCGCTGGAGCAGGACTCCAGCAGGTGGCGCCCGAACAGGGACCTGAAGAGGATGGCGACTCACCCATTTAGATTCCAGACTGTCTCATACGACCTTATGGCGGACCTTCCCCCTTACCAGCCTCCCAGAACGTCGCCTCCCCCGCCTTTAAAGAACAAACGCCTCCTCCTCCCTGTAATTCCCCCTCGCCTCCTTTTCAAGATTTACGGGTGGCCCACATCATTCCTCCTTTCCAACAGCTGCGGCTTCAGGGAGGAGTGCCAAGAAATCCCGTCAGGCCAGACCTACTCGGACCGTTCCTCCTCCGACCTGGGGCTAGTTTAAAAGCTTGACTGAGAAGGCAAGAGCACTGATCGTTGAACAAGAGACTTCACCTACTGCTGACAACCTCTTTGTAGCTATCCTTGCTATAATCGCTGCCCAGGTATTATTAATGCCTCTTTTGTGAAAAGCTGAGGATTCTATGTATTGGACTTATATGCCTGATCCCCCCGTGTTACGTCCTGCCACCTGGGACCACGATGTCCTCAAGGCGGTCACCAACCATTCTAAGTTACTGGAGGGTGAGGGAAATAACTTTTTGTTACATAAGCTTTCTTATAATATTTCCTATCATGGTCATAGCGACAGCCTGCCGATCTGCTTTTCTTTTTTTGGTACCGGAGATCGAACTCGGGTCCTTGTGCTTGTGCAGCAGGCGGCGAAACCACTGAGCTAAATCCCCGGCTGCTTTTCTGTTCTTAATACCACATTTCCTTTCAGTTGTATTTTCCTTTCCTATAAGACTTTATTGGCAGATTCACCTGTTTTTACCCCTGAAGCAAAAAGGGAGCTGTGGACCTTAAAGATGCAATTGCCCGATTATTCTAGGCTCTGGCTTGTTAATGCTTCAAAGCCTAAGTTTATGCCTCCGAATATTCCACCCTGTGTTAATGCTAAGGATTTAGATGGCACCTGGAATTACATTGATAGAAAATCTGGGTTCCCCTCTTGGTTTTCTTGTGGCTTTAAAATGCTTGATTTGTATTATGTCCCTTCTAATACTTCCTTAAAAATATTTGATTGGTCTGTGTCCAGCCCCACATATAATTATCGCCAATATTTAAAAGATAATTCAGCAACATTCGGATGGCAAGATTCCTTGATCCCGGAGTCAGAACCAGTCATACACTGGTACCCCCCAGGGTGGCCAGCTCTCCTGTTTACTGTCTTTACCCCACATGGGCCCCTGACACAACCGGGTCTGTATAGGCTCTTTGCAGCAACTAATATGATTTACTTAAAAGGCCCTCTCAACTGTTCCCCGAGAAAGTGCCATGTTCAAGCTTGCGTTACCAGCCCGTATGCCATTCTATTTGAGGGCCCCAGTGGCACTCCTCAAGTCACCAAAGCCATTGGGGGTGTTTATTCTGTTCAATGCACACAATGTGTTTTAACCAATTGTATTACTTCTTCCATGTATGGGGAAACCTTCTTGCTCCTTAAAGAGCCCCCCTATGTACTTTTACCTGTGTACCTTAATCAGCCTTGGTTTGATGACCCCAGCATGCATGCTTTGGATATTATCTCCACTTCACTTTCTCGACCCAAGAGGTTTGTAACAGCTTTGATTTTAGGCATTACAGCATTAATTTCTATTATTGGTGCCCTTGCGGCTACCACCACAGTGCTAGTCCAACAAGTCCATACGGCCCAACATGTGGATCAATTATCAAAAAATGTTTCACTAGCACTGGTAGCCCAGGAAAAAACTGATAAAAATTTAGAAGATAGGATTAATGCCTTAGAAGAAACATTTCTTTTTATTGGCAATCAACTCCAGAGTATCAAAGTCAGGCTTACAGTTAAATGTCATTCTAATTTCAAATGGATCTGCATCACTCCCTTACTATATAATTCCAGCTCTATTTCCTGGTCCCAGGTCCAGGCTCACTTAAAAGGAGTTTGGAATAATTCAGACCTCTCTATGGACCTTCAGGACCTTCATCAAAAAATTAAAGATATCAGTCGAGCGCACATGGAGGCCACCTCCGCTGCAGAGGTGGCGAACACTTTCTTTAATTCGTTAAGTTCCTATGTTTCTGGAAAAAAAAAATTTCTCTTTCTTCATTAATCTCAGCATTACCATACTTATAATTTTGTTCCTGCCTTTTATCCTTCCAGTCATCCTCCGACAATTGAGTAAAACCATCCGGATGACCCAATTGGAATTACAGACACTTCATTTAAAAAGTAAAAAAGGAGGAGATGGCGCAGGGCATGGTCACAATCTCGCTGCTTGACACAGCTCCAGTGAAACCGAGACTATGGCTGAAACCACGACTCTGTCTTTTGCTTTCGCTGCGGTAGTAATTACCTTGGTGCTGTACTCCCCGGGAAATCACTGAAAGGATAAAAGTCATTACTTCAGAAATGGTTACTAGGCCGGGATTACAGGGAGAAATTGTAAATCCATTTACAGAAAAGCCCCTCACTCATACCTCCATGAGTAGTGGGGACGTGACATCCATATGCCCTGACTGTACAAAGGGAAATTGGGACATCAACAAATTCATGACGCAGTTATGGCTCTTGGAAGGTCACCCTTGGCCAACACCTATATAACCACAGGCACACAACAATGAGATCTGACGAAACTTGGCCTAATGAAGTAGCCTGACCTTGCTAAAATGCTTCTTGTTCCTCAAATGTAAATCTGATAAGTTAGCAAGAGTTCACATAGCACCGGGAAGAGTATTTAGAACTGGGTGGTCTAAAATAGTTTTTTAGATGATATCAGCTTTTCTTGAACTCTGTATGAAAACACACTGTGTATGCACCCACGTGCTTACCAAACCCTTGTGTAATCAAAACATATATAAGTAAAGTGATTTCAGTGTAACTCAGACAGACAAGCCGAGCTGCCGACTCCCCCACCCCCAAAAAAGTCTTACAATATTAATACAACAGTTTTGAATCATCTGTGTATACACTGACAAGATAGCTTTTCACATTAAGCAGTGATAATAATGATGGATTTGTACAATTATGGATGTGGAATAGGCTTTAGAGATTATCTGGCCCAACCTGCTCATTTAACAGATGAGAGAACTGAATGTAGGAAAGAAGGGAAGAAATACCTAGGAGCATGGTGGCAAAGCCAGGGTTCCTGGCTCTCAGTCCAGCTCTTTTTCAAAAACATTCTTTAAGATTCATGTCTTGCATGATAATACAATTTCTACCTAGAAACAAGATTGCATATCATTAATTTTCCATGTACATGTAATGTATGTTATCATGAAACAGTGAAGAGTGGTTGACTAATTAAGTCACTTCAAAGAGAACACTCATAAACAATGACATATCATCTTACTGATGATGTAGACTATGTAAGACTAGTCTTTCACTCTCCTGAAATACTTGAGGATGTGCACTGCCTTTTAAATACTCTAGAGATGAGCACCACAACTAGACCAGATACTGAGCTGAGAGCAGGAAACACATGGGCAAAATGTCAGAATTGCTGTTTCCTGATCTCCCAAGATACTAATCTGAGACAGCTGGCTGCTTAATCATCCAGGTTTCATGTGATTCAGTGTTCTGGTCTTACCTCTGGCACCGTGATCGGCACCTCTTTGTGTAGGAACCCAGTGCTGCGGAGCTGCCAGCTTGGGTCACTCCTCTCAGCCAAATCTGGCTCATTCTTTCTGCCAATGTGATTTTCCAAAGCTCACACTCTGTTCAGTTGTGTGCCTGGGTTGGGTTACACATGTGAAGGGCTGCCTGGATATACCTTTTCTGGAAATATATTCTAGATAGCTCCCTGCTTTGGGCTGGCAGCTTTTCCCAGTGGCTAAAATTGAAACTGAATTTTAAAGCTTTCTCTTCCTTTCTTATCTAAGAAAGTCTATCTCAACCCTTTAAAGTCCACTTTCCTTATGATAAATAAGACTCTTCTCAAGGATCTTCTGCCTCTACTTCCCATATTGTTTAACATATGAGGGGAATTTGTAGCACTGATTATCAATTGGTGTTATCTATACCCATTAAGAATGTGGTGGGTTTCAGTATCTGGATATAGAAATATATTGCTCTGCTTTTTCAAAATTATAATATGTTAAATATGCATAATCAAAATGTACATACCTTTCTCTAAGATCCTGAATTGTAAACCTTTTCTTCTCCAAATTCCTCTTGGTGCAGGTATTACTGGTTTTTAGGGGAAGTGAACACAGTGCTGTAGCCTCTTCCTCTTGTTATCTCTCTGCCTTTTCCTCTCCAGTTAAAGTAATTTCTCCTTGAAGGAACTTCTGTCTCATTATTTACCATGTTATTTCTCTTAATTCTTTCCTCAATACCTACCTTTGTGCCTTTGTCATAGGTGCATCTATCTTTTGTTTATCCTCCTAATTTCATGATTAAACATGCACATATATTCACTGGAGAAACATGAGATACTCAGAGAGGGAGAGACAGTTAAGGAAGAAGAGAGAGAGAAAGAGAAACATAATTATCATGGCTACTAAGTGTAAAAATATTCCAAATATATGCCCACACATGGTCAAATATTTATCAGTAAATAAATTGTAAGACAAAAATTGGAGACTTTTAGAAAAGGGAGCAGGATAGAGATTATGAGTGGGAGTGTAAGATCAAATTGAGTTCAAAATTTGGCTCTACTATTGACTATATAGTTTAATTTTTTCCCTCTTTCCCTTTTGAAATAGTAAAATTAAGGACAATAATTAAAGTCTCTCCTTTCTTGTTGAAAGGATAAATAAAATAATAAACATTTGAAAAGATGCTTTACCTGGCATAAGGGTTAGCTATTATGATTTTAATAAAAGTGTTACCTTTTTGCCTTCCATGGAGTGTTCAGATTTCAGTGTTGTCTCCTATTTTCTCCTGTATCCTTGGACCCAGATAATCATTCAGTTTCTGATGTGTGAAAAGAAATTGACCTGTTTCCTTTACTGCTTCGGGGAACAATATTTTCAACTCCTGACGACAATTACTGTTTTTCAAATCAGTTCCTCATTTAGAACTAAAAAGATATATATTTACCAGAAGAAATTCAGTAAATTATATCTAGTGAGACTTTGTGAAAAAGTTACATCTTCCAGGCTCAGTTGTGTACATTCTGCCAAACTCCAGATCATCTGTACTTTCAGTTCATTCAGCTATTATGGGTATTTGTATCCACATGTTAAAATCTTACAATGTGTAGTAGTCACAGAATGACAGTAGTGTTCTGAAAATCCAACAATATTTAATTTTCTAAGTAAACAATTCTACAATACTGCATTTCAAAATGTAACTTGTTTGTGAATGGGCCAGCTATCAGGCTAGCTATCATACTGACATGCAGATTCTAGTTCTGTTCATCTTGGATGGGGACTAAGTCTCCATTTCTAATGAGGCTATTTCTGTTGGTCAGTATTATCACACTTTGCTTACACAAAGACTTGTATATAGGACCTTACTATGCTATTAAACAAATACATAAATAATTATAATTTTTAGATTCCTGGTTTAAGGTTTTGAGGTCAGTGTCAAGTTTTTATTTGGAGTTATTTGATATCACAGCATTTAAATGAACATTACACTTGTCTGGATGTGTATTGAATTCTTCACATATTCATAGTTTTAGTCTGCTTATTTTCATACAATGCTTTAATTTATCAATGTAGAATATATTTTCTTAAAAGAGAATAAGAGAAGTGTGTAACAAGAAAACCCAAACATGGATATTTAAAACGATGTCACCAATCTTGTCTTTCTATGACAAGCTTTAAGATTTATAGTGCAGCAAAGTTTTAAAAAATACGTTTGATTCTGCTAGTAGTGTACACTACAGTTCAGGAGCAGTCAAACTGGTACTTCACTGCATATCTTTTCCTTTAAATAGAACTGGTACAGAGTCTGGGAAAGAAGCATGTAATATTAAAAATATGACAAGAAGAGAAGAGTAGTAAGGAAAGAGAAGTGTCAAATTGTAAAAATACATTTTAGTGGAAAAGAAACATGTTCTTGGTAGGGGTACATCATGTTGGAATAATATATTGAAATATAGATGAATAAGCTATGAGAAAGAGAGATCCTGCTCATAATTAATTGAGCTTATGAACTCTTTTTTTCTTATTCAGCTCAGTGATATATTTTTAAAATATAAGAGTCCGGGAGAAGAAAAAAAAAACACACATAGCTATCATCATTCTTCTTGCTTTAAATCTAAACAAAAAAATGAAAGAAATAGAAATGCAAGTGAAGCTTACAAGATTCCATTCGATATGACAATAAAGGGATTAAGTGATTGCTTCTCTTCTTTTAAATTTTTCATTTTGAAATAATTTTAGATTTACAGTTTGTGAAGATAGTATAAGGAATTTTTTAAATATTTTAAATCTTCACTCAGATTTTTAATGTTAGCATTTTGTATAACCATGACACATTTATCAAAACTAAGATGCTGACGTTAGTACAACACTGTGAACTAAGCTACAGACATTATTTAGTATTCAATGTTTTAAAAATAATGTCCTTTTGCTCTTTCTGAGTTCAATCTAGTGTAGTATATTGCATTTATTCATTATATTCCCCTAGTCTTTAATTTGGAAAAATTTTAAGTCATTCTTCATTTTTAAAATCATTGAAAATTTTGAATTATTGATGTGTACTCTGAGGTATTTTGGACTATGCCCCTCTGTTTGGTATTTCTCGTCATCACATGGGTATTGTGGGCTTTTGAGAATGATACCACAGAAGTCAAGTTATCTTTTGATGGCATCACATCAGGGGGCCTATGATAACAAATTACTATTGGTAACTTTAAACTTTATCACTTGGGTAAAATGGTTTCTGAAATGCTGTTGCTCCCCTGGTTCAGCTTGCACTAGGACAAAAGCTTTCTTTAGTTTCTCTCTGGTTCTATCAGTTAAGAAACTGGTGGACATCCAGTCTTTAATCTGCAGAAATGGGAACACCTATGTCAGTGAACTCCAAAATTCCCCCCAAATAATTTAATATGTAAAACTTGTAAATCAACAGTCTTGTAAATCAACAAAGGGATGTTTAAGTTGTTCCAAAAGAGAAATGCATTCTTCTATTCAAGATATATCAGTAAAGTTATCTGTAGGCCAAACATACTTTGTAAAATATGCCTCAGTGAATTAAGCAATATGAAAAATATTCCTGGCTTTCCTGTTTTCACTCTGTGAATGTTAATATCCACTGTTGTTTTGATGGATATTTCTCCTCCAGCTGGACACTTTAGATTCCAAACCTAGGTGACTCTAACATTTAAGCTTAATTGTCACTTTGATTGGCTGGTGACTCACCAAGGGGTTTAGTAAAACACACTTGTGGATATGCCTAGGTGGGTTACAGAGATGTGCCTTTGGTGTCTCCATCTGATCCCTCACACCTTCCTCTCTGGTGCTGTTCCCATAACAAATGAAGCAGCTAGCAGCTTTGCTCTATCATTCCCCTGTACCATGATATTCCTGTCTTGGAGCGAGCCAACAATGGTTTAAATTCTCTGAAACCATGAGACTTATAAATTGTAGGTGTTGGACAATTTTCTCCCAGCGAAGGAAAGCTGAGTAATACAAAAAACTGGTACCAAAGAAGTGGGGTCCTTGCTATGACTACACCTGATTGTGTGGTTTCAAAGTTTTTGGAATTGGTTTGTGAGAGGAATGTGGAATGTTTTGGAGATATGTACCAGCAAAGTCTTCAGTGACATAAGTAGAACCTGATGAGTAATTCTGGTCAGAGCTCAGAAGACAAGAATGCTGAGAGTAATGTGGACAGTCAAGTCCAGACTCACAAGGTTTTAGGTGGCAGAAAAGATTTCATTAACAATTAGTCTAGAAGTCATGTGTGCTACACTCTGGGGAAAAAAATGTGTCTATATGCCAGATGCAAGAGTTGTGGGGTCAATGAGGCTTCCAGTGAGATTTCAAAGAAAGACATGGAAAGCAAGTCGAGAAGCCTCTGAGAAGACAGTGTGTGAAGCTGTGAAAATGAAGCCAAAAGTGAACCAGAGACCTCAGGATGTCAGAGATTCCAGAAACATGGAATATATTACAAAAAACCCTGTAGGCTGAGAGTGAAGCCAGCCCAAGAGAAGGGTCATGTGAGTCCCAGCTAGCAAAGTCATGGAGATGGAGCCACTGAAGCTCTCTGGAACTGACATATTACCACACTAAGCCCAGGATGCTGGATAGGAAACTATAGGATTTAACATTTATCCTGTTGGTTTTCAGTCTTGATTTGGTCCTAGTGATTTCTAGCTCCCTTTTTGGAATGGGAATGTTCACTGCGCCATCATATCCTGGGACTATGTGACTTGGTTTGATTTTTACAAGGATTAACAGCCAAGAATTTGCCTTGAATCTTAGAGGACACTTGGACTTGGGCTTTTTTTTAGCAATGCAGGGAATGTTAACAATTTGGGGAGGGATTACTATGTTTCAGTTGTATGTGGGATATTTATATCATATTATTTGGTGGTATTGTTAGCCAGTTAATGGGTTTTATTTCAGGTTAAGTATTATTTAAGAAGATATGCTTGAGTGTTAAGTTGACACTAAGATAACAATATTATTGTTAAGCTTAATTATCAACTTCATTAGCTTGAAAGCTGTGTAGGGAATTAGGGAAGCTCACTTTTGGGTGGGTCTTGGTGAGTTATGGAGGTATGACTTTGAGGTCTATATCCAGTCCCTTTCCTTTTCCTCTCCAGGGCTCTTCCTCTGCTCTCTTTCAAGTCAACATTTTAAAAAAGCATCTTGCATCTTTATTATTCCACACTACCTGCTCCATGGTGTTCCTACTTTGGAACCAGGCATCTGTGAAGTGAATTCTCTGAAACCATGAGCCAAATAAACCTCTCATCCTTGAGGCTGTGGGTGTTGTGCAATTTGTTCCAGCAAGAAAAATCTGACTAATACAGTGACCCATTTGACTTGCCATAGCTTTTATTTATAATGGCTAATGGTGGGTACTTTCTTAGCAACCCAGTGCTTATACAACATAATCAGTAATGACTCTGCCCAGGCTTATAGTTGAGGAGGAAGGACAAATTATACTATGTGAAAAATGGATAGAAAAATATGGCAAGCAAAAATAGTGAGTATGTATTTCTGCCTCACATTGAGTCATTTCTTCTCTGAGCTGGAACATCTTGGTCTATTGATAAAATCCTGTAGGTTCCTTTTGAGAAAACACTATAAAGTATATTTTGATGATTTCCTTAATATTTCTTATCCCTTATTTGCAGTGAGGAATATCTTCCCTAGGTGCTGATATTTGGAATGTGAGAAGAAACAATTTTCTGTAGGTGTATAGGTGAGAGACACCTTCATTTCACTTTCATAAAAAATTCACAAGTCAAATTGAATTTAAAATTTGGTCAAACAGTATTAAGAAATACACCAATGTTATGTTAGTTTTAAAAATCATTTCAGAAGCAACAGCTTTTTCATTTCTTTTCTTTTTCCTTTATTTTTCCTCAAGAAAGCTGAAAAGGTTTACTGTGCCATTCCCTATCAGGATCCTGAGGAGATGGGGAGATGCTTAACTAATAATTGCTAGCTGCTCACAATTATAAACTGTGCTTTTAAAGTAAACAATTTACTTAATTCATTTCAAAATGGTTTGATACAAATGTCAGTTAACACAGATTAACATGACAAAGAAAATCTAAATGGTTATACCCTTTTATGAAATCAGTTGTTTTCTATAGAAAAAAAAACAGGTTGTATTTTATGGTCACTTCTGAAGTACTTTGGAGATGTTATGTAGACACAGTCTCTGGAGAATTCCTTTCCTGGTTCAGGCAACCTCTGCAGTGATTGTGCAGTCTTATATTACTCTAAAACTGTGCATTTGAGTCAGAGGTGCCAATGGCAAGAAAAGTCTGGGTTACCCTCCAGGGATTTGTCACAGTTTATTTAGCTCAAGCATGGACTCAGAAACCTGGAAAATGTACTCTTTTTGGCAGCCCAGCACTTTTTGTAAGTAGTAAAGTTCAAGCTATCAAAGAACCTTTCAATGTGACAATTATATAACACAATATGTGACCTTTACAAGATTTAGTTTGGGAAATCTATGCTGAAGGGTCTCCCTCCTCCTAGTATATTCCTTGCATGTTCTCTGCTTCCTCTCTTAAGCATAGAGTTTAGACAGAGAAACAGTCTGACTATATGTCAACCATTTGATCTATATCACACTAGAAAGTGTTTTAACATTATGAAGACAGTAAAATGTGTTACCGTCCTGCTATCTCACCTGATAATTTGAAATAATGTGGCTTCCAAATACTTCTATAGTGGTCAAAGTTGTGCTCAAGAGGACATTCCTTCTAAAGAACAAGATTGGCAATCAATGGTTACCACTGGACTGTTTCCGAGACAATAAACTGGTTTAACCTATAAAATACAAGAATCTAAAATGGAATAGAAAGGCTTAAGTCTCCACTCAATTATGGAGGTAATTGGAAGAATGATATGGTCTAGATTAAGCAGAGATGAGCTAGTCTTTTGCAGTTAATATTTTTAATCAAATTCATAAATTTAAATTAGATGTTTCCAACATTCCAAAAATATTTCATATATTAAATTTTTGTCTCTAAATATTTTTTAATATTTTTTATACCATTCTATATAGTTTTCTAAAACTATCAAACTTAGAATGTTAATCGTTTGTAACATTTTAGTGACTGAAAGGCTGGAACCATGCCCATGTACTTCTTCAATTAATATATATTTATCAACCATCTCCTATATGCGATGAATTTTTCTAAGTTCACAATACAATAATGGAAAATTAAAAGAGAAATCTCCTTTACCTTTTTTTCTTTTCTCCTGTCTTTTTAAGGAAAATCATATACCAGTTTCTTCTTTTTTAGGTGAAACCCATAGAAGTTTTACATCCTTACCAACAAACCACAGCAGAATTTGCAAACTGCAATCAGAAGTGACATGAAAGAAATAAGAGGCTATGCAATTGACAGTAGTGTAAAGGGAGTTACACAGGTTGCTTCAGTATTCTTTTTTCAGTATAGTCAAAGGTGACCTGAAAGTGGATAGGAAAAAGGTAAAGAGAGTTATTTTCTGTTAAATAAACCCAGAGATCTGTGGTTCAGACTCACAATTTGAAGTCCATTTGTATTGCATGCAATAGCATTTTACAGGATCAGGGGTTAGAACAGAAAGATTTCATGATATAAAAAAACACAAAACTATTTTTTAAGAAAGCATTTTTTCTTTTTTCTCTATCTTTTCTTTTTTGATTTTTTTCCTTATGAACTAGATGCTTTTCTGGCAATGACATTTTGATTTTGTTATACCATAAAACAAAACTAGAGGAAAATAAACAATACAGATATCAAAATACAGCAAACTTACTAGTGTGAAACCCTTTGATAAATATAATAGTTTCTAATTACTGACATGAATGTATTATTAAAAATTAACAAGCCAAGAGGCATATTGAATGTTTTGACATGACAGCTTAGTTAAATTATTATACTGAGATATTTTCATTTTATTCTTAAAATAAAAGCACTCATCTCTGGTTCAATTAATAAGTGTCAACTGTTCAAAATTTATATTTCTCACCATAAATCAACTGACTACAAAAGGAACATTTATGGTTTCAATATAAGTATTTTCTCCCCAGAATAACTTTATAATATGTTGTATTTCTCAAATGATATATGCTAAAGAGTTCATAGAAGTAGAGTTCATATGAAATCTTATTAAAATTCTTCTTGAGGAAATAAAAATCAGACATTTCATAGGTCCAATAATTTCTACATTAATGCATAAAATAAAATTAAAGGAATTTATGATTATTTTTTAAAGCATGGGGAAAAACACTTTGTTCTTATATCCAGATTATATACAAAATACATATAATCTAGATTAGCTGAGTTATCCCAATCTTCATTCAAGCTACACATGCTTTCTTTACTTAAATTTCATAGATCTGATGAAGACTTCTCTGGGATTTTACAGAAAACCTGTTCCTCAGATCTCAGATTTCCGATGATCACATTGGGTTTATAAACCTAAGAATCTAGAACCTTATATTTACTTTAAGTTTATGCAACACTTAAACCAAAGTAGATTACTCAAATATTATGCTTGCTTGCTTGCTTGCTTGCTTTCTTTCTTTCTTTCTTTCTTTCTTTCTTTCTTTCTTTCTTTCTTTCTTTCTTTCTTTTTCTTTTTTTTGTACTGGGAATCAAACTCCAGTCCTTGTGCTTGCACAGCAAGTGGCGAAACTACTGAGCTAAATCCCTGGCACTATGCTCTTCTTTCTTAAAATCTGCCTTTGTCACTCCTAGTTGACTTGACTATGTATATTACTATAGTCACATTTGAGAGTTGCATGAACAGGGGGTGGGAATAACAATGACTGCTAGGAGAAAATGGCGTATGTCAAAAGTTTTGCAGGTTCTGAATTATATATATTAGTGGAAATCCTGATATTTTAGTGTAGCAAAAACATTTAGGTACATGGAAACTCTTATTCTTCACACAGGATTCAGTCTTCTTGTCAGGCTTCCTGAAGCTTATACTAATAATTTTTCTGTTTGGTTTTATTAAGTCATATACATAAACTTATAACAATATGGTGAAGTTTATTGGAACTTCTTTTGCATCTTACTTAGGAAAGGGGTAGAAGACTACTAAAATGGGTATATCACAGGAGATTAACACATAAATCTTAGGATTCATCATTTGCCTATGTTCTCCTAAAGGGCCCAGAGGTAGTTCCATGTCTAAGACAATAAGGAATATACTGTTGAGGAGAATATTAGTCTCTTTATGTGATAAAATCAAGCCAGACTAGGAACTGACATGAAACTATTTGTTATGTTTTCTTTGGATTCCATTGATAGGCAGGATCAATTTCTGTTTATTATCAAAAAGTGTGGATACAAATGTATGTTTATTGTATACACTTAGTATTTTCCTCATCTATCAAAGTAACTCCTGATCTCTGACATTAATATTGCTTATAGATACTGTATTTGTTAGTATTTCATAAACATCAATTGTCCCAGTATATTATTGAAATCATGCCAATTGGACATACTGAGCAAAAGTAGTAATCTTAGTACCCTAGTAACAAAAACATATATAAGAGCTATGATCATTGATTCAGGGATCTGTTGAATACATAAAATTTAGATATTTGATCATTACTAAGATAACTTCCTTAAGACAGAATGGAAATTATTTGAATCTTGAACATTTTATTACTAAATATCTGGATCCCTCTCTAGATTATAATGGTAGAACGTACATCAATTATAAATCCTGCTCCAATTTATTTATCTGTTAACCTGGACTTCTCCTGGGAATGGTGTCAGACTTTCTCCTTGGTTGCCATCATGCTGGTGCAATAGGTACATGAATAAAGAGATATAGTAATGGAGATGAAGATTATGGATTTACTTAGCCAAGGAATTAACTTCAAACATTGATAGCAGTGTGTTTTTATTTGACATAATTAAGTAACAGGATTTGTCAGCAGATTTAATACAAAGTTCATTTAGTTCATTTATCCAGTAACATTAATTTTGGCCTTAGTGGAATTGACACTCAGAGTACAAATTTACATGTGTATCATCATACTTCAAAATATAGCTCATTCAAGGACTTATTGAAAAATGAAGATCTCTAGTACAAATATGTATTCTAATGAAATTCTTACACCTGTGAAACTAGGCTTACAGACTGATGTTTACTGTATAATGCAATATGCATCAGTTGGGAAGGAGTAAATACTTCATGGCATATTAATGTAGTAGAGAACCACATTTCACTTAAATGTACCCATTAGTAATATTTATGGTAGATATATCTTCTTTTGTTTATTTTGGCTTTTCTTGCATATCTATCAATAAATATTTATGGTAAAGGTATTATCTTTTGCACATTTTATCTTTCTTTAACATTTTGAAAATTAATGTCTAATATTATCATTGTTTTACAACCAGATCTGAGTATTATCTAGGAACAGAAAAAATGAGGAACATAAAAATATTTTTCTTATAACTACCTTTGATCTTAAATTTGACAACCAAAGTTGAGGGCAACTGTATATGCTTTGGCAGTTATCAAATGTGCTGATAATAAGAATTAGGTGAAGAATATGTTAAATTATAAAATACCAAATCCTTACTTGAATATTGCTATTTCATTATAAGGAGTGAAAATAAAGCTTTTGTCTGTGGAAAGAACCCAAGATTATTGATAATTTTCAGGTCAATTGGAAATAACACATTAAGTTATATTGTTCTGGGAACTTCAGCAATGAACTTAGGACATTCACCTAAGAATTTAAGAAGAAAATTGATGTTTTGTTGAAAGAGATATTTGATTACAATATTAATTGTATTGTTTCCTGGAATCTTGTTCTTTAAGCCTCATATATAATTAAGATGTGAGATCCATTTGTGATGATTTGCTTCTCAACACTTAAACAATGCTTTATGTAAAATTTGAAACAAAGATAGTTCTGTATTCATGAACTCTAACATGTGATATGCAAATAAGAAAGTGTCATCAAATGGCTCACCTATCTAAATGCTATTGTTATCATTTGTGTTTAATTATCCCCCTAAAGCCTTATGCGGTCATAGGTGGGGCTTTTTCAGAGGTGGCTGGATCTGGAGTGTGTGAGGCTGGGATTGATTCATGGTGCAATGCTAGGATCAAGGGCTCTAGGATTAAGGTTGTGAGTACTACCTAATCTAAGTAGTCTGGATAAGATAAAAGGGGCAGAAAGATGCTGTTAACGTCTCTTACTGCTTTTGTTGTCTTGGAGTTAGCCAACTAGGGACTGCCCTGCCCTGGGATCAGCCACTATGGATCTGCCCTGGAGTCAGGCAACTATGGACCGAAACCTCTATGAATTGTAAGCCAAATAAACCTTTCCCCCTTTTACTTAGGGGATCTGTTGTTTTGTCTCAGCAATGACAGAAAAGTAACTAAGACAGGTATGGAATAAATGAAGAATATTTTTGTTTAGATAGTTTAAAATAATTTTAGTTACAGACAAAAATCTTTTAAAACATAAAGAGTGGGAATAGTCATATTCAAAACTGGAAATCTGATTAATCTATAGTACTCAATTACAGTCTAAAGTAAGGGAATATATATAACTGTTATATCAATATTTTTAAAATAGAAAATAATTTCCACGAACACATAGAAACTGTTAGAGTGGTTAGCATTAAGTTTCGAAGTGATAAACCAGGTGTATTTGCTGTGTTATGAAGTATTATTTGTGTCATATAAAAAATACAGACAGTATATGCCCTTTTAACCTTCCTTTGAATAAATAGTCACAGAGTGATCTGGCTCTTGAGAATATGGTGTATCACTTGAACATTTTAAAGCTATCTCTCTTAGCACCATTTTCTCTTATTGTTTTATAACAATATTTCTTATTGGTTCAGTATATAGAATATATTATAATACACAAATATTAACATAACAAAAATATTTCCTGTGTAGAACAGTATTTCTGCAAAGATATATTCATATTCCATGAATTTACTTTGTAAATTTTATAGGAAACAAATATTTTTTTCTTGTTAAAAGAGATATTAAAAAATAATTTGAATAAGGTGGATTATCAGTGGGAGATAGATAACTATTATTTACTATTTTATTTACTTATCAAATACTTTCTCTAACCTTTATTCCTAGCATTTATTTATAAGGAAAAAATGTTATACACCAGCACATGCATTTGCTCATCATTGAACAAAATGCTTGTATGTTGTGAACTCCATAACTACTCAATACAGTTTTTAGTCAACAATTAAGAAATATTAATTGTATTCATATTAAGTACTTTAATATGTTTACTTTAATATTAC
>NW_004624748.1:27173569-27213241 GCF_000247695.1 Heterocephalus glaber | reverse complement strand
TTTTCCCCCAAATGGATTCCATGAAAGGCTGTGCTGGCAGACTCAGTGTATGAGTCTTCTATTCAAAGGATTGTGGAGAACTGGACTGATGAAATTGTTTTCAGGCTAGAAGTTATGAGTTATTCTTAAAGTTTACCAGTCATACATAGCTTTTAAACTTGGAGCACAATATTTATTCTTAATTAGCAGACTTTATTTTTAGAGTGGTTTTAGGTTCATAGCAAAATGAAGTAGAAAGTACACAGAGGTACATTTTAGGCTCCCATGCTATCAACAGCCCACTCTACAGTGGCCACAGTTTAACTGTCTGTTCACTTACTGAAGAAAGTATTAATTACTTCCAAATTTTGAAAATTATGAATAAAACTGGTATAAACATCTATTCATAGGTTTCTTTGTGGACATATAGTTTTCAGCTCATTTGGATAAATAACAAGTAACCCATGCTCCACACTCATCAGGATTTGGTGACATTAAATATTCCAGACTTTTGCTCATTCTAATATTTGAGTAGTGGAATATCATTGTTGTTTTAATTTGCATTTTCCTGATGGCATAGTACCTGAGATTGAAAATATGATAAATACTGAATTTTAAAAATTATTACAAAAATATTGCTATTAACCCACCTCCAAAAACTCCCCCTGCTTTGAACACACATATCCTGTCATTCTTGCCACTTTCTGAAGCAGTTCTAGGAGCTCTATTTCCTGAGTTTCTTTAGTTTTGTTATCAAACTGCTTTGATGTCATGAATTAATTCAAAACATTTAACTTTCATGGTCATTTTGACTTTGAGAAAAAGGCAAAAGTCTCATAGTGTCAGATTTGGTGAATAAGATAGATGAGTTATTGCAAGCTTGCCTTTCCCTTGGAAGGCACTAGGCAGTAGCATTCGCCTCATTTTCACCTTGTTTTTTCTTTTTTTTATAATCCCACCTCATAAAGACATGAAAGAGGATTTCAAAAACTGCTTCAGAAAATGGCAAGAAAGATAGGATAAGGCCGGGGGATTTATCTCAGTGGTTCTGGTGACTGCCTCGCAAGCACAAGGTCCCACGTTCGATCGCCGGTACAAAAAAAAAGAAAGAAAGAAAGATAGGATAAGTGTGTTTGAAGTGAGAGGGAATAAAGTTTTGTTGTTGTTGTTGTTGTTTTGGTTTTCTTTTGTTTGTTTTGAGACAGAGTCTTGCTATGTAATTTAGACTGGCCTTTGACTCACTACATAGCCCAGGCTGTCCCTGGACTCCCAGTGACCCTCCTGTCTCAGCCTCCTGAGTGCTGAAATTACAGGGGTGTGTCATCATGCCTGGCATGAGTGGTAATACTTTGAGGGGGATTAATGGTAATGTGTCTTTTAGTAAAAATTTTTTTGTTTAAACATTCGCTATGCAGTTCAATCACATCTCGTATGTTGAACATATTTTCATAGAAATTTTTGTCATCAATATATCTTCTATGGTAAAGTCTCTGTTCAGATATTTTGGTCATTGTTAAGTTTTCTTTTTAAGACATTTTTAAGTTTCATGAACTCTGTATATTTTAGATAATAATTTTTTCACAGATATTTTTTTTCTATTCTGTTGCCATGTTTTGCATTTCCTTAGCAGCATTTTTCACACAGCAGAAGTTGTTAATTTTTATGAAGTCCAGCTTCTACCTTACTTCCTTCATTGATTATGTTATTGATGTTATATCTTCAAAAGCCTCATTTAAATCAAGTTCATTTAGATTTTCTCCTATGTTGTATTTTAGGAGTTTTATACTTCTGGGTTTTACCTTTATGCTTATGACTTATTTTGAGTTAATTTTTGTGAAAGATATAACAGTTCTGCCTAGATTATTTTATTTATATTTACATACTTATTTTTGTATACGGTTGTCCCATTGTTCCATTGCCATTTATTCTAAACTTGATCTTTTTTCCATTGTGTTTTCTTACTCTTTACTCACAGGTCTGTAGACTGTATTTATGTGGGTTGGTAAGTTTCCTTCTCCTGATTTCTATTTTCCTCCTAATATTTCCTATAATAATTTTAACATTATAAAATATTCCTGCTACTTTTAGTTCTTTGATATTCTGAGGTCATTTACAGAACTCAGGTACTGATTTTTGAAGAATGTTATTAACACTAGAACGATTATGCACAGTGAAAGAAAAGCAACTGGCATCTCTCTTCCAAACTGTGCATTGAAAAGATCCTTTCAAGTGATCTCTTTTTACTTTTTCCCTCCTGAGTTAGAAAAACTTGATTATAGCCTTCTTCTTACCTTTGAAATGTTTGGTAATTGAATTATCTGTGAACTCAGCTTCCTATTACTTTCTACTCTTTCTTTTCTGCTTTGTTTCTTCTTGTGGTACTGGGCATTGAACCAAAGGCTTGAGCTACTTCTCTAGCCTACTTTTTAGTTTTAGTTTTTTACTTTGAGACAGGTACTTGTGTACCTTTGATCTCAAGCTGAGCTCAAACTTGTGATTCTCCTGACTCAGCCTCCTGGAATTTGCTCACCATCTGTCTGGTTGTTTCATCAGACATTTTCATGAGTAAGAAGTCAAACAATGATCCAGGTTATACAAGGGCTAAAAAACACAGAAAAATTGTAAAATAGGATCATTTTGAAAGTGATTGGTCTCACTGATAAGGATATATTACATGATGTGGAAAGTAAATTTCTTGATCTAAAAAGAAAAAAAACCACACAAAACCTAGAGATAATTACTGTATCTGGCCCCCACTTAAGGGAATCCTACATATAGCTCCCACCATTGTTGCTTGGTTCACTTTCAATTTTAATTTTATTATTTTAAAAAAGGGAAAAGATTATTTTCCAATATAAGGTTTTCTTTATTTGCTGTTTTAGAGAGTTAAAACCAAATCAAACCAAATCTGTAGATGATTAGGGCATTGTTTGCCTTTGCCTTCTTTAATTTATAAGCGAATTTGTTTCACTTAGATTTCTTGCCCCTGGAATGATGTTAATTCCTACCAAAGTGGCTATTCTAAATTAATAGTTTCTTGTGTAAAGAAGACTCTAGATTTAAAGCTAGATTTGAGAGAAGTGTCTTGGAGTTCAGTCTGAAGACTTACCCCAGTAAGAGACACCTGTGTTATGTCACTTATTTCTTCTGAAATTTAGTTTTATTATCTGTAAATTGGTAATATCAGTTTTTACTAAACTTATAGGATTTTAATATGAATCAAAAATGTTTTAAAAATGAGAACATACAAATTCTTTGTGAGATTTATTAAAATTATCATTGGTTTCATAGGATTTTTGGGAGGGCTAATTCAAATAAATAGAGCTGTAGACCCTGCTTGTCATGCAAAAAGTTCTAAAAAATTCAGATATTATTAAAATGTATTTATTATAACAAGATTTAATATTTAACATTCTTTCCCTTATCCCATGTTCCTTAATATCATTTAGATTAAAACTTTTCTTTATTTACAGAATACAGTTGTCTGTAACTCTCTTGTATAACCTTCATTTTAATGTTAAATTTTCCCCCAAATCATGATTAGTTTATTCTATTTACCTTAGTTCCTATCATTACCATCCTAGTCTAAGACACATATATCTTTCTTTTTTTATTCTGAATTTTTTAACACCTTATTTGGTTTACTTTTTTCCAATATTTTCTCCCTCCTCCCATCATCTCCCAGAAAACTCATTTGCTGTCTTTAAGTTCCTATGAGAGCTGAGGAATTATTACAAACATCTGTGGGGTTATTTTCCTGTTAGTGTAAGCCGGTTCCCTGGACCATTTTGTGTTCATTTAACTCCCATAAATCCTCTAATGCACAGGTTAAATATTACTCCTAACAGTTTTTCCCAGTTTTCTAGCATAAATTAGATATCACTTTTAGAATCCTAGATTTTCAAGCATTTATGATTGTTCCAATGTCTGTCTTTCTATCATATTATCTTTCTTACCAGAGCATACACTTAAAGAGAATAGAGAGTGTCTATACTCAACTCATAAATGCATGTTAATATTTTTTGAATGAATAAATACATGATAAATAAATGAATTTAATCATATTTTTGCTTCATATTGGAATTCATGATTTTGCTAATTTGCTATTTTAGTAGTCTTGTTATAAATCTATGTGTTAAAAATGACATTAAAATTGTGTTGCTGCAAGCAACATGGATACTTTGTTCCCTACCAGTATTGCTTTTACAGACCACTATGGTCTTCAGGCATTTAAGAGAGATTTATAGGGGCCTTGAATCATTTCCTCCTGGCCTTCTTGGCAGGCAAATATGTGCTGCCAGAACTGCTTCCCCAGAGTGTCTGTACCATCCAGTGAGCACAAGGCAGCTGGAAGTGCTGTAAACACTACTTAGCCCTTGCAACCTGCCCCTAGTATTGCTGCTTCTCTGCCAGCCTCCCTAAGAGTGTCAACCCAGACACTTTGTTGGTGGATTTGCCCTTCATAACACCTTTGGGAAGACAGAATAAAATAATAATCAATAAGTATAATACATACAGTGAAAATGATTGAAGAGATAAAGCGAGTAAAATGCTCAATGGCTGTTATGAGGAACATTCCATAACATTCCATAGGGCTCTGTCTAGGGAAAGAGGTGTGTGTTAAATTTGTTGTATTTTCACAGAACATTTGCTTTTTTTCCCTATACCTTCCTATTTTTACTCATTTTCTTGCCATTTTACTCATATTTCTTTGCTATTTTGGGAGCCTTTTTTTTTTTCTTTCTGCTTCCCTAACAGATTTCTTATCTTTTCTTCACTGTTTTCTCCTTTCAAAATTCATTCCTTATGTGATTATTTTTTAATTTTGCCTTTTACTTTTATTAAACTGCACCACACATACAAATCTATGAGACAAAAAAGATCAGGCTTGCACTAATATCAATAAAATAAGGATTTAGAAACCTTATCTCAAAAGAAAAAGTGTTAAAAGGGCTGGCAATTTAATTCAATGCAAAAGTCCTGGGTCCAATCCCCAGCACTACCCAAAATAAGAAGTATTCTGGGTGCTCCTACATTAATGTACTTTCTCTGCTCTCATAATATATATTTTATCCCATGGTTTGGATATTTTTTTCTTTGATTTTTTTCCCTATAAATATTTTGATAAAACTAAAAGAGAGGCTGTCTATCTCATGTATTTTCATAGTGTCAGTACTTATCAATATGCTTCACAATAGCAGAAACTCTAATAATGATAATTGAATAAATGGGGTCCTAGACAGTGCCTATTATGCCTATCATTTTGGATCCATTTTTCCGAGTCCCTTGATGGGTCCTGTTTTTAAAAAATGCTGGGGTTGTTATTATACTCTTAGCTACTTGGGAGGCTGTGATGGGAGTGGTGGCTTGGGAGGGTGGTATGATTCAGGCAACCACGGAGTCTGGGCAACTAAGCAAGACTCCTCACACACAAAAAATTGCTAATATGGAAAGACTTGAAAGAGAGATAACAGAGACATTTCATAGATGAGTGTTAACATTATTAAGAACAATCTTAGGGTAGGAGGCAAAGGGAGATGGAAGGAAGCAACACAAAAATACATACTGGACAGAGTTTCCAATAATTTGTCATGATAGTCAACTTTGAAAAAAATGTAGCTGGAGAATCAGAAACTGGAATATACAGAGTAGAGAATTAGGGCCCAAAGTGAGCCCAAGAAGCAGAGGTTCAAACAGTGACAAGCTCTACAAACAGCAGCTGCACATCAAAAAACAGTCTCTATGAGTGCTCAGTATAAAGGGACTGGTGCTTACAGACTAGGCTTTTCCAGTTTACCCACACACACAAATAGCAATAGCTGACAGTAATGTCATCTTTGAATGACATGGGCACAATGAGACAATTTTTATTAATTTCTTTAATTTGTATTTGCTGTGGGGTGGTTTTATCATGAATCCTTCAATTGAATAAGTCTAATACATAAAAATTAAATAAGATTTTTTATAAGAATGATCTTCTTTCGCTAAATTTGACCTCTACCAAAAACATTTTAATAGGATTATTTTCAAAGTGGTAACTGTCACTAGAATATAAGTCCAATATATATTATTTAACTATATTTTTGAAACAGTAGGATACTGAGTCAAAATTATCTTTGGCGATTACATCTGATATGTAATCTACATTATATTTCACTTTCTCTGATAGTGTGAGGAAAACTAGGACGATTCTTGGAAGGACAGACTGATTCAGAGCCATGTCACATTAAGAGATTAAAGAAGATAATGGAATAATCCGTATAATACCAAACATTTTCAGAGCTGAAAATGAAAGTAATTATATTTTTAAAATAAATTAGGAGTGTCCCTTCTTTGAAGAACTACTATGGTGCTAAAAAAGAAAGTGAAAATCTCATTTCACGAAAGTGATTACTCAGAATTAAAATTATTTTTACTCACATTCAGTAGAAAATTCCCCTTAGAAGCAGTTCATTTGTGGGGGAGTTGGGTAGAACGAAAGAACACCATGAACTTCAAATAATTTTGGCTTCCATATCTGTGAATTAAGTGAAATAGTTAAATATTTTATTTTGCATAATCAGAAAATGTAACACAGGAAACATACATTTAGTCATTTTCAGACACTATGTAGTTTTCACTTTGTTAGTCACTAAAGACAAAGACTTGAATATGCTAACATACTTGCAATTGTGGAGGTCATAGCCTTGTAGGAGAAAACTGATCTATTAAGAGATAAGTACTCAGTTAAGAAATGTCATGCTGAAATGTCCTGTTTCCAGAGCCAGAAAGAAAACGTTAGTTTGGGGGGTGGTAAAGAAGAGACAGGACTTGAATAAATAAGGTTTCTTTGAGGAGATGATATTAGACTCCATTTTGAAAGATGAATTGGAATTTTCATGGTCAAAAAGTAGGCCAAGAGGAAGGGCATGAGCACACGAGGCACTGGAGAGATGACTCAAAGGAAATGGGAGCATTACTCATTCTGAATGTGTGTATTTCCTGGAGATTGAAATTTAGATCACAAGAATGAGCTTTGCCAGTAAGTATATTCTTGAAATACGTGAAACTTTTGTTTAAATAATATATTGCCCCATCAGGATTGTAAAACTATAACTTTCTTGTTCTTTGAACATAGAGATGTTATGAACAGTGGAAAAAGTATCAGCTTTGTGGAGAGGTAAATCTGAGTTGAGATATCTACCTAGACCATTTATGAGCTAAGTTACATTTGATATGGACCTGTACTCTGAGTCTAAATTTGCACGAATGTGGAGAGCTAATGGAAGTTCTCTTTCACAAGGATTACTATGGAGTAAAGGAAACCTTCATACCACATTTGGGAAGATAAAACACAAATGCAATGACATGCTAGAATATATCTTGGTGCTTTCCCCATCTGATTTCTCACTTCATGGGGTTTTATAACTTTCTGATAAAGATTCAAATTTAATTTAAATGTAGTTTTCTTTTTACTTAAACTACTTCTTTTAGTTTTAAATATCATTTTTATCTAAATTAATTGTATCAATTTACCTGAAATCGCATTCATATGGTAAAAATGTAGTCAGGCATGCAAGAAAGCAAGATTAAATATTAATTTTTGGAAGTTAGGAGAAAGGTCTCCCTGTTTTTCAAACCAATCTGTCTCGTGCTGTGTCTTTCAGCTTAAGCTATTCCATGCTATTCTGAGCTGTTCTTTACAAGCTCTTTCTGGATGCTCTTCAAAGGAACTTGTGAGGAAAACTAAACAGTATAGCAAATGTTGGGCTACCTAATTAATATTTTTATGGATCTGAAAACATTTTCAATGATAATTCAGAGGGAAGAAATGCCTTAGAATGGATCTTACTAAATATACTATACAAAAATATTATAATATTAAATATAAGAAAGTCTTGTGAAATATAATTTTCTTGATGAAGACTACAGAACTTCATTTCTCATTTTAATGAAAGAAATGGTAGCAACAATAGCAGCAGTAGCAATCACTGAATATCTATTTTGTGCTTATGTCATGAGATTTAAACATTATAAAATTGTTATGAGGATGGCTATCATTATCTTCATTTTTAAAGTAGGGAAATGAAAGGTAAGATTTTGATATCACACAGAGAATAAGAGGTGGAACCAGTATCAGAATGCAGATGTGTCCTACTCAAGTCCAAACAGTACCCACAGTGCTTAATTTCCTCTCTCTCTGCCTAAAGGGTTGTTAGTGTCACTAGACAAAGAATAAATTCTTCCCACTTTGAACCCAAGGTTATACAGTCTTTCATAGTTCTCTTTAAATATCATGCCACTCCATTACCACCTACTGGCTAGTATTCATTTTTCTCCACAGAGCTTCACTGGATG
Organism: Heterocephalus glaber; assembly: GCF_000247695.1. The sequence continues at coordinate 27,204,925 of NW_004624748.1, read as the reverse complement.
TCTCCCAGACAACTAAGATTCCTTGCCTCCTCTTGACCATAGACTTCCATCTTTATACTTCTTTCTCTTCTTTCTCAAAATCTGTGTTGGCATGCTCCAGTCCCTTTTGTATTCCACTGATTGCTCCAAGTAGTGGACCATGTGATGTTATTTACCCAAGAGTGAGCACCAAAATAGATTATGTTCCCATATTCTTACTAGAAGTTGAAATCTTTCACTAGACCTTGGTTTTAGTACATATGTTCTTTGAAAGGCAGACTCAGGTCCATTGGAAGACAATTCTACGTAACTTAAGGGATTCCATACCATTTAATTTTCAAGAAAATTCCGGCTAACAAATCTATCCTTAATTAATTTCATGCACAGGAAGTCTTATTGTTAATGAGATTAATAATAATTAATGCATTTAATTATTAATGTGTTTTTGCCTGGATATTTTAGGAAAAACAGGTATTTTCATTTTTGGACCTTGTAGCTGGATGTGAATCTCAATGTGTTATTTTAATGTTAATTTTTTGGGACCAAGGAATGCATGAAATTTCAACCTCAGTCTCACATAATTCTAACATTCAATTCTGTGAATAGAAGTCTTGTAAAAATTATACCACATTCCCAGGTCTTGAGGTCCTAGCAGAATGACTGGATAATTTCATCCACCAAATATTAGATTTGGAATAATATAAATTTCACAACTTTACAGAACTATTAGTCAACTTAAAAATGCTTAAGTCTAATTATTAGTTTTTATAAGTGAGACAATTTATGCCAAGAACACCTAAAGGAGTAAACCAAAGTGATTAGTAAAAAAATAAAGTCTAATCTCTAGCCACATTTTCTACTTAACCTTAGAAAATAAAGACATTTGAAGAAGTATCAGATTTTTTTGAACCATATTAGACTCTCCCAACTAGTTCAATATTTGTCAAATTCAATGTTTATTTAATCCTTAAGAACTGGCTGCAGAAAAAGAAAATTTGGCAAAGCTGGTTTTATACTTTACCTGTTGGGACACATTTAATCAAAGCTTTACAATTCTATTAGAATGGTAAAATAGTTTTTGTATAGAGGTAAAAATAAATAAAATTTGAGAATAGTTATGCAAATAAGTAGATGAAATTAATGATGAATTGATGTTTAGAGCAGGTTGCTTTGCATGTGTTGTCTTTATTTTTAGAGAGTTTTAGGAAAGAGCTCTTCAGCAAAGACTATGCAAGCATGATCAGACTGCTTTTGAGTTTACCGAATCAACTTTTTCAGTTGTACTGTTGTGCCATTACACTATTGTAGACATCTGCTTCTCGACAATTGTATTGTTCTGCAGTCAATGCTTAAATATCATATGCCTTGTAAGTCTTTACATGTAAACATTAACTCCCTATAAGTACCAAAATGGGCATTGTGAATGAAATAGGAAATTATGGGCTCTGAATTACAGTCATGCATGATATTTCAATGCCCACAGTAGACCCATGAGAGTACAAATAATGGACCTGACAAATTCCTATAGTCCAATAAAGTTATAACTGAAGAAGACCAAACAGCTAGGGGAAAAACAAAACAAAACAAAAACTCCAGGAAAACTTGTAATGAAGAGTTTAGCAGAAGCCTTTGCAGTACTCAACATGATACCTAAAACTTTGAACACATGGACCCTAACACCAAAGGATTTTCATTAATGCAGATGAATGCTCATGGTGCATTATTGGGTTCCACACACATTTATTATGGAAAAAGAAACAAATCAAATTAACCAGAATTGGCATATATCTGAAAAGGCTGGTAGTTCCACATCAAGTGCCAAGCAAGTTGTTCAGGAGGAATTTCAGAAGAAGGTACTAGTACAGTGTGAAGTGACTTATTGCCTCTGACGAGCTTCAGTGGGACGAATAAGGAGGTGGAAGACAGTGATATAAAGGATCCTGTTTAAGACTAAGCTAATCTGTTTATCTATGTCCTTGTTTGTAACACAAAAAAATTTAAAACTAGGAAAATGTTTTAAAGCTAAAGCTTATTAAATAAAGACAAAAGTATTTTTGTACCACTGTGTAGTGTGTTTGCATTTTAAGAAAACTGTTATTACAAACCAATCGAAAGGAATAACAATTTAAAAGTTCATACAGCAAAACAGTTACAATAAGCCAAGATTAACTTATTGTCAAAGAATTTCTCATGAACTTCATGTAATCTAAGAACACAGTGTTTATTTTTTATTTTTTTATTTTTGCTTAAATTTTTTTATTGGTACGTTTTAGGTATACAATACATTTACATTTATCATTGGGTGCTTGTACCTGTACATGATGTGTTTTGGTTCTTATTTTTTCCCCATTCCCTGTGCTCCTTTCCCTATTTGCAAAGACTTTCTTTCCATTTTTTCCTTTTCTCATAATTTTCCTTTCCCTTTTTTCCTTTCCCCTTCCCCTCTCACTTCCCTACCTCTTTGGACCTTTTCTTCCTATTTCACATTATCAATTATTCATTTTAATCATTTTAATTCTTATTTACACTTTCAGTTTCTCACGCTAGAGAAACTATTCGGTATTTACACTTGTGTCCTATTTATTTCACTTAAGAGTTGTCTTCAATATGCATCCATTTAGCTACAAATGTCTCTAGTTTCTCATTCTTTATGGCTGAGTAGTAATCCATTTTATAAGAAAACCACATTCTTTATCCAGCTTCCAGTTGATGGGCACTTGGGCTGTTTCCAAGCTTTCGCTATTACAAACTGTGCCGCTATGAACATGGGTGCACATATATCACTGTGGTATGATTCTTTTAATTCTTTGGGGAAGATACCCAGCAGGGGAATACCTGAGTCAAATGGGACCTCTAGCCCTAGATCTTTGAGATATCTCTATACTGTTTTCCACAGTAGTTGCACCAGTCTGCACTCCCACCAATAATGGAGAAAGGTTCCTTTCTCCCCACACCCCCACCAGCATTTGTTATTCGTTGATTTCTTGATAGCAGCCATTCTTTCTGGGGTGAGGTGAAATCTCAGTGTTGTTTTCATCTGCATCTTTCAAATGACCAGTGATGTTGAACATTTTTTCATATGTTTAGTTGCTGCTTTTACTTCATCTGAGAAATGTCTGTTCATTTCAGATGCCCATTTTGAATTGGGTCTTTAAATTTGGGGGGTCTGAGTTTTTTCAGTTCTTTATATATTCTAAATAGTAGCCCTTTGTCTGAGGTACAGCTCCTAAAATTTTTTCCTACATTGTAAATTGTTTCTTAGCTCTGTTGGTGGTTTCTCTTGAAGTGCAGAAGCTTTTTAATAAGGTGAGATCCCAGTTGTTGATTCTTTCTGCTAGTTCCCATGCTACTGAGGTTTCATTCATAAAGTCTTTTCCTATGCCAGTGTCTTTAAGAGTTCTACATAACTTATCTTCCAGCAAGTTTAGTGTTTCTGTCTTAATATTTAGATCTTTAATCCACTTCGATCTTAGTTTAGTGCATAGTGATAGATATGAGTCTAGTTTTAATCTTTGACAGGTTGAAATCCAGTTTTTCCAACACCATTTATTAAATAAGCTATCTTTCCTCCAGTGAGGGTGGTTGGCTCCTTTGTCAAAGATGCAGTAGCTGAGTATTTCTGGAGTTGTTTCTGGATCTTCTAATCTATTCCACTGATCCTTGGGTCTGTTTCTTAGTCAATACCATGCTGTTTTGATCACAATAGATTTGAAGTATAGTTTCAAGTTGGGGATTGTGATACCACCAGCCATGTCTCTGTTACCTAGAATTGCTTTTGCTATTCTAGGTCTCTTCAGGACACAGTGTTTATAATATACACAGTAGTGAGCATGTCATCTCTTAGACCTTCATATTCACTGTTTAAAAAATTAATTAAGTTTATTGGTACATTTTAGATATACATAATGATCATATTTATCATAGGGAATTTGTACCTGTGTATGATATATCTGGATTCTTCTTTTTTTGCATTTCCCTCCCCTCCCTCAACCCCTCTTCCCCTCTTTATTTACAAAAGCATTGTTTCCATTTTTTCTTCTTTTCTCATTTTTTTCTTTTCTCTTCCTTTGTTTCCCCCTCCCCCCTCCCTAGTTCCCCTTCCCATTTGAACATTTTCTCCCTATTTCACAATCTGATTATACATTTTGGTCACTTAAGTTTCTCACACAAGAGAAACAAGGTGATATTTAAACATGTGTGTCTGAGTATGGTTTCAAGGTGTATCCATTTACCTAGAAATATCTAAAGTTTATCCTTCTTTATGACTGGGTACCACACTGTTATATATATAAAAAACACATCTTTATCCATTAATTTGTTGATGGGCATTTGGGCTGTTTCCAAGATTTAGCTATTACAAACCGTGTCACTGTAAACATGGGTGTGCATATATTGCCAAGTTATGATGCTTATAATTCTTTTGAGATGATAGCAAGAAGGACAATAGCTGGGTCAAATGGAACCTCTAGTTTTAGTTCTTTGAAGAATCTCCACGCTGATTTCCACAGTGGTTGTGACAGTCTACACTCCCATCAGCAGCAGAAAAGGGTTCTTTTTCTACGCAGCCATCCAGCATTTGTATTTTCACTCTAAAATCAGAAACAAGACAAAGATGTCCACTATCACCACTCCTATTCAACATAGTTCTAAAAACATTAGCCAGAGCAATTAGACAAGAGAAAGAAATACAAATAATAAAAATAGGAAAGCAAAAAATTAAATTATTATTTGCAGATGACATGATACTCTACATAGGAGACCCCAAAAACTACACCAAAAGGCTTCTAGATTTAATAACCAAATTCAGTCACATAGCTGGATACAAAGTCAACACTTAAAATCAATAGCATTCTTGTACACAAATAACAAACTCACTGAGAGAGAAATTACTGAAATCACACCTTTCACAATAGCATTGTAAAAGATGAAATACTTAGGAATCAATTTAATAAAGGAAGTAAAATCTTTACATTGGAAATTACAGTACTTTGAAAAAGGAGATCCAACAGGATATCAGAAAATGGAAAGAAGAACCAACATAGTGAAAAGGGCCATACTTCCAATACAGATTTAATGCAATGCCAATCAAAATACCAAAAGTGTATCTCATGGAATTAGAGAAAACAATCTTAAAATTTATTTAGGACCAGAAGAAACTTAGAATAGCAAAAACAATTCTGCACCACAAAGGCAAGGCAGGGGGCATCACAATCCCTGACCTGAAATTACACAACCTTCATTCTAAAAAAATAAAAATTCCAAGCTTTATATCTTATTTTATTTTATTTTTTAGTACCAGGAATCAAACTCAGGGTCTCATGTTTGCGAGGCAGGTGCTGTGTTGCTGAGCTACATCCCTGACCGCCAGACACAGTTTCTCATTCATCAAAAGCATCTTTCAATCCTGCAAGCTTCATACATGGTAAACACTTCATACATGTATACCAGTTCTTTCATTTATACTGTATTTATGCTGCATCTTTTCTATGTTTCTATACACAAATAACCATTGTGTTACAATTGTCTACAGAGTTCAGTACAATAACAAGCTCTACAGGGTTGTAGCCTAGGAGCAACACACTGTACTATTTAGCCTGAGTGTCTGGGTTACAGCATCCAGCTTATGTAAGTGCTCTCTGTGATGTTCACAGAAGAAAAGAATTGCCTAAGTTTATATTTCTAAGGACAAATACCAAACATTAAGTGGTGTCTGACTATATGTATTATATTTAACTTTGCACAAGTGGCAGAAAAACTAAGGAAAATTAAATTATGCTACAATTAGCAAATAAATTGCAAGCATTATATTAAACCTATTTATAAACCTGTAATGTAGACAGTAATAATTAATTGGAATAGAAGAGATACTAATTGGGTAAGTTTACTTACTGTAGTTATTTTTGCCATGAAAAAAATAAATGTAAGATATAAAGATATTTAAATATCTTTAAGCTCAATTTTGAGTATAAACTTTTACTAAAACTAGCAATATTGTTTTATTGTCTGTTAACCTGTGAAACTTAACTATTTATGAAAGCTAATGATTTTTTTACTTCACTTTGGTTTTTCTGATGGTAGCAAATTTAATGCTACTGATTTTCTGCTCCAGTTTCTTTATATACTTGTTCTATGAGCTGAAAATATAGCAAACTAACTTAAAGGTGATGCTATTCTGGATCTACCTTTTAAGTCATCATATTGAATTTTACTTAATTTTAAGTAGTGTTTGCAAACTACATCATTCAAAGGTCTTAGCAATTTTATAAACCTAAATGTATTAACTAAATTGAATTTATTTTATGACAATGTCATTTCAAATATCATACATGATTGCAACTCTCAAAAATATATTATAGAAAAGTAATGTATTCTTGCCCAAGTCTGATTTATTTGTTATAAAGCTTTTGGATTTGGAAAAGCAATTAAAATGAAAGTGTGTGTTTATGCATTCAATGTAAATATACTGCAGCACAAATTGACATAAAGAAATAATTGCATGTTTATATGATAAGCATAATTGAAAATTAATTGATGTAATATTATTCATCTCTTGAAGATAACATATATAATATAACATGCTGTTTTATATTTAAGTACTAGACTATGGAATAAAGAGTTTATTGTTGATTCATTTCCTTTCAAATATGGTAACATAAAACAAACAGTTCAATTCAAAAGATTTTATTATTCAATAACAACTATTTTAGAAAAGTACCTTTCTAATATATAAGACATTCTTTAAACATATAGCTCTACACATAAAATCTTGGATTACAGGCATAGAGTCAACAGGTATTTATAACTTTCTATGTGTCAGGCCTAATGTTTGCTATTAAGAATGTTATTAAGAATAAGAACAGAATAATTGATGATCATATGGAATTTATAATCTGAGAAATTATCTTCCTTTCAGATGTTTCAATAGTCATGTTGAGATTAAATGAAAAGATGAATTGGACAGATTGGAATGTATTAAACATTTAGCTCTAAAATAAGATCATTATCATGGTTTCACTTAGGAAGCCTAATTAATGTAGCATATGTCTCTCTTAGCTAATATAATTGCATTTGTTATGATAAAAAATTATTTTTACTTTCAGTTTACATAATAGCATACAAGTGCAACAAACCATTGATTAATTGATCAAGATTATTTTGAAACTTCCTTTTCATAATTTTAACAAAATGTTCTTAGCGAATTATAGAACATTTGGAAAGCTCAGTTATAAGGCTGAAGTGAACAGAGTTAAACCACTAACCCCTTCTTATGCTTCAGAAAGTTAAATTCATAGTAGTACTATACTGTATTGAAAATACTTTGAGATATACATTGTATTGCTATACCTAGTAAATGTATGATACATTCTAAATATTACTTGTCCATCTTATTTATATATATATATATATATATGTATATATATGTCTATTTAGTCTATATTATAGTACACATGGAGAACAGAGATGATATACTGGTGGGGTTTTTTTTGGTACAGGGAACTAAACTCCAGACCTTCCGCTTTCAAGGCAATTGGTGGAACCACTGAGCTAAATCCCTGGCCCCAATATACTGTTTTTATTTTACAGATATTATGACATATTATTTGATATTTTCATTTAAAATACTTCAAGTCTGTTGAGTAAATATGCCTCAAGCAAAAACGTGCACACAGATCTACAGGGAGTCTTTTATAAAATGCAGATTCTTTAGTCTCTTTCTTATCCAGTAGTTTTGAAGGCTTCCTATTAATTCCCATTTCTGACTCTCCTGAGATACTGATGGATAAGTTACAGTTTCAGTGGCTTTACACTAGTTGAAAAATCCTCCACTAGATTAAAATCTGCTTGAAAGCCTGGTCCACTGGTGTTTTTCTTTGCTAAATTCTATGCTTTATCAAAGAAAAGCATCTCAGATACAAGAATACTTAAATCAATGTTATGCATGCAGCTACAAGGCCACATCTGAGATCATAGGGTAATGAGACATGTCTTCTTCGGGGGAAAAAAGACAACCACAATGTACAATGATTCCCCTTAAGTTTATACTCCTACATAATTAGGCACGATAATTTTATCAGTGGCCATTATATATGGCTTATAGGTAGTTAAATGAATTTGTAGAGAATGCATACAGTTTTCAAATAGAGAATGAGTTTACACAAGTATTATATTCTTTAGACCTAGCAATATTTTAGAGGTATGTCAGGTATTATTTTGAATTTTGTTTGGGAAGCTTCCATATTACAATTATGATCAGGACTTCATGAACCAATGTGAGCAAATATAGTTAAAAGCACCTCATAAAGAATTCTGTATTAACAAAGTTTATTTCTCTGTGTATGCTATAATTTATGAATCACTATGAATTTATGCTGCTCTTTTACCCTTTCCTTTGGTAGCTGCCAAAAACAGCAACTATGACTTCTGAGTATAGAAAATCATCTTAGTGAAACATATTGTTCTCTTCTAGTCTAATATGCCTTTTACTTTTCATTGAAATAAGAGGCTAAAACAAAAATACTTATAAAATGGTAGCCAGATATTATTGTTTTCTATAAATATTGATGACCTACTCAGTTTCTTTTACAATGGATTTTGAAACTTTTAAAAGATGAAGCTGTATTATAACTGAGTAATGTTTCATTTAATAGATGTCTAAGTTTTTCCATTTCCTAGTATTTCTGACAACCAATGTGGAAAATTTATAAAATTGAAGTGATTTTAAGTCTAGTATCCACTCTAAAACCTGTTTAATGATACATTTATACTGAAAAAACAGACTACTAATGTTTTTGAATAGTATCTGAATGCTTTTATTTTTTAAAAAATGGGATAGTTATTAGAAAAGCATGTAAAAGTAAATGAAAAAAGGGTATTATATAAAGTGCATCTATATTATCACAGTTCTGGATGGAATGCAAAAGTGTGATTTAATATTTACACCTACAGGAGAGAATCATTCAGTAAGCCTTGGAAAGTTATCCGGTCCATGTGAGACATAGGCCGTGCAGAAATGTGTCTGAGCAAGATCCAACTGCCTAGATGCCCACACATGACCACATGGTTAGCAGTTTTCATTTCCCATAATTCTTGGGGAGTTGATAAATTCCCAATGTCATAGAAAATTATTATAAGTTCGTTGACTAATTTCAAAGTCTTATGGGAGAAAGCTACACATATTCTCTCTATATAAAGTCTACCAAGTTAATGTATATATGCTATAGATCATTAATATACATGTTATTGCTAAGATATCAGAACATTGGTGATGCTATGAGCCATGTTACATTATTTTTTCAATTTTGGCAAAACAAAGATATAAGACTATCAAATTAGTAAAGGTGATCCCAAGATCAGTTATCCCTTCTAAAAGAGTCACATGACAAAGGATACCAGATGTGTTAGGGTTAGAAAATAGACTAGATAGATAGATAGAAGAGGAAATGGTGTCAATGTCCCATAGAAATATCATTTCTTTGTAATGTAACTGTTAAAGTTAACTGGCTTATTTCCTATATTATTTTTGATTATTCCTTTCCCTGCCTCCCACTGTAGACTGAAAAATTCATCAGACTTGTAAATGGCCACTGCACAGATGTTACAGTGATGGGTTGTTTAGGTCAAATGATAAGTAAAAGTTATCTGAAGACTGACATTGCTCTAGCAATCTTTCATTTTACAGGTAAAGAGATAGGTTCACTGTTAGTTTTTATTTTCTTCATCTCTTACCCTTTCTTTAATTTAAAACTTCTTGTTAAGTGTTAGTCTTTACAAATCATATATACACTTTCACATGTTTCCTCCACCTCCAGGGAAAGTGCAGATACAAACATATACAAGTATATCCTTCCATAATTATCCTAGCATTGCATAAGATTATGCTACATGCTTTATGATCATTTTAGCAAACAAGAATTATATGAGGGATTTCGAGGGATCTAGCTCAGGGATATAACACTTGTGGAACATGTACAAGGCCTTGGATTTATCCCCAGCACATACATACACCTCTGGACACACACCCACACACATACAGATAGTATTATTTTCACCTAAAATATTGTACTTCATTTAAATTTTTTCCATCAACACTTGTCAAGCCAATCATTCTTATCATGGATAAGTATTATATATGTTAAAATAACTTTTAAAATTGTTACCACAGAGGGCCTCCAGCTATCTAAACCATCCTCTTCTGTGACTTCTACTGGCTATAAGATGCTGCATGGCAAGTGCTTGGGGGATGCTCAAGCCACATAACAGTGACATTATGGGACAGCTGTTTCATCTAGGTCTGTCACTGATAGAAATGGAAAAATGAACAGCATCTTTCTTGCTGCCCTAGAAGCAGATTTGAGATGCCATGAATGCTCAGGAACATGTTTGCTGGTGCACAGAAAACAAACAAAAAATATACAAAATAACCTATCATTAAATCATGAAATGAGTGGATGCAAGACATAATTTACTGCAAGTGATTGAAGAATCCAGTGTTTTCCAGGAATGTTTGAAGAACTAAATGAAAACAGGAAAGTTCCATTCTGGTCAGCATCAATGAAATGAATCTTCACTGCCAATACTCTGTTCTTAAAGTCTGAGGGAAACAGCAGTGTAAGACCACTGAGAGGGGAACTGAAGAGTCCACCCTAACTGGTTGTCATAATTCTGTGAGCCAAAGTCAAGTTTTTTAGTTCATAGTTTACTGATTCTGAACATTTGTGCTTAAAATATAAAATATGTATCAACATTTTGTTAGAAGATAAATGAATATTAAGAGGTTTACAGGCACAAAATTGTGTTGAGGGCTGATGATGTAGTTAGATGAGAACATTTGCTTATCATATGCAAGGATCTGGGTTCAACCACATTACCACAAAAATTTAAAAAGAAAAAAATAATTGAGTTGACTTGAAAGAGGATTGAAATAAAATCAGAATCTAGAATATATATCTGCATTCTCATGTACAATGCAGAATTAGGAGGAGGAATGGATCTAGATCATACTCTTAGTGACTTTCTTCCTCTAAAATATCATAATCTCAAGATGTCACAGACTGCATGTTATTCTTTATCTCATAGCAACCAATCACCTTGTAACAAATTTGCAGAAAATGACATTTAGAGATTTTAACACTCCATAGAAGTGTTTGCATGCATAAGAATAGTGTGGTTCATTATGAAATGGAATATTATTTTGTCTCAAAAAAGACACCCTGCTGTTTGTAAAAACATATTAACTTGGAAGTCATTAAGTGAAATGCTCCAACCAGAAAAATTAAAGCATGATCACATTTGAACTTAGCATCTAGAATACTCAATGGAAAAGAAGTAGAGGCTTAATGAGAGTTTACAAATGTGGAGGTTTAAAAACAAGAAGATGTTGATGAACAGTTGTGTTCTATCTTATAGAGTATAAACAGATTCTAGACATATCCTGATGACTGCTGAATGTTATGGTATCCCACATAGGGTTGAAATTGCTAAGAGAATAATTTTAGTATTTTCATCACATACTCAAAAGATAATTGTGTTGGGTGATAACATGAAAATTAGAGATATTGTGGGACTTATTTCCCAATGTAGACATACATTGAAATGTTTAATGGTACTACTTAATAACAGGCAATTTTATTTTACCATTTTACCTTAGTGAAATGAAATAAAGATTGTCAAGCAAAATTTTTAAAACAGTGTTACTGTTATTTTAGTAACTCAGCAAGTAGACTATTATTTTATATTATTTCAGTAAACTCTGCAAGTTTGTCATCTTTGAATTTGATCCACAATTAGATGTAATATTATATGGTAATAATTACAAATCTCAAACTTAAATGTATTATAGCAAAACCTTAATGAAATTAGCTGTATTGTTAATTTTTTCTGAAGATATATGTGATCTTTTGGTATATGAATCATTGTAAAATGATTCTTCCAATCAAGCAAACTTCCCCTATCCATCTACCTATCTTAAATACCGTATTTCTTTCTTTTTTGTTTTTTTGGTAAGAAATGAAACAGAGCATAAGTACCACTGCTACAGCAAGTTCCAGTATACCATATACTAATACATTACTATAGTCACTATATTGCAACACTGTTAACTTTAAAACTACATATTTTATAAACTTGTACTTTTTAATGTTCCTGATAAAATTATAGATATCAAATGTATCATATTTTACACTTATTTCAACTGTAGGAAAAAAATCTCAAAAAAGCTTAGACGCTATTTGCAGTGTTTTACCATTTCAGGTTTAGAAAACAAAGTTAAAAAGAATAGAAAAAGGTAATTAAACATGTAAATTTAAAGGAATCTAATTTTTGTTGTTGATTTATTCATTAGCCTGAAGGCTTTAATGAAACACATTATTTAACAAAGTAACAAATAAAATTTCTATTACTTTTGAATAACAATGCTCTAGAAGTATGTGTTGTCTCAGAGTATTTACTCCCAAAGGTAATCCTCAGCTGAGAAGGTCATTGGGGAATTAGGATCTGAGCTCCTATTAGACTAAACACTTTATCTATTTTTTGCAGTATGTTTTATTTGTTGTGATCACTGTGACTGTTCAGATAACATGTCTCCATTTTTATGCTCTGCTTAAACATCTAATGTGTCACCTTCTCTATGGAATGTCAGTGGTTGAGCAATCAGAATCAGAAGAATAAAAACTTTCAGACCAATCTGATATAGTATTAGTGACTGTTAAAGATTATATTTGAACTTTGTGATATAAATTCAAAGTAAGCAATAGAAGGCAGAAGCTACATTTAACTAGTGCTTATCTAGCCTAAGATTTACACATGTGGGTGGTCAAGCTGAATGCTAAAATCACACCATCCTAAACTCAGTCTGAAGGGCGCAGGAAATGCTTAGGCTGGTACCAATAGATAAAGAATGTGAAAAGCACAGTGGACGATATGTCATCTCCTCTGTTCTTTCTTCAACTAGTTCTTTTCTATTAATATTTTTATGGAACTTAGAGAAAACAATTTAGTATTTCCTGAAATACACTGATTTCATGAGTCAGCTGCCATTATAGCAAAAGATAATAGTGATCATTTTCTATGGTCATAAATCTATCATCCTGGATCCTCATTTAAAAAATTTAGAATGAACTGCCTATTTCTGAATACTTTGTCCCCAGAAGAAACATTTTTAAAACTATAATGTAATATATGAGCAAACAAAACTCTGTATTGTACTTCAAAGGACAGTTAAAAAATATTTGCATGGAAATAGATGGTGAAACTCATTCCCCAGTTTAGCCTTGTTTCCTTCAACTTTGCTTTCCTTTTCTGTGTTTCTTCTCATGTGATTTTATGTTTATTTTGTACCTACTAAAAAAGCCTATTCTGTATTTTTTTCAATGACCAATAAATGAAGAAAACAGATTTTTCACCATTGCACAATGATTATTCAAAATGATAGATAATAATAGGATTGCTCTGATAAGTAATAATTGTAGAAAATTAATGATATAAGCAAGTTTAATAAATAAGTCATATTTTTCTTAATAACCAAGACAATTCTCCTGATATACACTCTTTTGTGCTTAGTTTGAGAACTTTTTCTGAGTATTCTTTTCTTTTCTTTTTTCTTTTCCCACTTGAAATAATGGAGAAAAATGCAAGTAGTGCAACCATGGTTACTTTCAATATCATGTTAAACTAATCTATACATTAAAAATGAATAGACCTTGTCTTTCCCTTGAGGAAGAAATTACATTTTAGTGGGCTTTTTCCACACAAGGCACTGTAAGTTTCTCAACACATTACTCTTGCTAGACTTTCTTCCAATTTGTGGACTTCTGATTCTGCTGTGTGGGAAAGCCAGCTGCATGTTCTTCATGTTCTGCAGCTCCCCAGTTCTCCCTTGCTGTGCACATCTGTCATATAGAGCTGAGGAGAAGAGTCAGCGCAAAGATGTGCCCACCTGTCCAGCTGTCTCAAAGAATAAAACAGACTTTCTCTCAACTCCCAGTGTCCCAAATCTTCCATTATGAATAGGGAGATATTCATGAGATAGCGTGGCCACCTTACTTAAAGGTTTCAGGTAGTGGCAGGGAATAAATGCACTTGCAGATTATAACATCAAAGATTTTATTACATTCCAACTTTGAATATGAACTAAACAGTGGTATTTGAATATAACTTTCCAATTATTCTAATAAAATTAATACATTTGCCACACATAATTTCTGTTACATTGATTAAGTTATCCTTCATTTTTCCAACACTCATAAATTGTTCTTTATTTTACCATTTTTATGATGCAGTTGCCCTTGTTGGGATCTGTACTTCATTCCGAATATAAGAGTTACAGTGTTTGTTTAGATATTGGACAATAATCTCTAGAGAATCAACTCATTCACATTATTGATTGTTTTAGGTATTTTATTATGGTGACATGTGGCCCAGAAATGTAAGGAGAAGTTTTACTGGTAGAGAGAATCTCTGCTGAGTACTTGTCTAATAGAGAAAAGGAGGAGATGCGAGGATACTATCTTACAAACCCTTCATATCACACCTTCTTTTTTGGTTTTGAACATTTTTATAATGGTTACAAATGCTATAAGTTATTCTTTAACAATAAGAAGAAAGAAAAGAGCTTTGAAGAGATGCTGGTCTAGACTCCTGACATTGAAAAATCACTGAACAAACTTCCTATGTGTATTTATTGGATTAAAATAATAAAGTTCTATTTTTTATAAAATTGAATACTCTACTATTTGTTACCAAAAACATAACTCCCATAAATAGTAATTTTGATGTGGGTAAATTATCATATTGCACCAAAGAGTACTTAATGATTCTTGAGGTAATCTGTATGTAGCCTCCAGAAAAACAAAGCTAATACTCTAAAAATTCTAGTTGATATTTATGACAGAATCACGCAACAAAAAGGAACCTCTATACCAACTAGAGTTAACTAACATGTATGGCACTTGCCTGTCCCTTTCAACATAATTTCTAATTTAGTAAGGCATGTGGTCTGGCTTTCTTATTTGTGATGAATTGCCAAGTTATTTGTCCTTAAGTGATGAAGATCTTTATTGTTTCAATCATGAATGTTAGTTTCTCACACTAACTGGTCACTATGTCAGTACTACATTTTAGTTTTATATTACAGAACAACCTTTTTATTTTTTTACTAGCTGTGACTGAAACCAAATAGACATTGAGTCACAAAGATCCTGTAAGAAATTTTATTTCGACAAATAATAGCAACACAAAAAGTATTAAAGGCATGCTTTTTAAAATTCAGATGTATTGCTACAAATATAATCTCTTTGTTTCAGATTACCTACAGTAGCCACCACAAAATTAAAAAGGTTGGGAAAAAGCATACAAAAAATGAAACAAAAACTACTTATAGGAAAAGAGGAAAGTAAGTATATATGAATCAAATTTGTAGAAAATTAAATCATGTATAGAATTTTTTTAAAAGTTTGTGAAATTATCGTAGATACACAGGAAGTGGCAATTTGGTACAAAAAGGTCCCCTTTATTCCTTACCTAGTTTTCCCAATGATCACTTCTTTCCTTCACAGAGTAAACTATCAAAATCAAGATTTTGACATTGGAAGGATGTGTTTTTATAATGTCATATCAGTTAATTTATACATATATTTAAGTAATAGTCATAATTAAGAAAACAATTATCAATATGAATATATCTTCCATGGTACACTTTTATAGTCAGATTCAGTCCTACCCCTATACCACAGATTTTTGACAACCACTGGTATGTTTTAGGTCTTAACAGTTTCGTAATTTCAAGAATTTTACATAAATAGAATCTGTATCATTTAGTGTTCACTAGAGGAATAGAATATATATATATCAGATATCATATATCTGTATCATATATCTTGTATATTATATATCAAGGTAGACTTACAATGACCACCTGCAGAAGCAAGTGTGGAAGGCTGCAAAAGGGCTGTCTCTAGGCTAGAGAGCCAAAGGATTGCTTCAAAAGTTGGAGGCCTGGAGCTAACTGTAGAGTCCTTTCTGAGTCCCTATCAGGAAGCCAAAGAGTCAGCCCTGGAAAGCTGAAAGGTCAGTGCTGGAATCCTGGAGACCTATGTCCAAAGGTGATGGCAAAGACTGGATCTCCTCCAGAGAAGCAAAACCAAGACTTCCTTCTTTCCCTTTTTATTCTACCCAATTTACAAGTCTATTTGCTGGTGCCACCCCACAACCTGGGTGGCTCTCACATCTTCAGTAAGACAATCCAGACACACTCCGAAGTGTGCTTAACCAATCTGTTAGGCATTTCTCATTCAAGATGAGAACACAATTATCAAAGAATCTTTTGGTATTAAAAAGTATATGATTTTCTTTTTTCATTTAGTATAATTATCTGAAGATTCAACTAACATGTATGTTAATGGTCTGTATGATTGTTTGTTTAACCATAATAAAATATTTAATCCAGGGACTTGCATACCCATTTTGCCACTGAGCTACACACCTTAGCCCTCTTATTTACTGCTCAGTAATATTTTATTGCATACATGCAGCACCGATTAACTGTAAACTCACTGAAAGACATTTGAGTTGTTTCCAGTTTTTGGAAAGACCTCTACTCTGTTCAGTATTATGATTAAAACTGCTATAAATATTATTGACATGTTTTGTGTGAAAATAAGTTTTTAATACTATGTAATAAATGTCCAGGAATTGAAGGCCAGTGCCAAATGGAAGGGGCATATTTAGTTGGAAGGGGGAGGTATCATTTTTAAATAAACTTACTCTGTTTTCTAGATGTCTGTACATTTATGCTTACACTAGCAAAGTATAATACTGAGAGAATTTGATGTTGTCACTAGTTTTTCTTTATTTTAGCTATTCTTAGAAGTGTATACTGATATCTGATTCTGGTTTTAATTTTTATTTCCTTAGTGACTATTAACATCGAACATCTTTTCATGTGCATTTTCTTTTGTTGTCAAAATATGCTCTTTCTTTAAATGGCTTTTCATGTCTTTTGCCT
Organism: Heterocephalus glaber; assembly: GCF_000247695.1. Next base: position 27,187,947 of record NW_004624748.1, on the reverse strand, counting down.
ATTTTCTAACCTAGGATCTTTTTAACTGCTGGGTTTTGATATTCTGGATCCTAGTCTATGATTAATTTGCAAGTATTTTCTTGCTGTTTGTAGTGTTACTTCATCCTCCCAACAATGGTTTCTTTTTTTCTTTTGATGCAGTGAAATTTATTGATTTTTTAAATTTTATGGATTATTATGCTTGTTATTAACATTTGCTATCATGTTGGTGTCAGGACTAGTAGTTCCTAACTTATCCTTCTTCTTGTTTGCAGCTTTTTTGCAGCCTTTTAAGTCCAGTAAAACGTTACAGTGAGCAAGGTTTTCTGTTGTGTTTACTAGGAGAATAGGGAAACAATTATATCTACATCTTTAGAGAAGCAGAAACCAATCTATACCAAGTTTTTCAGGTAATTTCCCTTGAATGAAGTGACCTATGAAGTCTTTTCAAAGGCTTGTGATTCACTGGTAAATGCTATGTCCATTCTCTCCTATGCTCAATTCAATATGGCTATAAAAATAATTGTATATGTACAAGTTTTCAATACAAAGACAACCAGACTTATGAAGCAGGTTGTCTTCTTAGAAAAGAATATCCATGCCTATTAATGGAATTTCTACATCCATTTTTAACATTGCAGATATTATATGTACATAACATCATTTCATACCTGACATTGTTAAGTGAGACTATTCTTATTTCTCAATAGGTACTTTTGAAGAAATATATTGGTGATAGATACATAATTTGATAAGAAACCAACTTCATGGAGTTTCTTCTCAGAAAATCTACATTAGACCACAAAATAAATGGGAAGGAAACCTTACTGAAGTTGATTTGTTAGTGCAGACATCATTACTTTATTATAATACCTGCAGTAACCTTTATAGTTACTAACCATAGAATCTCACTAGTCTCAGTTTTGCTGCTCAGATTGAAGCTCCAAAAAGTTGATAGGCACAGCAACATAATTATGAAATTTTCTTCTGTTATATTTACACTTTTGTCATTTTTCTACACTTTTTACAAAGAAAGCTTTCTTCTGCAAACCAGATAACACAGTACTGAAGGTATTAAGCACTGAACTCATTTACTGATCAATAAAAGTAACTGTGTGACTAATGCACAAATTCAAGCATGCAAGTAGCTAAATAAACAGGGTAGAGTTTTGTTTTGTTTTTAGTTTGTCTATAGACTGCATTATCATGCTTTCTGGGAAAGAAAATACATCACTATTGTTTTCTATTAAATGTTTTATTCCCTTGTTATTGTTGAGTCTGCAGTGAGGGGAGGCTGTAGACTGTTTTATGGAGGGTTATACTTGTTGATTATAGGCCAGAATAGAGGCTATTGTTTAAATAGTTCTCTTTCAAAGTCTTTAAATATGTATGAAAAGAAGGCATTTGTTTTGATATACTGAACTAATAGTGTGAATATTTAAATGGTTGCTCTTTTATTCCTAAAGTAATCCTTCATTAATATGTGAAGTATAATAACACCTTTCATCATACTGTTTTAATCTGTTTGGCTGTATGCTTAGTGTGCAGCCTTTCATTGATTTACATACTGAAGATTATATTCTGCTGCTGAAGAGGACTAAAAATTCAGGTTTAAAAATAAGGTTTCTGAAAAGAATAAGAGAAAATGAATAGATAAAATCCATAGACTTTAAATGACTTCTGGACATAAAATTTGTTATTCTGTTTGAAGGTTCTTGACTTTGATTGAGTAATACATATCAGATGCATTCTAATTGTCAAAGATCATTATTAAGCTTGTAGAGATTAAAAACTGATGTCCTGAAACTGCTTAATATTAGTAATATTTAAGTACTTGCTCTCAGAAAGTTAAACACAGCAGTATTATTCATATGTTTTTTTAAATCCTTTTTACGTAAGTAAAAATTTTATATTTAACTTTTTATTTTGAAAAAAATTTAAATGTACCAAGTTAGGATAAATAGTAAATAATATCTCAAATTCCTTTTACTTAGTGTTATGGCTTGTATCTAGATGTCCAACCAAAACCTCACTGGGTCATATGTAGGGTTTGTCAGAGTTGGCTAGATATGGGGTATTTGACACTGGGATTAAGGGTGCCCATTGGGTGTGGGTGCCATTGTCCAAAGGTCACATAGCCTGGATGAAATACAAAAGCAGGGCTGGTTGCTGCTGTGACTTCTTTGCTGCTTTGCTGCCCTCCACCTGCCCTGGTTTACCATGGACTGTTTCTCCTCTTCTATGTCTCCCTGCCATGCCACCCTGCCTTAGAGCTAGCCGACTATGGACTGAAATCTCTACAAAGGGTAAACTGAAATAAACTTCTCTTCCTCTAACTTTGGGTGTTAGGTATTCTGTCTCAGCAATGAGAAAAAATGACTAAGACAGATTTTGGTACTGGGAATGGGGCCATTGCACAACTGTACAACTGTACCTGACCATGTGGTTCAGGAGCCTTTAGAACTGGCTGGTGGGAAGAGTTTGGAAAGGTTTGCAGATGTCAGCTGAGGAAGCAGCCTTGGAATTCTTTAAGCTGTATTTGACAGGAGATTCTAGTCAGGGCTCAGAAGACCAGAATGGGGATAGAAATGCTGCCAATAAAGACCAGGATTAGGAGGTTTCTTCTGGGAAGATGAACTACATCAGCTGCTAGACTCTAAAGCATGTGTGTTATTCTTTGGCAGAAAATTCGTCTGCATTTTGCTCATGTCTAGAGACTTTATCTGAGATTAAGACTAAAGGCAGAGGACTAATTAACCTTGTGTAAGAAATTTCAAGACAGTCTAATGTTGAGGCAATGGCATGGTTACTGTTGGAGGCCTTTAGCCAGATTTATGTTGAGAACCAAGAACAAATAGCCCAGCAGAATAATTTAAAACATTGTGAGTTTGTCCAGAAAAGAAGCTCCATTAATGTGGAGTCCAAAGATGGAGAAGAAGAGAATTTGGTGCTGAGAAGTAACAGAACCATAGAAAAAGATAACCTGAGAACATCCCAAGAGTCACCAGGAAGGACTCTAACCTTTACAGACTCAAAATTGCAATGGTGAAAGACTTTCATTTGAAAAGAAAGTCCCAAAGAACCACATTCTACAGCGGTGGCAACTAGGATAAAATTTCTCTCTTGGGTAAGGATTTGGTTCTTAGTGATCAGTAATCTAGGCACTTAACCCCTACAGCCAAGAGAGAAGGAAGCCTGGCTACTGCTCCAGCTGGTGGCAGACTTTGTTGTCAAACATATGGTGCTAGTTTTAGATGCATGAAGAATTCAAGAGTCATGAGATCAGGAAGGCTTCCACCCAGAATTCAGAAGGAGACCAGGAGGCCAGGCAGTGTGTCTCTGAGAGGGCAGTGTGTAGTCTGTGTGTATGAAGCTGAAGGTACAGTATTGATCCCAGAAGACTGGAGAAACCAGTAACATGAATTGTCTGAAGAAAGCCTCAAGGATTTAGAAAGTCAAAGAAAATATACAGGAGCGACAACCACCAGAAGTGTTGTAGGGGCTGAGTCTTCCAAGCCTTTTGGAGTACACAACTTGTCACAGATTGCACCATATCCTGGACCTGAAACCAAGAGATTTAATGTTTGCCCTGTTGGATCTTGCTTTGTTCCCATTCCTTTCTATCCCTTTATTTGTACCTTTTGGAATGAGAATATTTGTCATGTGCCATTGTATGTTGGAAAGTATTTAACTTTGTTTTCATTTGTAAAGGGCTCAAAGCTAAGAGTTTGCCTTAAATCTCTGAAGAGACTTTAGACTTGGACTTTTTAGCAATGCTGAAACTATTAGGACTTTGGTAATCCTTAAAAATGGACTAAATGCCTTTCGTATGTACATGATCTTTGAGGGGGGGGGGTGCAGGGGTTGAATGTTATGGCCTGTGTCTAGATAACTCCAAAGCCTCATGTGGTCATAGGTTGGCTGGATCTAGAATGTGTATAATGCTGGGATTAAGTGCATGATGCTAGGATTAAGGGTATGATGCTGGGATCAAGGGTCCCCCCCCAGCTGTGTCGGTGGCACCACCCAAAGGTCATGTAGCCTGAATGAAATACAAAAGCAGGCTTGATTGCTGCTGTGATTTCTTTACTGCTTTTCTGCCCTCTGCCTGTCCTGGCTTGCCATGGACTGTTTCTCCTCTTTGATATCCCTCTAATGTGCCACCCTGCCTTGGACTATGAACTGAAACCAGCTGACTATGAACTGAAACCTCCATGAAGGGTAAGCTGAAGTAAATCTTTCAACTTACTAAGAATAACTAGTTCATGGCCCATCTTGTTCTATCTCCATACTACTCATTTCTCCTCCTAAATTAACTGAAAGCAAATCATAGATGTTATTAAATTTCTTTAAACCAATGGCTGAATAACAACTAGAATTATGATGAAAAAATGGTATTGGTCCAAAAAATCTAAAAGAAAAGAATATATCATATACATTCAAACATAAGTTATCTATCTATCTATCTATCTATCTCTATGTTCTACCACATCTAGTTCAAATGTAATGTTTTCTTTCCTTAGAATCTTAAGTAACTGGAATAAATTACTGTTTCTTAACTGGAAAAAAGATTCACCTTCTTAATATATTCTAACTCTGTCATTACTAATTTTACCACAGCTACTTACTAATATACTTGCCTTTCTGGAACTTGCATTAGAGAAAGGAAAGTATATTTGGACAAAAAAACAGCAAAGATGATAAATCATAAACTAACACTCAATGTAGCATTTATAAATGCATAACAAGAGAAACTGAATGGAAACAATCCAGTTCTATATTTATTATCAACTTTTATGACCCATGGGTACATGTATTGAGAATTACCTGTTCCAAATGTAGCAGCAAATATCTTCCGTCAATTTTGGAGGAACTGCCCATGCACCAATGCATATATTTAATGTGCATTTTAAATTAGTTATGTAATAATTAAAATGATTTTTGAGCATGAGCTTTTGCATTGCTGATGTTTATATTTTTAAACTGACTACTTGAATATCTATTAATATAAACAAGTGACATGTACTAATATTACAGAATGTTTACGGAGTATGCTGAAGTGGATTTCACAGTTCCGGACATGCCTCTCATTGAAAAAGGGATTTCTGGCCTCAACTTTTGAATGCAGTGGGTCAGATGAAAGAGCCAAAAACCAAGACCATACCAGTACCACAATGGGCCTTTATTAAGGGGAAGAAACAATCTGCCAGGCTGCCTGTGAACAAAGGAGTGCAGCAGTGTGGCTGGGATAGGGAGAGCTTTTATGGGAGCTAGGATGGGGTTTGGGGGAATGTGATGGTTAAGAACTGGAGAGTTTGAAAGGCATGTGACCAGGATTGGAGGAGCCTGTGACATCACTAGTTGCTAGGAAGAGAGCAAGTATCAGGTTACTCTTTTGGTGGGAAGAGGGGCATAGTGGGAAGAAGAAGGTTGTCTTTTGTCAGGATAAGCCATTTTGGGTTTTAGGTAGGAAACAGAGTATTATGGTAAGGAGAAGGCCGATTTGGGCAGGAAAGAAACCATCTTGGGACCGTGTTTAGGCAGGAAGCAGGATATCATGGGAAGAAGAAGGCAGCTATTATATGTAATGGCCATTTTAAAGTGAGAGAAATCTATCAAAGGTATGACAATATTTGTGATTCAGGGCTGATGCCACACAGGACTGGTAGCCTCTGTTTCCTGTCTTAGAGTACTTATTTGTGGAGCTCAGTTATCATCTTATTTGAAGGCCAAGCATCATTATACAGGGTCATGTATGAAAGGAAATCCAAATGCTGCTGCTAGGCTTAAGTTAAAATCCTTCTGAGTTTGTGCACCAGTTTACCTGCCATGTGAGGAAATCATCTTATAAGTTTTTAGCCCAAGTAGTTATTCTGTAATCCAAACTAATTAAAGCAGAGATACATTCTCATAAATTATAGTTTAAGGAGCAAAATAACTTATTTTTGTTATTTTAAACCACTAAGTTTTGCTTCTTATACAGCTTCTTCTAGGATTCTTAAAGAAAAAATTTCAACGTAAAATCACTTTAGATGGTGGGTATTTTGAGTATCTAGGCTAATTTTGATATCCACTCTGTTCTCAGACAATTACCATAGCCAGTAAAATGTCAAAGTTTTTGTTGAATTATCTGTGTCCTGCTCGATACCCTTACTGTCATAAACTACTCTTTACAAGCCCCTTAACATTTTTCTTTATGTATCTTGCTTTTGAGTTAAAAAAATCGTGTGTATTTCATAAATTTTAAACCTCATAGGATGTGTGCCAAGCTCCCTGTAAAACAGCATATAAAATCTTTGAAAATAAGAGTCAAGTTTTTTTATTCCTTAAAGGATATTTGTCACATAATCAATATTTATTTTTGAATGAATGAATGACTTAAACATTGCATTACTTAAGGGATTTATTCATTGAGTGTGATAGCTTCCCCCCACTAAATATAGCTTACTGTCATAACTTTATAAAATCTAATCTATCTTTTTTTCAAATACAATTACTTACAAGCAGATTATAATGAAAATGATCCATTTTTCTACAAGAATGAAAATATTTTGAAATAAAAACCAGTAGGATAATTACAGGACACAGCTTCTCTTCCTGAAAGAAAAATAGTACAAATCAATCCTCTAGTTTAGTATTTTCTAAAGGAAATTGCACGTACAAGGGATTGAGGAGATGCAGGAACTTCCAGTTTTTATTTCCCCAATGACGTCCACTTACCTCCAAATAACTAGGAGCTAATAGCTTGAAATAAGAAATTGTACATAAGAAGGAGTCCAGTCAAGAGATGTTATGGATTGTATCTGGAGTTTCCACCAATGTTAACATGTGTGGAAGACTTGATCTCCAAAGTAGCAATGTTCAGAAGTGAAACCTGCAGTGGTAATTTGATTATGAGAGTGCCAATATCATCAATAGTTGAATCTTTTGATGAGTTCATAGCTGAACGAGCTGCTAGAAAGTTGGGCCTGGTTAGAGGAAGTAACTGTGGGCATTCCTCTGAACTATTATCTTTTTCCAACATATATTCAATACATATTCTTTCCCCCTCCCCTCCTTCTCCCTCTCTCCCTCCCGCTCTCCCTCTCTCTCTCTCTCCCTACCCTCCTTCCTAGCTATTATGACATGAGCACTTTTGCTCTGCTACACACTTCTGTCATGATATTTCTGTCTTGCTACAGGCCTAAAAACAAATTAGCTAGCTGATCATGGAACTAAACCTATAAAACGGAAAGCCAAAAATAAACCTTTCCTTCTTTAAGTTGTTATTCTCAGATATTTTGTCACAGTGATGAGAAGCTAACACAAGAAATCAAAGGCAGCAATATTTTAATAAAAATAAGTTAGTAAAAAGAATTGTGAACCAATAATTAGAGAGCTAAAAAGACATAAAGGGAGCTGTAAGTTAATAATTGCAAGATTTATCTAGCACCACTGGGTGGGAAAAGGATGGAATTGTTAAACTTTGTAACTTGGATAAGAGGCATTTGTAGCTGAGTGAAGACATCAAGGAGGTCAGAGAACAAGAAAACTTTGATATTCTACTAACTGTGGTAATTGTCTGAGAATACAGTAAATATTGTAACTTGTAATTAGGTCCTTGAGAAAAACGCTCAGCAGACAGCTCCTTGTTCTTTAAGGGATATTAAGGGTCTTACCTTGAGAATAAAGGACAAACTCAAATTGGCACTAACTGCTACTGCAAGAATGAACTGCCACTGTCAGGTGGAAGAAAGTTGCTTCATTGAGGTCTTCATCAAAAATATTTTATTAACTGAGCCCAATAGTGGTCTGATGGAAATATGTTTGCATCATTAAAGCCTTCATTTCAAATAGCAGATTATAGAAAAGTTGTTTTCATACTGAAGGAAATTGTTTAAAAATCAACCAACATAGGTTAGTATTTAAAAAAAAGTACAGTTTTGGACCCTTTTCAATTTTCATTCTCCAGAGACTTTATTTTACATTTCCAATCATTTAATGCTTCTTTTTCAGAAGAATTCTCAGCCAGGAAGAGTATTAAATATTTTCCCCTAAGTAATAGAATATATATAAATTACAGATATAATGAGTAAATATGGAATTACTCTATGCAGATTTGGTAGCACTCGATAAGTTTGGAATAAATTTGGAAAAAATTTGGATATAGGCACAGACACATTTATGATTATGCATGCATATTTGCTTATTTGCATTGTTTTGAAATTGTAGTACAGGTGGCAAAGCAATGTGCCAAAATGACAAAAGTAAACAGAAAAAAATACCAATAAAAACCATTGTTGACAAAGAACAGGAAGTGGATAAGAGACTAAGCAAGAAAATCTGATACATAGACAAATTGAAAGAAAGCAATAAAACCATGATTGATCTGCATTCTAAGTATAAAGTATATTCTTGGCCTAATGTGAACATGTGCTAAGAAGTGAAAAGATGAGGGAGATGTTTAATCATTTAACTTCATCAGAGTATGCTATTCTATTGCTGCTTCTCTGTTTTCAGAGTTTCAGTAAACTACATTTGTATTTTGAGATTTGCAGCTTTGTATTTTTTAAAATATATTAATTGGTACATTTTAGGAATACAATACATTTACATTTATCATTGGGTGCTTGTACCTGTACATGGTGTATCTTAGTTCTTATTTTTTCCCCATTACCTATGCGCCCTTCACTCCCTCCACCCTCCCCTATTTACATAGACTTTGTTTCCATTTTTTTTTTCTTTCACATAATTTTTCCTTTCCTTTCTTCCTTTCCCCTTCCCCTCCTGCCACCCCTCCACCTTTGGACCTTTTCCTATTTTGATCTCTCCATATGAGCATGATTCCAAAATTTTTGCTTCACACAAAAAAAATCACACTCCTTTAAAAGAAGTATTTTTATTCATTACTTATAAAATTTTACTTAGTCTAAGTTATGCAGTACATTTACAAATCAAATGTTGTAACATTATTTTAAAATTTTTTAAAAAGTCTGAGCTGACTATGGCATAAGTTCTACAAATATGTTTCTCAGATGAACAATTCAGTCTTTTATTCACTATTTCAATTTTCTCATTATGTATCCATCCATATTCTGTATTTCTAGCCATCTTTGTTTTCATATAAGTTCTATTTTATTTAAAATAACCCCTTATATATATTGAAGAATGTTGCTGTAAGTATGGCAAACTATCAGAATTCCATGAAATACTGTTTTAAGTTCCTTACTTAAATTTTCTGGAAAGAGTTAATGGAGTGGTGCAGTACAGTGCTGGGGCTGCCTGTCAATTCAAGTGTGGGTGGTACAGTAGGTACAATGGTTTTGACTGGAAACTAATAATAAAGCATCTTAGGGTTAAAGCTGAGCACAGCATACTTTAGAATATAAACTCAATAATTCTTAGGATTTGCTAACCTGTTTCCACTCCTATCCATGAACTTAGGCTGTCATTTGATTACATTATGCCACTGTTATCAATGGTTTTCTTGCCTTGTATTAATATCTGTCTTTACCTTAATTTTTCATCACAAAAGTATTGAAAGAAGAATAAAACTACCACTAGTTTCTTTTCCTGGTCCATCTATACCTTACAGCTAAAATCTGCCACAAATGTGTGAAACAAGCACAATTTCCATTCTCTACTACACATATTTTAAATCTGTAAAGCACTCACATTCTGTTTATATCATTTCAATTTGGATACTCAATTGTCATAGTACTTTGCTAAGGAAAAGTAGTATACCAGAGGATATTCCCTTACAGCTTCAATATTTGTTATTTAAAATAAAAGAATTTAAATTCAGAAATACAATTTTAATTTAGATTTTACTCAGTTAAACTTTGAAACAGAATTCACAAATTTGAATCAGTTTAGCCTGTGAGTTCAATATTGTCAATTTATAGAAATTTATAAAAATAGATATAAAATAACTAGAATGCGCTACCATTTTTTCTTAATTGAATCTGAAATATTAAGATATTTCAGAAATATAAAACTCCAAATAGTAATTGCTCTGAGCGAGATAAGTTAATTGTAAATAGGTTCTCATTACCAAGTTTTTTTTTCCAGAGACACAAATAAAATACTTTAAACCAAAAAAAAAAAAAAAAAAGATGCAATGGGCAAGATAGAAAATGGATAAAAAGTAGGAAAGAAAAAGAAAAGTGATAAAAAATGAGAAGGAAGCTAAGGCAGAGAGAAGGTATGAGTCAGAAAAGGGAGTGAGAGAGATTATAATAAAGTAAATCTAAACACTAACTCAGACTGTATCTGCTTTATTTCTGAACAGAGACTCCATAGAGTCATAGACAACCCATTAGTTTAGTGGTTGGTATAATTATTTTAAAAGGAATTTTATAATAATTTTAATCAGGGTGTACTTCTCTTGTGCATGAAGCTATTCTGGTATTTTAAAGAGCTTTACATAAGTATTTCTATTTTCTCCAGATTCTAAAATTTCACAAAGCCCTAGATTTTGCCACTTTTTAAATACTTAACACATTGTAAATTAATGCACCATTTTCTTGTTAAAATCAGCCTTGCATAAACTGATCTGTAGCTGAACAGGAGCAATAGCAAAGGTGTGAAGTACTTCAAGGAAGTGCTAACTTCAGAGCCCAAATGAGGACATTTAAATGTAAAATTTTCAGCAACAGCAAACAGATGTTTTTCAAAATATCATTTTTTTCCTTCCTGTTTACCAAACTACTTTTTCTACACACATTTACTTCCACATTTTTCAAACTTGAACTTTCCGGCCACTTTACCAATTTTCAGTACCCATTCATCCTTGAAATGTTTCAGTTTTACTTCTCCATTTCTCCTCCTCTGCAGTAATAGCAATGGAAGATGGGTATATGGTTCTGTTCTAAAAAATGAATTTGATATTACTGACACGTACTAGCTGATGACACTGCAAACTGAAGGCCATTGTTTTAATCACAGTAACCCAGGTACCCAGCAATATAGCTCACACTTGCATGAGCTGTTCTCAATTCCATCCTCAAAGAAAGGACAGTGATTAACCCTTTGGGTTAAAATATAATGAGTATTAATTTCAAATGACTGCATGATACAGGTATTTGCTTGAAAAGACATATTGTATTGATGATGCCTATCAAATAGCCATTAGGCACTATTGAATTTGGATGGCTCACTCAGGCAGACACCTGCCTACTAATTTTAAGTTGCAATTAAATTTGTGATTGCATAGAAATTAACACTCAAAAAGAGGATAAACACATATTTCAAAGGCAACTTGGATGCTTCTAATGTTATTATTAGGAAATTCTCTATTCTACCATAGGGCTCATAAATTTCTAGTAATGCGTCTTTTTCAATGTGAAAGAAAATAAAACTGTCCTTTCCTGTCCATTAGTATTTAATCAGTATAAATAAGATGATAACTCCAGCATAGGTTTACTGTTATCTGAAATATCACCTCATCCCCACTAAAAACAACTCAATGTGGGTTCATTGATCTGAAAATGCAAAAATGGGCCTAGAGCCAAGGATGAATACATAAAATAATGAGAGGCCTTTGCTGTTGAGTTAAGAATGTGTCTTTGTGACAATTTGTGAATTTCTCCAGGCATTTTTTTTTTTCACCTGAGATGAGAAAGTCCCTACTCTTCTGATATGCTGACAGAAATAGCCATTGTCTTTTGAATCTAAAACAAAAATCCTTTCAAAAATTTAAGAAATCTGGAAAATCTGTGTCAAGCGGTAAGACCCCTCATGAGAAGGTAGAATAAGAAACTTTCCTTATTTTGTGATTTGAGGTAGCCCTGAACCAACTCTATTTCTATAATAAAATCACATCATTTACTTTACACCAACATTGAAGTGATAGGACACACTATACATTATGTCTGCCATTGGCTAATATAGTAACTAGAATTGGCTTTTATTTGAAACTTGCCTTTACAGAAAGAAAGAGGATCAGAAAAAGAAAGAGCAATTCTTTGCCCTAACTCAGTGTTTGGCAGATTAACTGGAATATTATGGGTTGGGGGAGTCAAAACATAAGGAAATAACCAGTTCACATTGATTTAAATTATAGTAGGGATGTACAATTAATTATTGGCATACATTTCTTAATATTTATAGTTATCTAAAGACAGATTCACCTGTTTACAGAAGTAATGAGTACATCCTATTGGGAAAATTTTAAACAGAGTTTGAAAAGTCATTAGAAATTTTTGTAGACAAGATCCTTGCCTGAGGAACATTACATTTTGTTAATTTTTTTTTAAGTATAGTTCAAACTATTAATATCCCCAACTAATGTATGAAGCAGTAGTTATAAATTAACATGGAAATATTTTATTTCTTACCATTTTACTTTCTTAATCACATCTTAAAAATGAATATTCAATATATACACTTCTTTAGATGGCCTCTTTAGAAAATTAAATTTAGTACAATCTAAGGAAATCAATGGCAATATTATAAATAAATATACCTTGTTAAGAATTTAATTAAATTATAGCAATTAAGTCATAATAAAGATATGAAGATACATTATTTTTGTCATTTTAAAGATGAAAAACCGAGCATCAGATTTGAAATAACTTGTCCAAGACTATATATTTAGAAAATGAATGTGTTCCATTTTTTTCCAGGTGTGTCTCAGAATATTTGTCTGAAAAATCTCACCTTTTGTTCCTCATGATGTGAACTTTGAGTGGTATTTCTCTGGTAAGCTTCCAAAGATCTTTAAAAATAAAATAGCTAAAAGTGGTCTAAATAATTCAGCTACTTTCTTTTATTAAAAAAAAACTGCTTTGTATGAATTATTTCTGAAATGTCTTTCAAGACTTTTGTCGTAGAGTTAAACTGAAAAATAATTTTCATACAAAGAATTTTCACATAGCTATTAGATAAAGAAGTCTTGCAGTTGCTTGTTACAGAAGTCTGAAAAACAGGATTGATTTTTATCAGTCTGACGTTTCTCAGAGGAAATAGTCATTGCTTAACACAGAAGAATGAGCTAAATTGCCTTTAAGCTGCCTTCATCTATATGAATATAGAAGCCTAATTTTAACTACTTTTCCTGGAAATGATACATACAATGAACATTAAAATAAAAGACTCATAATCTTTTCAGAGATTTTACAATTTTTTAAAGTCAGCAGCTCTGCCAATTTGCTAAAAACCAAAAATAATTTTAAGAAATTTCAAGCTCTAAATTCAAAGATATGATAAAAGTCTAGCATATTATAAATATCTCAAGATGGTTTTGAATTTTATGGATTGAGTATTTAAATTTTTTTGAAATAGCTAACAGCTTGTTGGGAGATAACCTAAATTAAGATTTGCTTCCATTCGAATACTTGCATTTTTCCATTCATTGACATCATAGAATATTAAATTTGCATTCATCATAGACTTATGAGATGTACAACATTCTATTGGGGTAAAATTTTAGATTGCTGGATTAGGGATTTAGCTCAGAGATGCTGCACTTGCCTCGCAAGAGCAAGGTCCTGAGTTCGATTCCCAGTACCAAAAATAATTATACATTACTGAATATCAACAAAAATTTTACCTTGAATAAAATGAAATACTCATAAATCAGAGGTGAATAATTTAGACTTCCTCTTGTCCACTTTTTAACTATTTTACTAGTAGCTATGCAATGTAAAATTTATTGTGAAATTAGTTGTGGCTTAGTAGACCAGTTTGAAATGAAAAAAAAAAAAATGCCCTGTCTAGTATTCTTAAGATTTATGTCATCAAAGTGCTCAAGTAAGATGACTAAATTCAACTTTCACTGACTAATTTCTTTTATGCTATTGGAGAAAAGTTTATATTAATTTGTAAATTGACTATCAGGCACTATAAAGCTCAGTGCTATGTTTTGTACAGTATTTTGTTATCAAACACTTAAGACTGAAGCCGAGAGCCATTATCTTGCTTCTTTTTGAGATTTGAGTATTTTTAGGAGATGCTCTGATCCTTGGCATACACTTTCTGAACATGTCTGAATGAAAGCTGCATAAGTGATCTGAAGAGATGCCCTGAAAATGCTATTTGTGTGTGATTCTTTCTTTTTGCATCTTAAAAATAAAGCCAGTAAATTGAAAGAGCAGAAAATATTTTGAGAAAAAAACTGTATCATTTCTCCCTAATCTATGTAAAGTTAATTCATATAGATTAAAAGAATTCTTAAAGTTTTGAAAAAAGTAAGCAGGCAATTATATTACTGATAAACACATAATTTCTTCTAAACTTGTTTATCCACATTTAAATATGAATTGAATTCTTTCCTAAAATCTGTGATTTGCTATATTTGTTCATTAAAGATGAATATTTTAGAATAAAAACACATTTGAATATAATATTTTAGTATTTTACATCTAGCAATTATATAATGATAATGCATATTATATAAATATGTGCCTGAGGGATTGTAG